>JAVJIX010000280.1:157500-537500 GCA_036785185.1 Paratrypauchen microcephalus
AAATAAATAAAAATAAATAAATACAAATAAATAAATACAAATTAAATAAAATAAATAAATATAAAATAAATAAGTACAAATAAATAAATAAATATAAAATTAAATTAAATAAATACAAATAAATAAATACAAATAAAATAAATAAATACAAATAAATAAATGAATATAAAATAAATAAAAATAAATAAATACTAATAAATAAATACAAATTAAATAAAATAAATAAATATAAAATAAATAAGTACAAATAAATAAATAAATAAATATAAAATAAAATAAATACAAATAAATAAATACAAATAAAATAAATACAAATAAAATAAATAAATAAATATAAAATAAGTACAAATAAATAAATACAAATAAATAAATAAATACAAATAAATAAATAAATATAAAATAAATTAAAATAAATCAATACAAATAAAATAAAATAAATAAATATAAAATAAATAAGTACAAATAAATAAATAAATAAATAAATAAATAAATATAAAATAAATAAGTACAAATAAATAAATACAAATTAAATAAATACAAAATAAATAAATATTGCTAAAAATACATGGCAAAAAACATGCATTCTTGAGTAAGTCTGACTTGTAACTTGGCCTTGTGGCATCACCTGCCTGTCTCCTTGGAGATAGATAAGTTTAATGCCATACTGTGGAATATCCCAGGCAAAGCAGTAACAGTAAGTCCATGGAGAACACAGGAGGCAGATCCTCCTTCAGAAAAAAATCATAGTTCACCTTTAAAGTGCTAAAATACTGTCGTAGTTGGCTGTAACAGACAAGTTTAAGTATATTTGGGATCTGACAGTGTGAAATTTTCTTTACATTTATTTCAGATGGAATATTGTGAGTTTTTTTTTTTTTTTTCCATTTCTGATTACTGAACAAAAAATATATATTTGTTGAGGCATGGTCCAGCTGTCCAAACACAGGAACATGTGGCTGAAATGTGTTGTTACAAATCCGAGTGCAGTTACTTAATCCTAATTATTTTGTGTTGTATTTATGTTTTAATTTGTATGTAATTGTATATGTTTTGTAGTGCAGTACAATAATAAACATGCTGGAACATAAAAGGTGTTGTACAGATGTGTAAATAAATTGTTCATATTACCTGACAGTTGCCCATTTCAAATTCCAAATGTTTGGAGGATAAGCCCCTCGAGATGTTTCGCAATCTCGTTTTCGTGGGAGACCTAAAAAGAGCCATAGAGCTGTAGTTAGAGGTGGGATGAGACACAATTTCCTCGAGAAGAGATGAGACACGAGATTTGGTCCACGAGAATGAGACAAGACGAGATTTTGACATGATTTTTTAATAAATCGTGCAGTTCAGTTTTGGCTTCACTGTTTTTGATTTGCTTTATTTAATATTTTGCACTCATTGTAGTGCTGCTTTTTGGATCTAAAGCTTCTTAGGAAATGTGACTCACCACCACTTAAGCCTTTTTTGTCAAATCCAAAACTAAACACATGAATTTTGTCTCGCAAGATCTTGTTGTACGAGATCTTGTCCCAACCCTAATAGTTGTACAGGGGGTCCTCGGGTTACGACGGTCTCGACTTACGACGTTTCGTGGTTACAAACGCGCCCCCATTAAAAAAATATATATATATATTACGCGTCATTCCGTCTTATGCGGTTTAGCGTGGTAAGCGACGTAAACAAACGCGAACGGCGCGCGGCGCACGGCGGAAGAATACGCTTTGTTGTGGTTGTAGGGCGAAGAAGACGGCCTGGTGTGCGTGCCCAATGTGGGCGGAAGTACCTGATGTGGGCTCTGATCTGCTCCTATGAAAGCGGCAGTGATAACCAAGCAGCGTAGTGGTCTAATTATTGAGATGGAAAGGTTATTGGTGCTTTGGTTGGAAGATCAAAGTCAAAATCCGACTTACGACGAAATTCGGGTTACGACGCGTCTTAAGAACGAATCAACGTCATAACCCAAGGACCCCCTGTATATTCCAAAGTTGAATTTTCAGCACCATGGACAGCTCACAGTCAGATTTTACCGTTTTCAAGCTGTTTTCCATGTCAGGCTGGTTACTGCTGTATGGTTAGTTACTAGTGGTGGATAGTTTGGTTTAGTTAACATTTGTAGACCAGTTTTGTCTTAAATTTTGCCTGCTTAAAATGCGCAATCTGTAAATATGTATACAGTACAGCTTTGGTCACGTCTATTACACTTCCCCAGGCGTTTTCACGGGTTTCAATTTGCTGTTAATGTAATGAAGTGACAGGTGACAGGGACAGCGGGACAGTGCAACAGTGTATTGCTCTCTCTTTGTCACCTCTTCAGCACCTTGGACAGCTCCGGTCTGGGTCACACTGAGCCTGTCTGTCACTTATGCTGCATCCCATTCTTTTGTCTTACCCCTTCGTCTTACCCTACCCCTTGGTTTTGTGCGTTCATGTGAGGGCAAGGGCTGTCCCGATTCTAATTTTGATCAAGGGCTCGGGCCACGACCTCGGGCTACATACCCCTTGAAACGAAGTAAGCTCTCGACCAGACTTGGAACGAAGGGGTACGCCTACAAGCTCAGGCAGGTTTTGGGATCAGGATGGCAGCGTCACATCCACCAGCCAACGAGTCTCATAAATGTATTTTCAGCAGTTGTAATTATCGATTAACAGTTTAGCAGGTTTACAATTATGACGCTTATGTTCTACGTTACTTTTAGTGAACTGTTGTTGTGATGTCTGTTTAACCGCCGTTATCATTTTCAGCGAACTTTCATGCATACACAAGCTCATTTTTTGTCGAGCTGAGGTACCCGATAATCCTTGATGTTTGTTTACGTTTGTTTGCGTCAGTTGTTGTCGCCTCTGTAGACGTAGCAGCTCAGGTAGAAGCGAGGTATGATGACGCAAACGGTAATCGAGTGGTGTCCCATTTCTTAGGGGAACATTCGTACCCCGAGCCCTCTCAGCTCGGTATCGAGGGGCAAGACAAAGACGTAAATAAAGGGGAAGGGGTAAGACGGAGGAATGGGACGCAGCCTTAGACAAACTTTAATGATCCACATGGATACAGTAGCTCACACATCACAATCGCAAGAGACCGGTGTCAAATAATATATATATAAATCAATGTTTATGTACAAAGTCAAAATTCAACAGAAAAATAAGTAATAAACATAAAATCAAATATAAAGGAGACAAAAAAAGGCAGTGTATTGATATGCCGATTGATGGAACATAAGGTTATCTCCATGGCCGTGTTGGTCAGGTCCTGCTGCGTCAGGCGTGTGACCAGCAGGACTCAGCTCTACCGTCCACTGCTGTCTGCTGAGGATTTACACCCGAGTCCAGGAAGAGTCAGACATTTAACCGTAAAGCTGCACTGCACAACTTTTCCGGTGGAGAATCTGCTGTACTGGCTTGTCTCCATGGAGATGTTATTGCTTTGCCTGGAATATTCCATGCCGTGACATTAAACATATGTTACGCAGTGCACCTTTAATGCACAAATAGAAAGTGAAAGACCCCCTCATCAAAAAAACATAGCTGGAGTTGCCTCAGTTACATTTGTTTCGTTTGTTTGTTTTCTTCCGCTTAATCCGTGGTCCGGGTCATTGTTTCCTGAATCCAAAATCGTCTTCTCTGAGCACTCAGTGAATACTCCATTTGTATTGTGCACAAATTGTTGCGTCACAGGTAAAAATACGGTCTTATCCCAAGCTGACCCAAAGCATGTTTAAAGCTGCACTCTGTAACTTTTTGGTTGGAGGTCCGTCACTGCTCTGTCTGGAATGTTCCACTGTAGGCAAGGCAAGTTCATCTGTGCAGCACAATTTGTACACAAAGTGCTTTACAGAATAAGAAATACATTAACATCGCAATACAAACAAACCAAAACATAAATAATCATCATCAAATTAAAAAAGAGAGACATTTATGCAATTACAGGTGGTTTTATAGCTCAAAAATACCTTAAAAACTTGGTCTGATTTGGTCTCCATGAAGATAGAAAGGTTTTCCAGACAAAGCAATAACATCTCCATGGAAAAAAAAGCATATAATGGACCAGAAAAGTTACACATTGTAGCTTTAAAAGAGAATTAAAGCCACAACAAAGCATTGTGTGTGTTCTTTAATGCCACATCTTTAAGCATGTCTCTTATTTGAATGTGCACAAACCCATAAACCCTCCCTGCTCTTTGTAACGGGGTGTGTGCTGTTGTTGTGCTGTTGTGTGTATTGTGTATGAGTGTGTTGTGTGTATTGTGTACGAGTGTGTCCATATGTGCGGTAAATAAAGAGTGTGTATATGATATCGTACACAAATATGTGCACAGGCTGATGGAGCGCTCACTGTTAATCTGCTTTGATATAGTGACAATATTTAGACTCTGTTTTCCAGCTGAGGTTCAGAGAAACAGTTTATACACAGGATTATTATTATTATTATTATGGGGGCGGCAGTAGCTCAGTTGGTAGAGCATATGCCTCGTGATCCAGGGGTTGGCGGTTCGAATCCCGCTCTTGACGGTTGACCGCATGTGATCCCAGCTCCCAGAGATGAGCGCTGCCGTTGTGTCCTTGGGCAAGACACTTAACCCCACCTGGCCCCCAGTGTCTGTGGACATTGGTAGCCTCCATGGCAGAAGATACATCAAGGCTGTTGTGACGTGAGAACACTGCTAGAACTGCTGCCCCCCGTGACCCGGAAAATGGAAAAGCGGAAGAGAATGAATATTATTATTATTAGTAGTAGTAGTAGTAGTAGCAGTAGTAGCTTAAGCAGTAGCAGCAGTATGTATATATATATATATTAGGGCTGGGAATATTAACGCGTTAACAATTTTTTTAATCGCGATCAGAGTTTGCCAGCATTTTCCGCAATTCGACCATCCGTATGCAGCTCATTTGGTTGTATTAATTAAACTCATTGTCGGTTAAACGCGCTATTTTGAGTTTGTTAGTATTTTGTTCCTTCTATGCATCCGTAAGCAGCTCGAGCGGGCTTCAATCATTTATTTACAATTTCTCAAAGTAAGCACTATTACTGGTTCATTGTTACTTTTTCCTTTCTCTGCACTTTTTTGAAATAAAAAAATGGTGAGAAATACTTTGCATTGTGAGTTTAACTTTAGATTCGAACGGTCTTACTGCAAGATATCAATTTTAAACATGCAAAATAAATCACGATTAATCGCGATTAACTATGAAATTTCTGAGATTAGTTGCGATCAAGAAAATTAATCGTTTGACAGCCCTAATATATATATATATATATATATATATATATATATATATATATATATATAAACTTCTTTGCAGTATTGTGCTCGAATACACTGGTAGAATTGGGTATAATTAATAATTAATTACAGTAATGTTAAATTCTGGTTTGCATGTAAATGTTTGTTGACTTTTTGAATCTTTTTGATGCTATTTTTATTCATCTACTTTATTCAGCCCTCGTATGTATCCATCTATCTGATCCAGCTTCATGTTTTTATTCTTTCTTAAAACCTTATTGAACATCCGTATCTCCCATGTGACCCGCCCTTGTACCTGCACCCTGCTGTGTTCAGTTGTTTTGATGCTTCACTTGTGCTTGTGCTTGTTTTGTTTTTTGGTGGTAGTCTGGTCCTCCTCCCCCTCTCCCCTGTCTGCAGACCTCCACTACTCTGAGCTCTGGTTTATTCTACACAACCACAGTTATATCAATTTAATCTGTTTACCTAAATCCAGACCTGCACAGGGAGCATTTCAACCTCATTTCAAAATGTTTGCACCTGTGCATCTGTTTTAATCATTAAAACAGTGAATATGTCAAGTGTACTGCATAAAAAAAAGTTTCCTTCCACTGAATAAGCAAGAAAACGGCGAAAAGACCAAAAAATTCTCTTCTCTATACCGAAGCGACAGCTCACGATATCAATACTGTATCATGATATTTTGATATTTTTGTGCACCTTTAATATATTTTATTTCCTAATGTATAAAAGGACATTAACAGTGTCTTAACAGTAAAAATACATGAAACGAATGAAAAAGGAACAAAAAGACGAGTCATTTTCTAGACATTAACACATTTTAAATAAATACATTTCATTTCAATCACAAATATGAATCAATTGTAAACAGAAATCTTCACTTTTTTGTGCAACAGTTTAGTTTCCTTTTTGATACATAAACATTGTAGTAGATTTTATGTATTTTTAAACGCCGTTATTGTACTTGATCCTTTGATTTCTTTGTTAAGACTCTTCCATAAATGAACTCCTTTCTCAGCGACGCTTCGTTCCATCACGTCGGTTCTGAATCTGGGTTTTTTGAACATGTACAGGAGGTTCCTTTTAAATTGTAGTGACTTGTTCTCATCTCAAACACTCTTTGAATATCTACAGGTAACACAAAATATAAATGTATAAACAGCAGTAAACAAGAAGCGTCACTTTTGTTCAGATCAAAATAGAGAAATTCCACCAATGACGTCGTCACTGCAGAAGATCTGAGCATGGGGGGAGCCTGGTCACCACTCCACCCAGTCTAAACATCTGAAGCCCCGAGTTTTAGCATAACTATTATAATGCAGATGTGTGTGAGGCTCTGTCAGGCTTAATTCTTATCTTAATCCACGAGCTCGCTTTGAAATGCCCTGTCTTTTTCTCAAAAGGCAATTTCAACGCCACATCAGATTGTGTTTCATATGAGCTTGCCAAAAATAATGCGGTGGAATGGTGGCGTAGTGGTTTGTAGTGACAAAAAAGATCCCAGGTTTGGATTTTAAGGCATTTTTATGAGGAGTTTGCATGTTCTGTCTGTGTCTGGGTGGGTTTTCTCCAAGCAGATGCTCTGGTTTCCTCCATGGACTTAAAAAAAAAAAGAGGGGAGTCTACAGCTCTGGAAAAAAAAAAATAAGAGAAGTCAGCATCTCTACATGTATTACAGCCATTCCATTCCAGCGTCTGTTGAATTCCAACACAAACACAAAGCTGAGCTACTTCAGTTCTTGCACCAGGAGTGGAATAAAGTCACCCAAGAACAATGTGAAGGACTTGTGGAGAGCATGCCAAGACGCATGAAAGCTGTGATTAAAAATAAGGGTTATTGCACCAAATATTGATTTGTGAACTCTTCTTAAGTGTAAACATTAGTATTATGTTGTTTTAAAATGAATTTGATCTTGTTTCTTTGCATTGTTTGAGGTCTGAAAACATGGATCTTTTTTGTTATTTTGACCATTTGTCATTTTCTGCAAATAAATGCTCTAAACCAGACCCGGGCATTTCAAGGCCCGGGGGCCAAATACGGCCCGCGAGCTGACTCTGACCGGCCCGCGAAAGGTTGCTTGGAATTAAGAAAATAAAACCTACTTTCAAAATTGTACATAATGCATTTGTACTGATGATCATCTGTCGGACGTGCTTCACATCTCCACCTCAAACATGAACCTGACTTTGATGCACTTGTTAAAGCTCAACAGAGGCGATATTTCTCTCACTGATCAAGAAAAAAAATCACTAAAACATGCAACTTTGACTTTTTTTCTACACAGTTTGGCAGTTGGACAAACATTTTGTGACATTTCTCGTATTCTATTATTTGGCAAACAAAGACATTGTGGTGTCTTAATACAAAGTTAAGAAAATTAAACTCAGAAAACATTGTGGGGTTAATGTGACTGAAGAGTTACAAATGTTTCACGTTTACCATTGTTTTGAATTATTTTACTGAATAAATTCAGTTTTTGTCAAACCTCACTCTCTCATTACTTAATAATAACACAGAACTTACCAGCTTCTGTAAACAATGACATTTACTGATTTCAACGTAGAAATAAAATTAATAACCAGAGTAGACTTCAAACTTTTGGCCCTCCACAATATTTTCTGCTTCTCATTTGGCCCCTGGGGAAAAATAATTGCCCACAACTGGTGTAAACAATAATATTTTTATTTGGAATTTGAGGGAAATGTTGTCAGTAGTTTATAGACTCAAACAAAAATGTTCTTTTTGCCCAGACACATACCTATAAGTAGTAAAATCAGAAAAAAACTGATCATTTTGCAGCTGTCTTTTATTTTTTTCCGGAGCTGTATTCCTCATATTTCTCATATATTGGGGTAAATATCTCAGCATAAACAAAACACAATAGGAATTTGAAGGTCACATTTTTTAATAGAAATTCTGCAATTGTTTAGTTATTCCAAAATCTTCTGCAGAACTAAATTTCAAGTTTTAGTGGGGTTTTTTTTTGTTTTGGTTTCTACAAACAAATTCTGAAATATGTAGTATGTTGTATTAGTTCCTGGACTAAAAAGAAAAATCCACTGTGAACTGAATTGTGATTTTAAAAAAATATCCAAACTCTCATCACAATCCTAGCCAAAAAAGATAATTGCGTGTTTTTTTTTTTTTTCTGGTGGAGAGTCGTCATGGAGATGCTACTGCTTTGCCTAGAATGTTCCACAGTATGACAGCCATTAAACACCTTCCCGAAGCTTTACCCCGCAACATCTGCAAAATCCTCCAGTGTGGGCGGTGCTCGGTGGGTTGGGGGAGCGGGTGTGAGGCGATGATTGACAGGCACAAAAATCCAACCTGGCGCAGACCGGTGCGCTCCAGACTTTGAAAGAGAGCGGACGTTTGTGCTCGGATCACGCCGTTTCCCTTTTCTCCAGACACGGCGGGACATCACAGTGCCCGGCGGTGTCAGATGGGGGCGGGGCTGAGAGGGGCTCCTCACGTACCGCACGTAGACCGCCATCGGCTGTGCTTGTCACGTAATAACCTCAGAACAGCATCGGACTCATTGGAGGCCGTTTGTCTAACACAGAAATTCAAACGTCGTGGCCGTAGTTGATCCTAAAGAGGCCGATACAGACACGGCTTTGACCTAAAAGTCTAAATTTTTACCAAATATGCACTAAAATGCCAAAGCAACACTTCTATTTTAGACCCATTTACACCGTCAATCAGTAGAATCAGTTATCAGTTAATCAGTTTTTTGTATTAAAGATCCCATGACATGGTACTTCTTGATGCTTTTATATGGCTCCTTAATGGTTCCCTAATACTGTAAATGAATCCTTCTCCAAAATCAAGCCTCAGTGCATGAGAGAGCCTCATGAAGACAGTCAGAGTCATAAATATGTCTCTGAAACGCTTTATTCTGGGCGTTGTTGCTTGAATGCAAATGAGGAGTACAGAGACAGGCCAGTGCAGCGGGTGGGGATGTGGCCAAATACGCCGCTGTTTCCTGGATTAGCGGTGCGATGTGCGCTGTGCTTACTTCTGTGTTTTAAGCGCTTCGGAAGATACGAGACGCGTCCCATGAAAAAAAAATTAATTTCCACAGAAAATAAAATTAAACCGCTGCTGTTTCAGAGGTTCGGAGGCTCAGATAAAGGACATCCGAGCCTGGAGATACGTGAGAGTGTTTCCAGGCTCGGAAAAAAAACCCTGCATCTCGCATTGCGTAGCTCATTTGCGGTCCAAATTCTCTGGGCGTGATTTCCAGAGACGGGGGGTGGACATCCAGACGGGGGTGGAAACCTTTCCCCGAGTGTGACATCAGAAAGTTCCCTTGTTCAAACTCGCCCGTTTGGGCTGTCTTTTTTTCAAATGCGGAAAAGGACCGCAAATGCTCAGTTTACACATTTCGCAACTTTTAGCCATGGAAAGGGGGCCCTAAACAGGGTTGTTCAAAAACCTCAGAAAGTGAAAATTTCATGCCATGGGACCTTTAAGTGGCCCTTTAACCTTATCTATCTCTATGGAGACCCGCAGGTAGCACCTCCAGACCAGGTGCCAGGTCAGATCTGTGAAAAGGAAAGTAAGAAAGAAAGAAAGCTATGCCTTTATTAGTCCCACAGTGGGGAAATTCCAGTTCTGCATTTAACCCATCCTGTTATTAGGAGCAGTGAGCAGCACATTACTGCGCCCGGGGACCATCTCCATGTTCTTCTTGCTTCGGCTTGGTCAGGACCTCAGCTGGAGGATTTTACCTGGAGCATGTTTTGGGTTGATGGGGGAAACCGGAGTGCCCGGAGAAAACCCACCCAGACTCGGGGAGAACATGCAAACTCCACACAGAAAGGCCTGGGCAACCCGGGGATCGAACCCAGAACATGCATGCAAACTCCACACAGAACACACACAGAAAGGCCTGGGCGACCCGGGGGTCGAACCCGGAACCTTCTTGCTGTGAAGCATGAGTGCTAGCCACTCAGCCACCGAGCCCACTCACAGTAAGAATGCATGTGTCTGTGGTCGTTTTAGCGTTATAACACCTAAAATGAATAAATGTTAAATATACTGTACGTTTAAAGCCAAACTGTGGAGCATTACGGCAAGGAAGAACATCTCCATGGAGACAAGCAGGACACCAGAAAAGTTACGCAGTGCAGCTTTCAATTGCCCTGATTTCACGAGCCTACCATAAGTTATGGTAGGCTTGTGGTCCATAACCACCAATTTAATTACTTTTTTCTTTCTTTTTTCAGGCAACAAACTTATGAAAACTGCTTTGACCGTCATGTTCATGTTATGTTTGACTCAGAGTTTGCTTCAAGGTAGCTCCACTCCATCCACAATGACTCTCTCTGATATAAGTGCTGGCTGCAAATGGCAAATAGCTCTCCAGCGCTATCAAGGCTAACGGAGTGGAAATAAAACTGTAGAGGATCGTCAGGGCTGCTGTGTGCTGCTCTTCTGACAGCTCCAGCTCCACTTGACTCGCTGAATGAAAGGTTAGCATGGCCGGGTGGAACGGTGCGCCGAAGCGTGCTGCGCGACACAGTGGCCCTGATTTGTTTTGGCTCTGCAAAAACGACTAGCGCTGTCCTCGTTTTTTTCGTGCTTTAGCGTAGGGCTGTTCCTGAGTTTCAACTGACACTTATATGCAACTAATGAGGGGCATTTTCCATTCCAAAAGACGTAATATTTGGCTTTAAATTGTTAATTACCATGGAAATGATGAAAAATGGAAAGTTTGACAAATTGAGTTTTGCCATAGTCCTGGTTTAGTTCTTGTCTAGTCCTGGTTTAGTTCTTATCTAGTCCTTGTTTAGATCTTGCTTAGTCCTGGTTTAGTTCTTGTCTAGTCGTGGTTTGGTTCTTATCTAGGCCTTGTTTAGTTCTTGCTTAGTCCTGGTTTAGTTCTTGTCTAGTCCTGGTTTAATTCGTATCTAGTCCTGGTTTAGTTCATGTCTATTCCTGATTTAGTTCTTGTTCTGATTTAGTTCTTGTCTAGTCCTGGTTTAGTTCTTGTCTAGTCCTGGTTTAATTCGTATCTAGTCCTGGTTTAGTTCTTGCTTAGTCCTGGTTTAGGTCATGTCTATTCCTGATTTAGTTCTTGTCCTGGTTTAGTTCTTGTCTAGCCCTGGTTTAGTTCTTGTCTAGTCCTGGTTTATTTCTTGTTTAGTCCTGGTTTAGTTCTTGTCTAGTCCTGGTTTAGTTCTTGTCTATTCCTGGTTTATTTCTTGTTTAGTCCTGGATTAGTTCTTGTTTAGGTCTGGTTTGGTTCTTGTCTAGGCCTGGTTTAGTTCTTGTCTAGTCCTTGTTTAGATCTTGCTTAGTCCTGGTTTAGTTCTTGTCTAGTCGTGGTTTGGTTCTTATCTAGGCCTTGTTTAGTTCTTGCTTAGTCCTGGTTTAGTTCTTGTCTAGTCCTGGTTTAGTTCTTATCTAGGCCTTGTTTAGTTCTTGCTTAGTCCTGGTTTAGTTCTTGTCTAGTCCTGGTTTAATTCGTATCTAGTCCTGGTTTAGTTCATGTCTATTCCTGATTTAGTTCTTGTTCTGATTTAGTTCTTGTCTAGTCCTGGTTTAGTTCTTGTCTAGTCGTGGTTTAGTTCTTATCTAGACCTTGTTTAGTTCTTGCTTAGACCTGGTTTAGTTCATGTCTAGTCCTGATTTAGTTCTTGTCCTGGTTTATTTCTTGTCTAGTCCTGGTTTATTTCTTGTCTAGTCCTGGTTTAGTTCTTATCTAGGCCTTGTTTAGTTCTTGCTTAGTCCTGGTTTAGTTCTTGTCTAGTCCTGGTTTAATTCGTATCTAGTCCTGGTTTAGTTCTTGCTTAGTCCTGGTTTAGTTCTTGTCTAGTCCTGGTTTAGTTCTTATCTAGTCCTTGTTTAGATCTTGCTTAGTCCTGGTTTAGTTCTTGTCTAGTCGTGGTTTGGTTCTTATCTAGGCCTTGTTTAGTTCTTGCTTAGTCCTGGTTTAGTTCTTGTCTAGTCCTGGTTTAATTCGTATCTAGTCCTGGTTTAGTTCATGTCTATTCCTGATTTAGTTCTTGTTCTGATTTAGTTCTTGTCTAGTCCTGGTTTAGTTCTTGTCTAGTCGTGGTTTAGTTCTTATCTAGTCCATGTTCAGATCTTGCTTAGTCCTGGTTTAGTTCATGTCTATTCCTGATTTAGTTCTTGTCCTGGTTTAGTTCTTGTCTAGTCCTGGTTTAGTTCTTGTCTAGTCCTGGTTTAGTTCTTATCTAGGCCTTGTTTAGTTCTTGCTTAGTCCTGGTTTAGTTCTTGTCTAGTCCTGGTTTAATTCGTATCTAGTCCTGGTTTAGTTCTTGCTTAGTCCTGGTTTAGTTCATGTCTATTCCTGATTTAGTTCTTGTCTAGTCCTGGTTTAGTTCTTGTCTAGTCCTGGTTTATTTCTTGTTTAGTCCTGGTTTAGTTCTTGTCTAGTCCTTGTTTAGATCTTGCTTAGTCCTGGTTTAGTTCTTATCTAGTCCATGTTTAGATCTTGCTTAGTCCTGGTTTAGTTCTTGTCTAGTCCTGGTTTACTTCTTATCTAGTCCATGTTTAGATCTTGCTTAGACCTGGTTTAGTTCTTGCTTAGTCCTGGTTCAGTTCATGTCTAGTCCTGATTTAGTTCTTGTCCTGTTTTATTTCTTGTCTAGTCCTGGTTTAGTTCTTGCTTAGTCCTGGTTCAGTTCATGTCTAGTCCTGATTTAGTTCTTGTCCTGTTTTATTTCTTGTCTAGTCCTGGTTTAGTTCTTGCTTAGTCCTGGTTTAGTTCATGTCTATTCCTGATTTAGTTCTTGTCCTGGTTTAGTTCTTGTCTAGACCTGGTTTAGTTCTTGCTTAGTCCTGGTTTAATTCTCTTGTTTTTGCTAGTTTGAACAAAATCATTTGATAAAACCTGTCATTAAAATAAATAAATGGGGGAAAAAAGCATCCATTCTTTGTAGGACCCTGAAATGTTCCATGGTACGGCATTAAACATTATTAGGCCAAGTTACAGGTCAGATCTGTGGAGAACCATCTCAATGTAAGAACACGTGTTTTTTAAAAGGTGCATTTGATCAATAAAACCTCTAATTAAACAAATGTAAACATAAACGCTGCTAAAGACTACATTATACCATATCCTTCCACCAGAGTGTAGTTCCTGCCTCTTCTCCAGTGGCATGACTCACTCACGGTGCATAAACAGCCCCGGGGAGCTCCACTCATCCTCCTCAGAAACAATCCCACAATGCAACACTCTGTGCCTCTTGTTAAGCAATAACTGAGAGCTTGTCGAACACACAATCACATATTCCTCCAGCAGCCCCCAGCCATCACCTTTTGTTCAAATGCACGTCCTCATTTACTTTACATGAAAAAGACGCTCGGAGCAAAGCGTTTCACCCTCGTAATTATGAACGTGAGCTGGCGGTGGTTGGAGAGGCCACTGGAGCAGATTGGCAGCCACTTTTCTGACAATTTGCCCCAAGATGTTAGTAGAAATGGAGCAATTTGCGTGATTAAGGAATGAATTTGTAATGAGCTGCTTTAAAACAATCTAAAAAAATAATAATAATCAAAAACTAGTGCTGTCAGGCGATAAAAAAAAAATCAAATTAATTACAGTATTTGTAATTAATTAATCTCATTAATCTCATTTTAATCTCGTGCAGGGAGAGAGATCCTACTCTGCAATTGAGTTTGTCAGTTTTTCTGTGGTCACTTTGCTCATTTGTTTCCCAAATTCTCCAGCGTGGTTTGGTGGTTTGGTGGTTTGGGGGTTTGGTGGTTTGGGGGTTTGTGGTTTGGTGGTTTGTTGGTTTGGTGGTTCGTTGTTTTGGTGGTTCGTTGGTTTGGTGGTTTGTTGGTTTGGTGGTTCATTGGTTTGGTGGTTCGTTGGTTTGGTGGCTTGGTGGTTTGTTGGTTTGGTGGTTTGTTGGTTTGGGGTTTGTGGTTTGTTGGTTTGGGGGTTCGTTGGTTTGGTGGTTTTTGGTTTGGTGGTTTGGGGGTTTGTGGTTTGGTGGTTTGTTGGTTTGGTGGTTTGGTGGTTCGTTGATTTGCTGGTTCGTTGGGTTGGTGGTTCGTTGGTTTGGTGGTTCGTTGGTTTGGTGGTTCATTGGTTTGTTGGTTTGGTGGTTCGTTGGTTTGGTGGCCTGGTGGTTTGTTGGTTTGGTGGTTTGGGGGTTCGTTGGTTTGGTGGTTTGGTGAAGTTCACTCACGCTCGCTTGTCTGGACATGTTTATCGTTCAAATGATCCGTCAGACTGGAAGAAAATTCTTTTTGACAAAAGCTCCAAATCACAGCATTCTTGTTGATCTTGTCTTCGTTCTTTTTATAAATAAACTTGCCGTTCAAAGGTAGCGATTTGCTCACCGCACACCAAAATTTAAGATAAGATAAGATAAGACTTTATTGATCTCACACAGGAGAAATTTACTTCCACAGTAGCTCCAGGACATTTGAACAAGAGAGAAAGTGCATGCAGGCAGGAATGGGATAAAGTAAGTAATAATAAAAAAAATAGTAATAATAATAAGTAATAATAGTAATAATGGAAATAGTAATAATAATAATAATAAAAATGTGCGCACATTGAATTGCCGCTCATAATTAATTGCGTTAATTTTTATAACGCGTTAATTTGCAGTGTAATTAATCTAATTTATGTATTAAACTGACAGCCCTATCAAAAACAATTCCTCTAAATGCTGTTTTAAATATCTACTAATTATGCAAACTCAAAACTTAAAGATACAGTCTGTAGTTTTCTACAGGTGGCTTGTTACCCATGTGATTCCTTGGAAAAAGAAAGTTAAAAACATACTTTGAGACGTTCTCCATGGAGTCTGATTGATTTAATGCCATAGTGTGGAATATTGTAGCCAAAGAAACAATATTTCCATGGAAACAAGCAGTTAGATGCCTGTTTTTAGTGTAATAAGCAATAAACGCAACCATAATAATAATAATTTTTTTAAAAAGAGCTTTATTTTAGTCTATTTTGTGACTAAAAGGTTACATAATATGGCTTTTTTATGTTCCACCATATGGCATTAAACTCAGGTGACATCATCAGGTGACATCATCAGGTCACTGTGCAGTCAGATCTGTGGAGAGGCGACCCCACTCACTGTAAGAATACATGTTTTTCAATGTAAATCTGAGCAAAACAAAACAAAAACAGCCCGTAATTAACTAAAAGCAAGACAGATAAGTTTAATGCCATACTGTGGAACATTCCAATAACATCTCCAAAAGGTGGCCGACCATCCAGTTCCACAGTGCACCTTTGAAAAAATAATCATTTTAAAAAAGTAATTTAAATACCAATTCTTCTGTAGCGCTTTATTTCAAACGTTTATGAATTATTAATTGCTTTGTCCTTTAGAAATCGCCTTTTGCTAATTGCCTCAGTTCAAATGCAGTTCAGCGTTTGCGTAATGTAAAAATTAATGATGTTTTATTATGTGTAGCATGAAAGAATTCTTCCAGGTTAGCGATAGCCCGAGGGTGCGGTTTGTCCAAGCTCACCCGCTGTGCCCATCTGCCCCGCACCGCAAGCTAACATACATATTCACTGATTTTTAAATTAAAGGGACAGTGTGTAAGATTTTTACCCGTTAATTACTGAAATTGAAGATACCCATTCAAAAATACATTGTTTTCCAAGCCTTTTCACTTTCATCATGAAATCAAAGTATTCTTTTTGGACTTAGATATAGTCACATAAAAGGGGGATCTTCCCCATGCAGAGGCAGCCATTTTGAATACGAGAGCCGCAGAAGGACATTTGGGCTCCGCCTTCGCCTTCGGCAAGGCTTGTGGTTTTGGGTAAACAACACAAGCATGCTGCCGGATCAGACGTCGTAATGGATCTAACACGTGTTTTGGACTAAATTGTTTTACTGGATTTTATTCGCTGGATCCTTACGGACAAATTGAGAGCAAGTTTATGGTGAAATACAGAGTTTGACCTGTGCAAAGCATTGTAAGGTAAGCTAACCTCGTTTTGTGCTTTTCCGTATAAAAGCCCCATGTGCTCGGGGAGTGATTGTTTTGCAGGGAAATGAATTGCATAGTCAAAAAGAGGAGACTGTAAGGTTTCATTTGATGTGTAGAGTGTCATGGTACATGATCGGGAATGTGTGTTTTCATGAGAAAAGAAAAAAAAAAAACGGGGCCGCGCGGCTCATGCGGGTGTCTGCCGTAGCTAAAACAGAAAGTGCAATAGCACCATCCACCTATGTGCCACGAATCCTACACACTGGGGCTTTAATGATTAATTTTTTTACTTTATTCATTTTTTGTTTTGTTTTTATGGTTGTTATTGATATAGAGGGACAATTGAAACAAATAAAATTAAAAACAGAAAGAGAAAAAAAATCGTTCTTTGTGGGACCCCCAAACTGGTGAGCTTACATAAAAGAATTCCTCCAGGTTAGCGTTAGCCTGTGGGCACAGTTTGACCAAGCTAACGTCAGTAACACCCTGCTGTGCCGATTTGCCCCACACCGCCAGCTAACATACATATTCAAGGATTTTAAAAAGTGTTTTTTTTTTTTTGTCTTTTTTTAACTTATTCATAATTGTTTTTTGTTTCATGATATGAGGTTGTTACTGATTTTGTGGGACAACTGAATTAAAATAAATAAAAACCATAAAGAGATTTAATTTTTTTTTTTAATCTTCCAATTTAATTTTTTTTGTTTTTTTTTTATCTTCCAGTGGGCAAGATTTGACCAAGGTAACCTCAGTAAAATAACGTACACCCTGCTGTGTTGATCTGCCCCACACCGCCAGCTAACATACATATTCAGAGATTTTTAAAATGTTTTTGGGACTTTATTCATAATTTTTCATTTCAGAATATGGGTTATTGATTTATTGGGAACTGAAATAATAAAAATGTATAAAATAAACCAATAATAAATACATTCATAATTAAAATAAAAAGCAGAAAGAGACCAAGCTATCCTCAGCTGTGCCAATCTGCCCCACACCGCCAGCTAACATACATATTCAGTTTTTATTTTTTTCCTTATTCATAATTTTTCGTTTTAGTTTACGCAGGCTGGTATTGATTTAGTGGGACAATTGAAGGTTGGGTGCATTTTGGTGACCCGGGTGTAACTAGGATTGCGTATTACTATTCAAAGCACATATACTCATTACCCGTTACCCGTTAGAATTCACCAGACGTGATGAAAAACCAACATCATATGTAATTCTAAATACATATTATTTAAAATTTATTTACATGATCTGGGGGATGGGTTTAGTTTTGTCTGAGTAATATGTGATAGAAACACAACAGAATAAAACATGATTCTTGGATCTCAAAATTGGACATGAATATATGATTTGAGAATACTTTTTGGGGGTTTGTTAAGGCTTACTAATCTTGGTAATCTTAGCATTGGTATAACTAATATTTTCTAAGTTAAATAAAAATACCAGCAGAACACATTTTTGCCAGTAGAGGGCACACGGACTGTAGTGTGGCTCTTAAATCAATTTTGTATGATTAGTGCTTTATAAATAAAGTTTTGATTGATTGATTGATCGATTTTTAGGTATATTGTACCATTACTATCAATAGTGTGCAGTACTAGTGTGGTAGTAATGATCATTATTAGTGGTGGTGAGGTAGAAGTTATACTATTTGTTAGCAGTATTAGCACACAGCAGTATTTAGCCTGTCAGTGATAGTATTAAATTTAGGGAGAGCTGTAGTGGTGGTGGTAGTATCGGCGGTAGTAGTAGTAGTTGGTTGTGTTACATTTTTTGTATGAAAAAGTGCTTTATAAATAATGTTTGATTCATTGATTAAAATGAGGCTAAAACCAATTGCTGTACTACAGAAATAAGAATGGAACCAGAGCATTTTGAACTCTTGAGAAACTGGGGAATGGACCAAAAAAAATCATGGCAGAACATATGGTTAAAGATCCCATGACATGGTACTTCTTGATGCTTTTATATGGCTCCTTAATGGTTCCCTAATACTGTAAATGAATCCTTCTTCAAAATCAACACTCAGTGCATGAGAAACAGAGATAAGATGAGAAAGAGTATTTTTTCTCCCTCAGAACAGGTCATAATGGGAGTTGTTGCTTGAATGCAAATGAGGAGGAAAAAGCTGGCCAATAGTAGAGGGTGGGGCCGTGGCCAAACGCTCCGCTCTCCGCTGTAGCTCACAGCTGATCCATTTCCGTGTTTTTGCACGGGGGGAGAGATTTGAAGCGTTCCATTGAAAAATAAACACATTTCCACAGAAAATAAAATTAAACCACTGCTGTTCAAAGGTCCAGAGGCTCAGATAAAGGACTTCCGAGCCTAGAAACACTCGGACGTGCCTCCAGGCTAATATAAAAACGCATTTCGCATTGCCTAGCGCATTCGCAGTCCAAACTCTCTGGGCGTGATTTACAGAGAAGCTGAGTACAGACAGACGGGGGTGGAACTGCATTTGCATTTCTTTTTTTGATCTGACGTCAATAAGGATCGCAAATGCTCAGTTTAGACATTTCACAACTTTTAACCATGGGGGGGGGGGTAGGTAAACAGGGTAGGGGAGCTCACATTAACGTTCAAAAACCTCAGAAAGTGAAAATTTCATGCCATGGGACCTTTAAAATTACAGGGTTCTGTCTGCGTTCTGAGAATAGACATAGCTAAATGGACATAGCTAACCTGATAGCCACTGTGTTCCAAATAGGAAGTGAGCATGAGCGTGCTTCCGGCTCCATAAATTCTTGTTCCAATTCAGTTTTTATTGAAAAAAACATTGCCCCTCTCTCTGCTGCTTTCAGCCTCGTCATTTGGGCTTAAAATGTTCATATTAACCCACTCTGCATGATCCTTATTTCACTATTTTGTCTGTCAATCAGTTGCTATTCTGAATATGGAACTGCCAGCCTCAGTGAGCTTCATTTGACTGGAGCCAAACACTATGGGTGACCTCACACACACTTTGTCCACTTCTTTATACAGTTTGTGCTTCTGAGTAGGGACATGGGATGCACAAAATAGCTCAATAGTTTCAGTGTTCTTCTAAACATTCTGCCATACGTGATGTCATTGTACAGTATCAGTACAAAGCGAGGAGATTTAACTAACCCAACACGAAACCCCAATTGAATCATATCTCTCCATGGCGACGGGAGGTTCCATAATTGCCGGAGGAGGCTGGCCCTGCTCATATTCTCCCCACGCGCGGTGCTCTGATCTGGGCTTATCTTGTCGTGAGCCGTACAGGGCCCTGGGTCTTGACCTTGGGATGGTGCACACACGCTCCTATCTGCTCCCGCCTGCTCCTGCCGCAGTGGAGAGAGCTAATGAAATGTCTTATCACATTCTGTATTCTCGATGGGGCCTTAATATGAGAGAGTCAGGAATTGTTTTATTATAGAGCTCAAAGTTCAAACTATTAACGTTGTCATGGTAACTGCTTTATACAGATCTACTGACTATATCGTACTCTATATTCTGTCATAACGAATACAAAGTTTGCATTATCTCTCTACGTGTTACCACTGAAACTAACATGAGAGTTGCTAGTTAAATTCCTCAAATCACTATGACATACTGTACTTTTCGGACTAAGGCTACGTTTATACGGCGACGATAAAAACAGAAGACGCAAAAGTGGCGTCTCGTCTTCAATTTTGTATCCCCGTTTAGACGAGCGTTCTCAACAGGAAATGTTTGTTTATACGAAGACGCAAAAGTGGGTGAATTCGATTGAATATGCATGCCAGGTCGCAAATAAAAACACCTACCTTTTTCAGGACACCGACAGGGGCTCTCATCACGGTTGTTTCGCCCTCGATGTAAGGTCGGAGCTCTTCGCTTAATGCAACAAGAGCTTGTTTAGTCATTCTGAAGTTTTCCACCTAAGCACTGTCATCAACTAATCCATTCTCAAAATTGTCCCACCACTGACTGGTTCTCCCCGGTCTTGTCCAAACTCGCCTCTGTCACCTGCGACGTATTGTTATTGTTTTTACCGGCTTGGTGCATCCAGTCAGGTGTATGCGACCTGAACATGTTTTGCGCTTCTTGCCGTTTAGACGGAGACGCGACCCGGGCCGTCTTCAGAACTCCACACTCTGGAAGGAGTCTTCAGATTTTTGCGGTTTCAGAGCCCGACGGCGCCGTGTAAACGAAAGACACTTCTGATAGAATATTTTGTCGTATTCAGTCGCAATCGTCCTCATCTAAACGGCCCCTATAAGCCACTACTTTTTTCTCACATTTCGGAGCCTGCGGTTTATAGTCAGGTGCGGCTTATGTATGGATTAATTCTTTATCAAGACAGCGAATGTAGAGCATAACCCGAGCTCCACTTCGGGTAGGTGAAAATACCTACGGTAAATAAGTTCAGGAGAGTTCATGAATGAATGAAGCCTTGTTTTAGTCACATAAAACCTCCTACAGGTATCAACAGTTCTGTGAGATTGAGTTCAGGGGGTTTGCTCTTAAAGTTAAACTTGAAACTTTATTTTAAGGTTTCCAGAGGCTACAGGCTGGACATTTTACAGTTGTTTTACTGCCGTGTTTCTGCTGTGTTACTGCCATAGGTGCTGTTCCAAAAAAAAGCACGTACCAGTAGTCTGGTTAACACCTGACCATATCACAAGTGAGATATGGGTCTGGAAACTCGCTTCGAAAAATCCCGTAGCGGAGGTGTGGTTAGCGATTGCCAACGGCCGTTTATTGGGCGTTATGAATGTCTATCATTGAGCGTATACGTAAGTCCATAGCCAATCATGTCAGTTGTCAGTTCAAACTACAAGTTTCCGTTTGTCACGTAGTACGCGTCACCGTCTTTCCACCCCTCCCCCGCTCTCTGATTGGGGCCCTAAATCTGGGACTCTCGCTTGGACGAGTTTCCAGGCCGCCTTCCAGTTCGAAACGAACGGAAGCGGCCTGGGAATTCCCAGGCTAACGTACCAGTATTTACGTAAATAAAAAAAAAATAAATAAATAAAAAATCCTTCTGTGTACCATCTTTCTGTGTAAATATCTCAATTTACAATGTGGACACCTGCGGCTTATAGTCAGGTGTTGCCTGGAAGAATCCATGACTCATCGCTGTACCAGCGAGTGAGTCTGGTAATGCTTGGTCCAGAATGCGCTGCTGTTGCGCTTAGACAGACAGCTAAGTGAACCAATCAGAGATTGCGCCATCTTGATTCAAAACTGAGGAGGAACTTCCGCTGCCTAAGAGTGACTTTGCGGGCAAAGGCGGGTGCACTGACGTCACCATCTTTGAACGACTCAGAATCGCGGAGTCCGTTGTTAACCGGGGGAGCGAGGGTGGAGCGAGGGTGTCCAAATGGTATCGCGCTGTATAGGAAATACAGAGAGAGATCATTTGGCTGGCCAGGTAAAGTCAGGTGCGCTCTTTAGTCCAAAAAGTATGGTACTGTACTTATACTCCAGATTCTTATGTACAGATTGTCAATTTACTATGTAACAGACATTACACAGAGGACTGAAATTATGTTTCAACAGACACCAAATGTCCAATTTAAACTAAAAACTAAAAGCACACACACACACACACACACTCAAACACACAGCTACACTCATCAGCAAGACATACAGGTAAACATATGCGCTTCAACAAGAAGGAAAGTTTGAGGTAGAATGAAATGTGCAATATGTAAGGTGCAAAAGTGAAGGTGCAATTTGTAAAGTGCAAGAGTGCTGAAAGCTGCATGGACATCAGTGTGTGTGGGATTGTTTTTTGGATGTCAGTAACATGTTCATGAAATGTTCACGGAATGATCTTCAGTGTGTTGATTAGCCTGATGGCTTGTGGAAAGAAGCTGTTTTTGAGTCTGTTTGTGTGGCACCACATGCTGCAGTAGCGTTTTCCAGATGGTAGGAGGAGAACAGTTTGTGCGCTGGGTTGGTAGTGTCCTTGATGATATTGATGGCTCTCTTGGAACAGTGCAAGGTGAATAAGTGGCCTGAATGTCTGGTTGGGGTGATCTGATGATCTTTTCTGCAGTCCTCACCACCCTCTGTAGAGCCGTCCTGTCCGCCGCTGAGCAGCTGCCGTGCCAGACAGAGAGGCTGCTGGTGAGGGTGCTCTCGATAGCACCCCTGTAGAAGATGGTGAGTGCAGAAGTGGGGAGGTTCACGCTCCTCATCCTGTGCAGGAAGTGAAGGCGTTATTTGTTTCATACCTTGACAGTTTCGGCTACTGCTTTTCCCTCAGAAGTGTCATGTGATGTCGTTGTCGATGTGAATGATCAGCTGATTTAAACTGATTTTGGTGCGTTCTTCCTTCTTGGAGCAGTAGGACGACAGCTCCATTTGCAATCCGACTTCTTCAGAGCTGTATCCCAGGTGTGAGAGAGTAGGAATGCCCCCTTATCCCAATTTATAGTTCGATGGCTGCTGTTCCAGATTTGATGGCCTCCCTGATCCGACGATCACTGCACAGTGGAAATGTTGCTACAGCAAAACTTCATTTTCCCTCTGGACCAATAAAGTATCTCTCTGTACCATCTTCGGATCAGGGAGGCTCAGGAGAATCAGTTTCCTTTGTGTCTCAGTCAAATGTCTCAGTCAAATGTGCAGTTGAACAGGAGGACTGGTCACAACCAAAAGCGGAAGAACCAAAAGCGTCCCCTCTCTGTGTCCTGCAGCATCACATCAGCCTCCAGGGGGAACACCTGAGGAAAGGCCTTGTTCTTACTCTGCTCTGGTGCTTTGGTTGGTGACAAATTGGACCATTCCTTCAAAGTATTTCCTCCAGAAGATCTTCTGCCACATATGGTGGAAAAAAACATGTAGCAAGAAGTATGGTAGTTGTTCCTCTCTCTACCTATGTCTTTAATGTTGTCCAAACCTATGAGATGTTTTTTCCTCTTGAAAACTTTAAATCTGTTTAAATCAGCTGAGGGGACACTTGGCATAGGCTTGTTTTGTTACTTCCTAATAGACATACATAACTGTTTCAAATTTGGTAAATTATACTACTTTACTTCACAAACTAAAAGCTTTTTTTTTTTAATCATACAAAACGAAAGCAACCAAACAAAACAAAAAAAACTCTCATAACCCACCCGTCTCTCCACACACAAAATTACACAAACTCCTTGACACGAACTGCTCAGTCGTCTTGAAATGTTAAACCACTAACCCGAAAGTTGCTGTTTCAAATGCCAAAACCAACATCATAAACCTTTGACAAGACATTTCCTCCTTTAGTATTTGGAACTTTGAGTTTGATTGTTGGTGGTTGGAGAGGCGAAAAGTGCAGATTCTTATCCACTTCTGTTGTTTTGTCCTTGGGCAAGACCTTGAACATATTCCACCTCTGAATGTGTGATGTTTGGTGGTTGGAGATCCTGTGGGCACATCTACTATGACAATGAATCATGAGTATAAACTACTGTACAGTGAAGTTCAACAAAGCTAAATAGATCAAATACATTAAAGGTCCCATGGCATGAAATTTTCACTTTCTGAGGTTTTTGAACGTTAATGTGCGTTAATTTTGCTCCCCTACCCTGTTTAGCCCCTCCCCCCATGGTTAAAAGTTGTGAAATGTCTAAACTGAGCATTTGCGATCCTTTTCTGCGTTACAAAAAATCTGAGCTCAAACGGGCGATTTTGAACAAGGCACCTTATTGACGTCAGATCGAAAAAAGAAATGCAAATGCAGTTCCACCCCCGTCTGTCTGTACTCAGCGTCTCTGTAAATTACGCCCAGAGAGTTTGGACTGCGAATGCGCTAGGCAATGCGAAATGCGTTTTTTTATTTGCCTGGAGGCACGTCCGAGTGTTTCTAGGCTCGGAAGTCCTTTATCTGAGCCTCTGGACCTTTGAACAGCAGTGGTTTAATTTTATTTTCTGTGGAAATGTGTTTATTTTTCAATGGAACGCTTCAAATCTCTCCCCCCGTGCAAAAACAAGGAAATGGATCAGCTGAGAGCGGAGAGCCGAGAGTTTGGCCACGCCCCCACCCTCTACTATAGGCCAGCTCTTTTCTCCTCATTTGCATTCAAGCAACAACGCCCATAATGGCCTGTTCAGAGAGAGAAAAATTACTCTTTCTCATCTTATCTCTGTTTCTCATGCACTGAGTGTTGATTTTGAAGAAGGATTCATTTACAGTATTAGGGAACCATTAAGGAGCCATATAAAAGCATCAAGAAGTACCATGTCATGGGATCTTTAAGAACCGTCTGAAACAACACCTTTAGTATTTTGTGATTTTTCCTGCACAGAATTTCACACATCTGCCTGTTGTTCTCTTTGCACATTACGTAACAAAGTGTTGCTTTTTAATTAACGTTGGTGAACAGACGAAGCCCTGGGGTGATCTGTGAACTCGCTAGAATCATACGTGTTGGAAGCCTGCAACAGCAACACTTCCCAAGGTATATTTTCCATCTAGAGCATTTTAAAACTCAACTTGGAAGAAAACAAACAACAAAAAACTTTGTATTTGTGTATTATTTATTATTATTGTATTGTATGATTGTAAAAAACAGATTTTAATAATGTTATATGTTTCCAAAAATGTGTGTTAGTGAAAAAGACGTAAAGGTGCTCTATGTAACTTTCAGCCTGGGAGTCCGTCACCTTCTTGTTTCTTTGGATATGTTGCTTCTCTGCCTGGAATGTTCCGCAGTATGACATTAAACAGCCCTACTTTACATTTATTCCATTACAGGTGGTTTCATAGCCCAAAAATACCTAGAAAAACAGGGGCTCTGACTGTCAGCCGGGTCGCCTCTCCACAGATCTGACCTGGAACTTAGTCTGGTTTGGTTTCCGTGAAGATTTAAAGATTTAACGCCATACTGTGGAACATTCCAGACACCAGATACCACTAGAAAAGTTGCACAACGCACCTTAAAACAATAAAAAAAAAAGCTTTGGATCAACTTAAAATAATGTAAAAAAAACAAACAATTTTTACAGTTTATACTTCATGTAAATAAAAAATAAACATAAAAGTAATACATTTCAAACAAATAATGAATAATAAAACCTGATTACAAACAAATATGGAATTTTTATCGGATATATTCCAGGTTTACATACCACCGTTTGGGAAACACTGATCTAAAAGAGCACTGCAGACATTGACATTGAGTTTGACTTTATTTTAATCCCAAACTAATTCCTCTGTATTCTGTCATCTTAATCTGGACATGCCCTTCTTGGAATAATAACGGAGCCATTTTGAAGGTGCAATAAGCCTCTTCATAGACAACCAGTAACCTATTTACTACAAAAACTAATTTAAAATATCAAGAATACTTTGTGTTTACTGGGAGTTCCAACATGACAGTAATACTATATAAGTTAACATAGATTCATAAGGCAAGTTAATAAGGAGTAAATAAATAATGCACATTCTTTTTAAACTGACTTCTTGTAAATATTGTTGTTAAATGTTAAATTTAATATATTTTATGGTCATTGCTTCCAAACGAAAGCCTTATCATGAGCCTTTTTTCTAAATATATACATGTATATTATATTCTAAGTTGTTTTATCTAATGACCCAGAAAAAAAAAACAGTTATTTATCTGATCATCACAAAAACAAAAGAAAAAAAAAATCTCGCTGGACATGTTTTGCTTAGGCTACACCTGAGAATTTTGTGATTTTAAAAAAGACGTGCTTGTGTAAATCGTTATAATCTATGACAACATCATAATGTGATATTTTGGACATTTTAAATCACAATACTCAGCTAAAATGACTTAATAAAAGAAACAAGTCACAAATCATTACAACAATGAGCTGCGCAGCTGTCGGCACATCCTTTGGATCCCTGCAGTCCATGCTAGCAAGTACAAGTTTTATTTTCTTTTGTTTTTTTTGTACAAACATGAGTACGTAACGTTGCTGAATCCTATGTGTATCATTGCACAGAGTGGGCGTGGACCGGGGTTGATCAGAGAAATGGTGTCTTGAAAACAGGAGAATAAAGATTACTCAAACGAAATACAGTCATACCTCACCTTACGAAATTATTTCGTTCCAGAAGTGGTTTCGTAACGTGATTTTTTCGTTAGTAGAGTCACAATGGGGGATTCGGGCGGCTGCGAAGCTGAGCGCGCATCCAAGCGCGCATTATTTGAATTTTTGAGATTTCGCGTTTTGTAACTTGAATTTTCTTTTATATTCAGAGACGAAAATTTAACGTAAAGGCGTTTCGTAAGTTGGATTATTCGTTAGTTGGGTCTTTTGTAAGGTGAGGTATGACTGTACAACTTCAAGACCGTAAATGAGGAGAAGGGACAACTAAAACATGGCGAAAAGCTCTGAAAAGTCGATTAATCTAAAACGACTTAATAAAAGAAACAAATCACAAATCATCACAACAGTGAACTGCATTTTGCATTATAAATCTGTTTTAAGGAATGAAAATAACCCTCAAAAATACCAAAGCATCACAACAATGAGCTGCATAGCTGTTGGCACCTCCTTTGGATCGCTACAGTCCATTGTTTTTTGAGTACACAACGCTGCTGAATCCTATGTGTATCACTGGGCAGAGTGGGTGTGGACTGGTGTTAGTGAAAACAGCGGAGAATAAAGATTACTCAAACTAAATACAACTTCAAGACCGTGAATGAGGAGAAGGAACAACAATAACATGGCAAAAAGCTCTGAAAATTGGATTTTGCATTATAGATCTGCTTTAAGGAATGAAAATAAGACTCAAAAATACCTGAAAACCTTTCCGACCAAGCAAACAAAACAACACTTTTACTGTAAAATATCACAATATACATCTAAAACGATTTAATAAAAGTAACAAGTCACAAATCATCACAACAATGAACTGCATTTTGTGATTTTGCATTATAAATCTGCTTTAAGGAATGAAAATAAGCCTCAAAAATACCTGAAAACTTTTCCGACCAAGCAAACAAAACAACACTTTTACTGTAAAATATCACAATATTCATCTAAAACGACTTAATAAAAGAAACAAATCACAAATCATCACAACAATGAACTGCATTTTGTGATTTTGCATTATAAATCTGCTTTAAGGAATGAAAATAAGCCTCAAAAATACCAAAGCATCACAACAAAGAGCTGCATAGCTGTTAGCACCTCCTTTGGATCGCTACAGTCCATGCTAGCAAGTAGAAGTTTTATTTGCTTTTGTTTTTTTGTTTTTTTTGTACAAACATGAGTACACAACATTGCTGAATCCTTTGTGTATCATTGCTCAGAGTGAGCGTGGACCGGGGTTGATCAGAGAAATGGTGTCTTGAAAACAGGAGGATAAAGATTACTCAAACGAAATACAGTCATACCTCACCTTACGAAATTATTTCATTCCAGAACGTACCACGCTGCGCAACAGGGGAACTCCCTTCCTGGTGCGTAACAGGGGTTCCCCTGTCAGCGTGGTGTGTGCTTCGGCTTTCTTTTTCCGCACTGAAAAATAGTTCCCACCCAAAATGACCAAGTCAAGCTCGCCGTGTTGATTTGCACATTTATTTGCACTCGATATGAATGCGCACTACACAGAAAGTAATTGGGAAACGCATCGAGCAAATTAATTCCTTTTGGCCGAAATCTTTCTCTGGCGACGTTAGACTCCAGTCTAAGGCGGAGTAGCTGCAGATACCGCGGCGGTCAGTGCTGACAGACCTGGACAATGGCTGGGTGACCAGGAAAACGCTTTCCACCACTTATTTTAGTCTCTGGACTGTGGGGAGATGCCCAAGTTTGACCTGGGGGTGGCATATCCCTTTAAGGAATGAAAATAAGCCTCAAAAATACCTGAAAACTTTGCCGACCAAGCAAACAAAACAACACTTTTACCGTAAAATATTCAACCCCGTTTCCTGTGATGTTCAAACTAGCACGAACGTCACGCAAACCCACTCGCTAACCCTATTGTTTGCCGTACCAGAATTCCCTGCTCAATTCCCTGTCAACGATTACCTTTTTAAAACCTCATATTTCCGTCTCGCGTGCGGCGCCGTTTGCATAATTTTACATATCACAGCGAGCGACGGGGGCAAATCGCAACCCCCCCTGTCAAAAACACACCTACCTACCCCCACCTTCCTTCCTTATTCCCTCATAATAGTCCTAGCTCCTACCTCCTGGCTTTGTCTCCTCTCTCCTAGCTGATGGTGACATTTATGGGCCCCCCCCACCCCCTCCCCTTTCGGCTGTTCCTTTGTTCAGCCCCCCCCTCCCTCCCTCCCTGCTCCATCATATCACAACTCCATAAACATCCGCAGCTTATAATATCGGACTCGTTTCGGATCACGTCTGGTACGATTATACGTAAAAAACGCTCTCAGTGCTGTGATTTCCTATTTGAGTCTTTTAATAAAGGAACCAAGGACCTTCAAGCTGTGACGTTGGAGGGGCCAACCATTTGGCGGACCCCCCCCCATGGGTTTTTATTGAAGGTTTACGCAGTTAGGAAGTAATTGCGTGTAATGAGGAGCTAATTATGTACGAGCGGCGTAATTACTGTTTTGGTACTTGAGCGGCGGTGGTCTTGATGCCTTAAGATGACGCGAGTTCACAGATTTGGTTAAACTAATGCGCCAGCGTCGGATAATCAAAATACACAAGGTTCATTTAGAAAAGTTATTCATAGACACATACAGGGTTATTACAGCTAACCAAAATGAACGAAAATTTAAAAAAATATATAAATTAATATAAAAATGACAATTAAAAGAAAAGAAAAACATAACTGAAACTTTATTGTGCGTTTACAAAATTAACTAAAATAAACTGAAATTATAGATGAAATAAAGCAGGACTAAACAAGGACTAAAGCAGGACTCAACCAGGACTAAACAAGGACTAAACAAGGACTAAAGCAGGTCTAAACCAGGACTCAACCAGGACTAAACAAGGACTAAAAAGGTCTAAAGCAGGACTAAACAAGGACTAAAACAGGACTAAACAAGGACTAAACAAGGACTAAAGCAGGACTAAACAAGGACTAAACAAGGACTAAAGCAGGACTAAACAAGGACTAAACAAGGACTAAAGCAGGACTAAACAAGGACTAAACAAGGACTAAAGCAGGACTAAACAAGGACTAAAAAGGTCTAAAGCAGGACTAAACAAGGACTAAAACAGGACTAAACCAGGACTAAACCAGGACTAAAACAGGACTAAACCAGGACTAAACAAGGACTAAAGCAGGACTAAACAAGGACTAAACAAGGACTAAAGCAGGACTAAACCAGGACTCAACCAGGACTAAACAAGGACTAAACAAGGACTAAAACAGGACTAAACCAGGACTAAACAAGGACTAAAGCAGGACTAAAGCAGGACTAAACAAGGACTAAACAAGGACTAAAGCAGGACTCAACCAGGACTAAACAAGGACTAAAGCAGGACTAAACCAGGACTAAACAAGGACTAAAACAGGACTAAAACAGGACTAAACCAGGACTAAACAAGGACTAAAGCAGAACTAAACAAGGACTAAAGCAGGACTAAACCAGGACTAAACAAGGACTAAAACAGGACTAAACCAGGACTAAACAAGGACTAAAGCAGGACTAAACAAGGACTAAACAAGGACTAAAGCAGGACTAAACCAGGACTAAACCAGGACTAAACCAGGACTAAACAAGGCCTAAACCAGGACTAAACCAGGACTAAACCAGGAGTAAAGCACTACTAATGCAGGACTAAACTAAACTAGGATAATTAAAAGAAAAACACAATAACTGAAACTGTATTGTGTGTTTACAAAACTAACTAAAACTAACTCTTCGTTTTCGCCTTTTTTGGAGTTGGTAAATGTGGAAGTTTTGGTGTGTATTTTTATTTGTTTTTGCCCTTAAGGCTGCAGCTTGTGGACAGCATTGGTTGTTGTGGGGGTAAACCTGAAGAAATGTTTTAAAATTGTATTTGTTTGTTGCAAGTTTGATAACACAATACTTTCTTTTTGAATCCTGTACTTGACAAATAACCCAAAGTAAAACCCAAAAACTAATACTAAAACTAACAAAAACTAAACTAAAACTGAGCAGTTCAGTTAGAAAAAAAACTAAAACTACCAGAGCCACTCTAAAAACTAAAACTAACCGAATTAGAGGGGAAAAAGTCAAAACTAACTAAAACTAAACTATAATGAAAAATCCAAAACTATTATAACCTTGGACTCATATTATTCAAATCATGGCGCGAAACCCAGGGCGTATAGGTAGGAAAATAATCGTAATTTCTGCTTGCTTTTTCAGATTTAAAGGGATAGTGCGTTTTTTTTTTAAATGTTAATCTGTATGGGTTTCCTTCTAAAATTTAGGTGCGGTACCACTGGCTACCCTCTGTCAGTTTGCGCTCAGCCCGGTTCTGCTCGCGTTCTGGAGCTCAGGTTAGTAGGTCCGGTAAGTTCGCGGGGACTCGGAATGAAGCTTGTTTTTCTTCTCAAAACAAAAAATTGTCCGAAAGGTGATATATTTGCGTCCCAAACAGTCTCAGCAGCGTATTTAGTAGGGGTGGGTATTGGCAAAGAAGTCACGATTCAATTCGAATCATGATCCATATGCCACGATGCGATACTATCACGATGCATCACGATACTTGAATTATTGCGATGCATTGCAATATATTCGACATACTTCAGTGAAAATGTACCAAAAAAAAGAGGATAACTTAAATATCAGTGGCTGTGTATCTGGGTAGTGTCTTCAGTTGATACAAAACTCTGAGCAACTCAATTCATAACTGAATTTATTCATCCATCCATCCATTTTCTTCCGCTTATCCGGGGCCGGGTCGCGGGGGCAACAGTCTAAGCAGGGACGCCCAGACCTCCTTCACCCCGGACACTTCCTCCAGCTCCTCCGGGGGGACCCCAAGGCGTTCCCAGGCCAGCCGGGACACATAGTCCCGCCAGCGCGTCCTGGGTCTTCCCCAGGGCCTCCTCCCGGTGGGACATGCCCGGAACACCTCCTGAGGGAGGCGTCCAGGAGGCATCCGGAACAGATGCCCGAGCCACCTCAGCTGGCTCCTCTCAATGTGGAGAAGCAGCGGCTCTACTCCGAGCCCCTCCCGTGTGACTGAGCTCCTCACCCTATCTCTAAGGGTGCGTCCAGCCACTCTACAGAGGAAACTCATTTCGGCCGCTTGTATCCGCGATCTTGTCCTTTCGGTCATTACCCAAAGCTCATGACCACAGGTGAGGGTAGGAACGTAGATTGACCGGTAAATTGAGAGCTTCGCCTTTCGGCTCAGCTCTCTCTTCACCACAACGGTCCGGTACAACGACCGCATTACTGCCGACGCTGCACCAATCCGCCTGTCAATCTCACGCTCCATCCTCCCCTCACTCGTGAACAAGACCCCGAGATACTTGAACTCCTCCGCTTGAGGAAAGGACTCCCCACCCACCCGGAGAGGGCGCCACCTTTTTCCGGTCGAGAACCATGGCCTCGGATTTGGAGGTGCTGATCCTCATCTCAGCCGCTTCACACTCGGCTGCAAACCGCCCCAGAATTTATTGAATAACAAAAACAAATAAACCAAACCAATAACAAAAAAGTGCATAAGATTTTTTCTAAAACAAAAAATTATGTTCAAACATTTGCCATTTTGGAGGTAGCTGCCATCATAACAAACAAAACCCTTTCACAAAGAAAAAAGTGCATAGGATTTATAAAAAAAACAACAACTAATAATTAATGTATTTATTTATTAATATTAACTATTCAAATATTGAATTATTAATTAATAATAATCAATTTTTGGCATCAAGAATCGATGCAGTATATTGTGAAAGTTAGTATCGCGATGCATTGTCATGACGATTATTTTGCACACCCCTAGTATTGAGCATTCGCATATCTCGTCTCGATTTGTATCACTGCGCGCCTATTACTTATTATTAGCCTGTTAACCTTTAGCGGAAGTGAACCACGGATGCGGTCCGCCGTAAGGGGAAGTTTACGAGTGAACAGGCAACAGGCAGCTAATGTGAGCGCAGTGATACGAATCGAGAAGAGATATGCGAAAATCCGCTGCTGGATTTTCGCATAACTGTTTGGGACGCAAATATATCTATCGGACAAATGTTTTGTTTTGAGAAGAAAAACAAGCTTTATTACGAGTCCCCGTGAAGTTACCGGACCTACTTACGTGAGCTCCAGAACGCGAGCAAAACCGGGTGCAAACTGACAGAGGTAAACCAGTGTTACCACACGTAACTTTTAGAAGGAAACCCATACAGATTAACATTTTTTTAAAATGCACTATCCCTTTAAAGCCCCAGTGTGTAGGATTCGTGGCGCATAGGTGGATGGTGCTATTGCACTTTCTGTTTTAGCTACGGCAGACCTCGAGGGTCACCCGGGCGCGCACACGAGCCGCACGCCGCGCGGTCCCGGTTATTTATTTATTTTTCTTTTCTCATGAAAACACACATTCCCGATCATGTACCATGACACTCTACACATCAAATGAAACCTTACAGTCTCCTGTTTTTGACTAAGCAATTCATTTCCCTGCACAACAATCACTCCCTGAGCACATGGGGCTTTTATACGGAAAAGCACAAAACGAGGTTAGCTTACCTTAGAATGCTTTGCACAGGTCAAACTCTGTATTTCACCATAAACTTGCTCTCAATTTGTCCGTAAGGATCCAGCGAATAAAATCCAGTAAAACAATTTAGTCCAAAACACGTGTTAGATCCATTACGACGGCCTTCTGCGGCTCTCGTATTCAAAATGGCTGCCTCTGCATGGGGAAGATCCCCCTTTTATGTGACTATATCCAAGTCCAAAAGAATACTTTGATTTCATGATGGAAGTGAAAAGGCTTGGAAAACAATGTATTTTTGAATGAGTATCTTCAATTTCAGTAATTAACGGGTAAAAATCTTACACACTGTCCCTTTAAAGAGACGGAGCTTAAAAAGCCCATATGACGCTATTTTCTGATCGACTGTGTGTTATGTTGTTTTTTCATCACAAACACCTGGAGTTGTGTTTTGTTTCATTCACACAAGTTTAACGCACAAACCCTGCAGATTTAGACGGAGTTCTTCTCTCAAACTGAAAACTGTTCCACCTTGTGATGTCATCAGGTGCTAATCCAGGAAGTGCTCCACCACGTTTTTAAAGCTCCCGCACCTTTATCTGACTCATTCTTATCATATCATCTAAACTTCATAAATTAAATAAATATACAATATCTCTAACAATATCTGCTAATAAAAGTGATTCAAAAGTCCTGGTAATGCGAGATACCTATAATGTATAAAAATAAAATTAAAAAAGACATTCCAGTCGTCAGTTTATCTACAGAAATACAGATTTATCAACTTGTTTTATCACATTTACACTTTTCGTTTTATCAGTCGTCTTTTTTCTCGTCTGTGGGGTTAGAATGTGGTTATGAAGATAAACAGCTGCAACCGCTCTCTCCCTCTATTCCCTCCATCCTTTCCCCTCCCTCTCTTCTTTTTCTTCCCTTCTTCTTTCACCACTCTCTTCTCTTTCTGTCTCTTTTTCTTCTCTTCTTCTTCTTCTCTCTTCACTCTCTTCTCCTTCCCCCTCTCTCTCCTCTTTTTCTTCTCTCTCTACTCTCTTCTCTTTCTCTCTTTTTTCCTTCTGTCTCGCCCTTCTCCTTCACTCTCTTCTCCTTCCCTCTCTCCACTCTCTACTTCTTCCCCCTCTCTCTTCTTCTTCTCTCTCTCTCCGATCTCTCTCTTCTCCTTCCCTCTCTCCACTCTCTACTTCTTCCCCCTCTCTCTTCTTCTTCTCTCTCTCCACTCTCTCTCTTCTCCTTCCCTCTCTCCACTCTTTACTTCTTCCCCGTCTCTCTTCTTCTTCTTCTCTCCCTCCACTCTCTCTTATCTTTCCCTCTCTCTCTCTGCTGCTTCTTTTCTCTCTCTCCACTCTTTTCTTACCCCCCTTGCTTTTCTTCTTCTCTCTCCACTCTCTCTCTCTTATCTTTCCCTCTCTCTCTTCTCTTCTTCTTTTCTCTCCACTCTCTCTCTTCTCCTTCCCTCTCTCCACTCTTTACTTCTTCCACCTCTCTCTTCTTCTTCTCTCTCTCCACTCTCTCGCTCTTCTCCTTCCTTCTCTCTCTTCTCTTTTTCTTCTCTTCTCCTTCTCTTGCTCCTTTACCTCCTCCTGTCTTTCCCCCTCCTTTTCCCCTTCTCCCTTTTCTTTCTCTTACTCTCTCTCTTCCCTCTTTCCCTTCTCACTCCCTCTCCCTCTCTTCTGTATTTTTCCCTTCCCCCTCTCTTTTTCCTCTCTTCTTCTCTCTCTCTCTCTCTCCTCTTTCTCTTCCCTGTCTCTTACCTCGCTCTGTCTTCTCTCTTTCCTCCTTTAACCCCCTTCCCTTTCTCTCTACCACTTCTTCCTCTCTCTCCGCCTCTACTCCATCTCTCTATCCCTTTCTTTCATCCATTTTTTCTCTCATTTCCTTTTTCTTTTCCTCTCTCATCCCTTTCTCTGTTCTTCTCCCTCTCTCTGTCTCTCACCCATTTTTTCTCTCCCCCTTTGCCTTCTCTTTCCCCCCTCCATCTCCTCCTTTTCTTCCTCTTTGGCTCTCTCACCTTCCTCCTTTATATCCCTCTGTCTTCTCCTTCCTTCACTACCCCCCTCTTTCTCTCTCTCCACTCTTCCTCATCCTCCCTTCAGCCAAACCCAATCCCCCTTTCCTCTCCAACGCTTTTTCATCTAAAGGCCACACCATCTCCCCTCTCCTTCCTCTCCTCCTCTTTCCCCCCTCTCCTCTCCTCTCCCCTCCCTTTCTTCTCCTCGTTCCCTGGGGTCACTCGTTCCTCAGAAGTCCCTTTGAGTCGGGTGCTGGTGCTCGGGCCCTCGGGTGCCGCGATAAGGTCAGTGGGCACTCGGAGGACAAAGCCGTTTCTCGTACGGACGATTCTCCATCAACACGAGGCGGCGTCACTTTTCTTCTGTGACATCGTTCTGGAGGAACGGTCACGGGGACAGACCGAGGGGACAGGACGAGAGACGAACGACCGATGTAAGAACAGATTAATAGAACTGAAACATAACAGAAATACAACTGAAACATAACGGAAATATAACAGAAATATAACAGAAACAACTGAAATATAACTGAAACATAACAGAAATATAACAGAAACATAGTTGAAATATAACAGAAACATAACAGAAACATAACGGAAATATAACTGAAACATAACGGAAATATAACTGAAACATAACGGAAATATAAGAGAAATATAACTGAAACATAATGGAAATATAACTGAAACATAATGGAAATATAACTGAAACATAACAGAAATATAACTGAAACATAACGGAAATATAACTGAAACATAACAGAAATATAACTGAAACATAACAGAAATATAACTGAAACATAACAGAAATATAACTGAAACATAACAGAAATATAACAGAAACATAGTTGAAATATAACGAAAATATAACTGAAACATAACAGAAATGTAACTGAAACATAACGGAAATATAACTGAAAAATAAAGGAAATATAACTGAAACATAACAGAAATATAACTGAAAAATAAAGGAAATATAACTGAAACATAACAGAAACATAACTGAAACAACTGAAATATAACTGAAACATAACAGAAATGTAACTGAAATATAACAGAAACATAGTTGAAATATAATTGAAACATAACAGAAATATAACTGAAATATAACAGAAACATAGTTGAAATATAATTGAAACATAACAGAAATATAACTGAAACATAACGGAAATATAATTGAAACAACTGAAATATAACTGAAACATAACAGAAATGTAACTGAAACATAACAGAAATACAACTGAAACATAGTTGAAATATAACAAAAATATAACTGAAACATAACAGAAATATAACTGAAACATAACAGAAATATAACTGAAACATAACAGAAATATAACTGAAAAATAAAGGAAATATAACTGAAACATAACTGAATAACAGAGAAATGTAACAGAAATATTTGTGGTTTTGAGTTGAAACTTGACACGGGCCACATGTTTATTATTTTAATCTTTTTCCAGAGGCCAAAGAGAATTACACAAAAATATTCAGTACCTTCACTGACAACTTAAAAATAAAATAAACTAAACAAATTTTTTATATTTATTATATAAAAATTGTCACATCTTTATACAGCGCTTTTCCACCTTCAAGGCTCCCAACGCCTTGAGGGTGCTTTACAACTCAATCACCCATTCACACACGCATTCACACACCAGTGTACGCAGACACTGGGGGCGAGGAGGGTTAAGTGTCTTGCCCAAGGACACAATGGCAGCATTCATCTGTGGGAGCTGGAATCGTACCAACCAACCTGTGGGTCAGTGGATCTGACCGCTCAACCACTGATGTTTCTTATGTCAAGAGCGGGATTTGAACCGCCAACCTTTGGATCAGTGGACAAACGCTCCAACTGAGCTACTGCCGCCCCAAATATTTAAAGGAGGACATTTTCAGGAGCCTGTGATCAATATGAGCATTCATGGTCCTGTTTAGGAGTTTGATTTTCAACAAAAAGTTGGGAGTAACTCAATTTGGGACTGAGTTTGGGAGAAATTCAATTTGTCAACTGGAAAAAGTTTATTTGATAATATGTTTCTGAGCTCATCCAAGCTGCTTCTTCAGTTGTGGTCAGACGCTGGAGGACACTGCCTATATCTGCCCAAAGGGAGGAGCAGATAAACTTTTGTCCAGTTGACAAATTGAATTTCTCCTTTTGTCATGGATTTTACCTGGACCACTGAGGGATTCTACACATAACTAAAAAAAACAATCATCATCTCACATATTGTACAAACCTAACATCTAACATCTAACACAGCCTCAGACAGAGCAGTGCCTACATTTAGCATCACACTCCCAGAGAACGTTGATATTAGCTGCAAAGTATCAATCGGTCCATTCAGTTTTTCCCATGTATTTGTGCAAAATATTTACCTGGCCAGCCAAATGATATCTCTCTTTATTTCCTATACAGCGAGATACCATTTGGACACCCTCGCTCCACCCTCGCTGCCCCGGTTAACAACGGACTCCGCGATTCTCATTCGTTCAAAGATGGTGACGTCAGTGCACCCGCCTTTGCCCGCAACGTCACTCTTAGGCAGCGGAAGTTCCTCCTCAGTTTTGAATCAAGATGGCGCATCGGAGAACTGAACGTCCCTTCCATTCAGCTGTAAAATTGGTCTTAAATGACCTAAAACACATCGATTCCTTAAAACCACAGCAGCTGACAGCTCTAGAGGTCTTTCTTTTCTTTCTTTTCTTTTGTTTGATTGGTTCACATCGGTGTCCGTTAACTGTTCTCTGATTGGTTCACTTATCTGTCTGTCTATGCGCAACGGCAGCGCATTCTGGACCAAGCATTACCAGACTCGCCGCTGGTACAGCGATGAGTCATGGATTCTTCCAGGCAAGCAAAATATGTTTCCAGCAAATAACTCCTCCCTGAATTTCATGAGGACATTTCCCTATACTAATGATATAATAGGTTATTTTAATTGCTGAATTGCCATGGCGACTGAGGACCATTGGGGAAGCTTGAAACCCTTGAAGAGCTTCATAGAGGTTTGATTTCCCCTTGTGTTTTATCAATGGACTGATCACATATAGTCAAGACAACTGCCTTAGATTATGTTTGTGCTGTTTAGACAAGACCGTGGCGAGGACATGACTACTTTATAACGTAGATCAGAACATGGCCTAATAAGTCTAAAAAGCCTTTAAGTCAACAGCAGCTTTTAATTGTATCCAGCAGCAAGTAGCGACTGAAATTAACATGTCATTTCAGATTTCTTCCACCATGGCTTTAATCAGGCTTGGAAATCACTTTCAAACCAGCACTTCCATAATGAGAAAACCTTATGGCTATTCAGCTGTCCATAAGAAAAATCAGATTAATAAATAACTTTATTAATGCGATGGAGCTTGGAGATGATGTAAACGTGATTGCAAAAAATCCCACGTGTTCATATATCTTCATGTTTGGTAAAATAATGCTTTAATCTGGCTTCAAGTTCAAGCGTTTCCCGTGTATTTTACCAAAATACTCATATGTACAGATTGCCCAAGTACAGATATATTGTTTTAGCAGCTCTTGGGGTCCAAATAAGTGTTTCATTTCAAAGTGCTTTTATTATTTATTATCCAGGACCAAGGAAGTGCATGTAGTTAGCATGCTAGTTGTTTTTAGCATTGCATTTGTCGCATTTCCGCGGGTAATGCACATCCAAAAGTAATGTGGTGTACTGTGTGTGCAAGTGTGAACGTCGTAGCTTAAAATTCCTACAGTATTTTAGGCAAACTTGAGCTTTAAGCCATTTTAGAATGTTGTTACGCTGCAAAATAGCTGGCCAAAATCAGAAAATGACTTAAAAGTATCTGTCTGTTCAGGAAGATGATTTTACTCTTAAAATAAACTACCTGTAGATTAGAATGAAGCAGTCTCTGAAATAGTAAGTAGAAAATAAATCTGAAAACAAGATGAATAACCTGATATAAGTTTTAAAGATCCCATGACATGGTGCTTCTTGATGCTTTTATATGGCTCCTTAATGGTTCCCTAATACTGTAAATGAATCCTTCTTCAAAATCAACACTCAGTGCATGAGAAACAGAGATAAGCTGAGAAAGAGTAATTTTTCTCTCTCTGAACAGGCCATTATGGGCATTGTTGCTTGAATGCAAATGAGGAGAAAAGAGATGGCCTATAGTAGAGGGTGGGGGCGTGGCCAAACTCTCCTCTCTCAGCTCTCAGCTGTCCGCTCTGATCCATTTCCGCGTTTTTGCTCGGAGAAGAGATGAGAAGCATTCCATTGAAAAATAATCACATTTCCACAGAAAATAAAATTAAACCACTGCTGTTCAAAGGTCCAGAGGCTCAGATAAAGGACTTCCGAGCCTAGAAACACTCGGACGTGCCTCCAGGCAAATAAAAAAACGCATTTCGCATTGCCTAGCGCATTCGCGGTCCAAACTCTCTGGGCGTGATTTACAGAGACGCTGAGTACAGACAGACGGGGGTGGAACTGCATTTGCATTTCTTTTTTCGATCTGACGTCCATAAGGTGCCTTGTTCAAAATCGCCCGTTTGAGCTCTGATTTTTTCTAACGCAGAAAAGGATCGCAAATGTTCAGTTTAGACATTTCACAACTTTTAACCATGGGGGGGGGCTAAACAGGGTAGGGGAGCTCACATTAATGTTCAAAAACCTCAGAAAGTGAAAATTTCATGCCATGGGACCTTTAAAATCTTGGCCAGATCAGAGTACTTCGTAAAAACAAAACTTGGAGTTCTGTTTTCTTTCATTCACACGTCTGAAAAAGCCTTTATTTACCGTACTTTTCGGACTATAAGCCGCTACTTTTTTCCTCACACTTCGGACCCTGCGGCTTATAGTCAGGTGCGGCTTATGTATGGATTAATTCTTTATCAAGACAGCGAATGTAGCGCGTAACCCGAGCCGAAAATACCAATGGTAAATAAGTGAGGAGAGTTCATGAATGAATGAAGCCTTGTTTTAGCCAAATCTCCTACAGGTATCAACAGTTCCATGAGATTGAGTTCAGGGGGTTTACCCAAGTTAAACTTGAAACTTTATTTTAAGGCTTCCAGAGGCTACAGGCTGGACATTTTACAGTTGTTTTACTGCCGTGTTTCTGCTGTAGGCGCTGTCCGAAAAAAGCATGTACCGGTATTTACGTTAATTAAAAAAAAAAAAATCCTTTTGTGTACCATCTTTCTGTGTAAATATCTCAAGTTACAATGTGGACACCTTGTGTGGAACAGTGGAAGAGTGAAGTTACAAGGAGCAGAGGTGGTGAAGGTGGAGGATTTTAGATACTTAGGATCATCTGTTCAGAGCAGTGGAGACTGTGGAAGAGAGGTGAAGAATAGAGTGAAGGCAGGATGGAACAGCTGGAGAAAAGTGTCAGGAGTGATCTGCGATAGAAGAGTGCCAGCTAGGGTGAAGGGAAAGGTTTACAGGACAGTTGTGAGACCAGCCATGATGTATGGATTAGAAACACTTGCAATAGGCAGAAGACAGGAGGCAGAGCTGGAGATAGCAGAGTTAAAGATGCTCAGATTCTCTTTAGGAGTGACAAGGATGGACAGGATCAGGAATGAGGTCATCAGAGGGACAACACAGACGGGAAGGTTTGGAGAAAAAAGCTAGAGAAGCCAGATTGAGATGGTTTGGACATGTTCAGAGGAGGGACAGTGGATATATTGGTAGAAGAATGTTAGAGATGGAGCTACCAGGTAGGAGACAAAGAGGAAGACCAAAGAGGAGATTTATGGATGCAGTGAGGGAGGACATGGAGGTAGTTGGAGCCAGAGTAGAAGATACAGAAAACAGGGCGAGATGGAAAAAGTTGATTCGCTGTGGCAACCCCTGAAAAAGGGACAAGCCGAAAGGAGAAGAAGAAGACAATGTGGACACCTGCAGCTTATAGTCAGGTGCGGCTTATATATGTAGAAATCTTAATTTTTTTAAAAAATGTGGTTGATGCGGCTTATAGTCAGGTGCGGTCTATAGTCCGAAAAGTACGGTATTACTCTGTCTGCATTTCCAAAGCTCAAAATGCTCCCTTCTACATTGTGATGTCATGAAGCTGTAGTTTTCAAGTTACCAGCTACTTTTTTCCCTTTTGTTCAGTAGAATTGGAATTGGCAATTCCAGGGCTGAAAATCATCCAAATAATTCTATTCAAGATGCATTGAGAACACAATGGAGCACTTCCTGTCCTACCACGTGACATCACAAGGTGGAACAGAGTGCTAAATATGCAGGTTTGTGTTATAATTGAATGAAACAAAACACAACTCCAGGTTTGTTTGTGATAAGGAAACATTATAGCATACAGTAGATCACAAATGTTCAATGTTCAATCTCATGCATCGCCATAGGGTGATAATATCGTACCGTGAGCCGTGTATCGACTATTGTATCGACTCGTGAGGGACCCTGTGATTCCCAGGACTAGTCTTTTAACAGTACGGCAGACGGCAGTTGAAATGGCAGCGCTCCATATGTTTTGTGTCCACAACAGTTAACCGGCATGCCCTTTCCTCCCATTACTCTGATAATAAACCCTTTAGTTGGTCTCACCTCATTTAGTTTGTATTGAGCAACAGAAGGTAAAAATGTAGGTTAATTTCATATCTGAGAATGGGTCATTGGCTTTGCGTACACTGTGCCGGAGAACAAAAGATGGAGTTTTTATTACACAGGCAAGGGAAATAAAAAAAAGAAGGGGAAGAAGGAGAGGGGGCGGGCTAAGGGCGGCGATCATTAGGAGAAGCAAACATAGCGCTATTGTTTGTAGAGATATGCTAATGATGCACGTAGAGCTGACACAGGTGAGCGCTAACAAAAGGGGGCTATTAGCATGTCGCGCAAAATCTGCTAATGACACGTGCAGGTCGTATACGAAGCGTGGTTTGGGTCTTAAAACAGAAGAGTGTTGGAATAAAACGTCAGAGAGACTCTATGAAATCTTGCAGAGCTTTCAGGTTGAACGCCTCCAGATCTATAAAAATGACAACCACAGGAGCATTCTGGTTGCTTCTTCGGAAAGAGACTTTTGACAATATATTGCCAAAAGTCTGACTCACATATGAACTTAAAGGGATAGTGCGGTTTTTTTATGTGAATCTGTATGGCGTCCTCTTCAGCAGTGTCGTGCATTAACACTAGCTTACCGATGACAGCGTCGTTCCGGTAAGTTAGCGGGGACATTTAATAAAGCTTGTTTTTCTTCTCAAAACAACATTTGTCCAAAAATTCAGCAGCCTAATTTGCTTGGTGCTGTTTTCTCTCGAGTCGTATCACTGCGCGCCTATTAGTTATTATTAGCCTGTTCACTTTTAAGTGGATGTTTACAAGTGAACAGGCTAATAATAACTAATAAGCATGCAGTGATATGAGTCGAGAGAAAATAGCACCATGCGAATTAGGCTGCTGAATTTTTTGCGGACAACTATTTGTGATGCAAATATATCACTTTTTGGACAAATGTTGTTTTGAGAAGAAAAACAAGCTTTATTAAAGGAAAAGTAACATTTTTTTTTTTACAATCTGAGCCTTATTTTGGTAATAAAACAAGTTGTTTTACTCACCCATAGCACTTTGGTGTCATATGGAGCACTTCCGGAGATGTTTTAGATTTGCGATCTCCATCATGCGAGTTCTCGGGGCACATGTTTGCGGTCTCCAAATAACACGAACTTTAGCACTTTTCAAGTCATAGAAGCTCGATGTCTTAGTCTACGATTTCGTTTGGTCAAAAGTGGCCTGTAATCTGAGATTTAGCCATAGTTTTGAGTAGATGAGGAGGCCAGTGCGCATGCGCGGAGTCACAGTTTATTTCGCTCTCAGCTCCCAGGACCCAAACATGAAACGCAAATCTGTAAACTATGGCTAAATCTCGGATTACAGGCCACTTTTGACTCAAACGAAATCGTAGACTAAGACATCGAGCTTCTATGATTTGGAAAATTGCTAAAGTTTGTGTTATTTGGAGCCCACACGGGGCATATTACATGCTCGGGGAATATATTATATGCCCCGAGCTATGGCTAGAAGTCGCGCTAGGCTAACACAAATCTTAAACATCTCCGAAAGTGCTCCAAATGACACCAAAGTGCAATGGGTGAGTAAAACAACTTGTTTTATTACCAAAATAAGGCTCAAATTGTAAAAAACGTTACTTTTCCTTTAAATGTCTCCACTAACTTACCGGACCTACTTTCGTCAGCGCCAGAACCGGGGCAGAACTCGTCTCAGAGGACACTGTCAGGGGTAAGTCGGTGTTAATGCACGACACTGCTGAAGGGGACGCCATACAGATTCAAAAAAACGCACTATCCCTTTAAGTGACATCCCATTCTTAATCCATAGAGTTTAATATGACGTCGGTGCATCCTTTGCAGCTATAACAGCTTCAACTCTTCTGGGAAAGCTGTCCAAAAGGTTTAAGAATGTGTTTATGGGAATTTTTGACCACTCTTCCAGAAGCGCATTTGTGAGTTCACACACTGATGTTGGACGAGGAGGCCTGGCTCTGTCTCCGCTCTAATTCATCCCAAAGGTGTTCTATCAGGTTGAGGTCAGGCCAGTCAAGTTCATCCACACCAAACTCTCTCATCATGTCTTTATGGATCTCGCTTTTTGCTTTGTAGAAACAGTCTGCAGGCCTAGGTGCTTGATCACCTGTGGCCATGGAAGTGATTGGAACACCAGATGTCCATTATTTGGATGGGTGAGTGAACACTATTGGCAATAAAGTGTAGGTTTAAATGCATTTTTTAGTCTTTTCAAAGGGGGTGGTCCATTCCCAAATGAACAAGATTAAAGATACAGAAATTAAAGAGGTTCAGTTTTTAAAAATAACAGGTTATGTGGTCTAGGAGGGCTAAAACCACAAACCCCCTGGTAATTGTGTGTGTTGACTCCAGTAGCCATTGTGATTTTAAAGGAAAAGTAACGTTTTTTTACAATCTGAGCCTTCTTTCGGCAATAAAACAAGTAGTTTTACTCACCCATAGCAGTTTGGTGTCAATTGGAGTGGTATCGCAGAACTTATGTTGAGCCGTTCTGTTCTACTAATGATCCCGTATCCGTTAGCGTGAGTGCTCGGGGCACTGATTTGCGGTGTCCAAATAACACAAACTTTAGCACTTTTCAAATCACAGAAGATCGCTGTGTCAGGGTAGACTTTTAGTAGATTCCAAAACGGCCTGAAACCCGATATCGCAACAGAAAAGTAAAGTTCAGAGCGGTGTTAGCTTCTTTCGGACTAGCGGTGTTTACAAAACAGCTGAGTTCACGCATGCGCACTGTCCTCTCTGATGACGTCATCAAATGAAACTATAGCTGGATATCGGGTTTCAGGCCGTTTTGGAATCCACTAAAAGTCTACCCTGACACAGCGATCTTCTGTGATTTGAAAAGTGCTAAAGTTTGTGTTATTTGGACACCGCAAAGTAATGCCCCGAGCACTCACGCTAACGGATACGGGATCATTAGTAGAACAGAACGGCTCAACATACGTTCTGCGATACTGCTCCAATTGACACCAAACTGCTATGGGTGAGTAAAACTACTTGTTTTATTGCCGAAAGAAGGCTCAGATTGAAAAAAAACGTTAATTTTCCTTTAAGTGCTTGGTGTCATCATGCAGCACTGCCCTGATTACAGCCAGGGTTTTTCTTTATACGTCTAGACCTTCCTCCCCCCTCACTTTTCCCTTTAGTCCTCCAGATTCTGCACAGTTTAGCAGTTTTATTTGAAATTTGGCTGTGGGCCGAGTTTAGGTGTTTAATCTCATTTTGAACCTTTTTGCACCTACTTATCCCAACGGGAACCAACTCCCACCTGCCTCTTTATGGTACGTAAAGGATAGCTGCAGATCACAGTAGCGTGTAGCAGATTTTTTTCAAGTACGACACGTATCACTAACGTAAGTACAGAGCAGTGGGCGTGTTGAATGGTTTGGTTAAGAGAGAGAGAGAATAAGGATTACTCATATGCGTCAACCACTGTAAATACATCTGTGAGCGGGTAAATGAGAAGAGAAAAACAGAAGGTTAAAGGAAAAGTAATATTTTTTACAATTTGATTTCGGTAATAAAACAAGTTGTTTTACTCACCCATAGCACTTTGGTGTCATATGGAGCATTTCCGGAGATGTTTTCAATTAGCGTTAGGCTAACGCCGTTAGCCTAGCGCGACTTATAGCCATAGCTCGGGGCATTCCCTGAGCATGTAATATGCCCCGTGCGGGCTCCAAATAAGACAAACTTTAGCACTTTTCAAATCATAGAAGCTCGATGTCTTTAGTCTACGATTTCGTTTGAATCAAAAGTGGCCTGTAATCCGAGATTTATCCATAGTTTATAGCTATGCGTTCCATGTTTGGGTCCCGGGGGCTGAGAGCACAGTCCGCACATGCGCACTGGCATCCTCATCTACTCGAAACTATGGCTAAATCTCGGATTACAGGCCACTTTTGACCAAACGAAATCGTAGACTAAAGACATCGAGCTTCTATGATTTGAAAAGTGCTAAAGTTTGTGTTATTTGGAGCCCGCACGGGGCATATTACATGCTCGGGGAATGCCCCGAGCTATGGCTATAAGTCGCGCTAGGCTAACGGCGTTAGCCTAACGCTAATCTAAAACATCTCCGGAAATGCTCCATATGACACCAAAGTGCTATGGGTGAGTAAAACAACTTGTTTTATTACCGAAATAAGGCTCAAATTGTAAAAAACGTTACTTTTCCTTTAAGGTTAAGGTACACTTTATTAAACCCATAGGGAAATTTGTGTCATGTTTAGAGCAGAAAGGTCCCAAAATGCAGTACTGCAGTTATTTAATACAACAAATAATGACCAAACACAAAAATCCAAACAGACGTGACACTGATAATGAACCAACAAACGGCAGAGGAGAACACAGGGTATATGGGTGATTTTCCAACTATCAAAGAATTTGTGTCCCAGGCAGAAATAGGAAAAACAAAAACACGTTTGTAATTTTTTATTCATGCTGCACTTACTAGACACAAAGACAGACAGAAATTAAATTCAGCAGTAACTTCATTGACAAATGGCACAGAAATTCCTTATTTTAATGAAAAATATCATGTGCTTGAAAGATATATTAGTATTTTATTTACCGTATTTTCCGCACTATAAGGCACATCGGATTATAAGGTGCACCTTCAGTGAACGGCCTATTTTAAAACTGTTTTCATATATAGGGCGCTAGCCTGGGAATTCCCAGGCCGCTTCCGTTCGTTTCGAACTGGAAGGCGGCCTGGAAACTCGTCCAAGCGAGAGTCCCAGATTTAGGGCCCCAATCAGAGAGCGGGGGAGGTGTGGCAAGACGGTGACGCGTACTACATGACAAACGGAAGCTTGTAGTTTGAACTGACAACTGACATGATTGGCTGTGGACTTACGTATACGCTCAATGATAGACATTCATAACGCCCAATAAACGGCCGTTGGCAATCGCTAACCACACCTCCGCTACGGGATTTTTCGAAGCGAGTTTCCAGACCCATATCTCACTTGTGATATGGTCAGGTGTTAACCAGACTAATAGGGCGCACCACATTATAAGGCGTATAGAATAGAAGCTACATTAGTGGCTGACTACGGTAGCCATGTTTAACCAATATTGATCCATATATAAGACGCATCGGATTATAAGGCGCACTGTCGGCTTTTGAGAAAAATGAAGGCTTTTAGGTGCGCCTTATAGTGCGGAAAATACAGTATTTTTCATAAAAAGAACACCTGTCCCTAGGGATCACTGTCATTTCCACCACAAAATGTAACTTTTAACTTTTTTTTTAAACCTTTGTCTACTTGAACCACATCAGTTGTGATGTGACAGGAGCTCATGGCAGGATAGCAGCGTTAGCTCCATGGAAGGAAGGGAAATAAGAACAAAATCAAGGTCAAGTTTTACAAAACCAAGAGTAGGTTTATTGGTCGTCATTTCCAAACACCTCATATTTCCTTTGAATGTACAAATAATGAGGAAAAATACAATTTTTTATTGTGTATTTTGAGTATATTTTATGCTAACACTAATTATTATTTATTTAATATTTACAACCACTATCAGTTAATGTTTCTACACATTGTGATGAAGTAGAACAAATCAAAATATTTCTAAGAATATGTGTTGGATTTTCTGAAAAATATCATGACCAAATTGGACAGTGGTTGGAGAATCACCCGTATATGCACACATATGAATGAGACACAGGTGAGACACATTAGGGCGGGGTAAACAATCCAACAGGAGGTAAAACGCAAAAACACACACCTCTACAGAAATTACAAAATAAAACCGGATCAAGAATAACAAAATAATTCAGTTAAAATTAACACCGTGACAATTTGCATTTGACCCATCCTTCAATGCCCTAGGACCGCCGCAGTAGGCTAAATAACACGATTAGGAACTGTTAAATCAATATTCTTTTGCGAGACAATACTTTTGTCAAAAACATTACACTTCTGTGATATATTTAAATCTGTACTTTTGTTCTTTTGGCTGTGAGTATTCCTCGTGTTTGAGCGATGGGGGTGGGTGCCGTTTTGTAGTGAAGTGCAGAAACAGCAGCTCCCCGACTCATTAAAAATCTAGAGGGATCAAGAGGGTCGAGCTGATCTGGAAATGAAGCCTGTTTTCAGTGTTTGTGCGGAGGAAAGGAGAGAGCACAGGTTAATACAGGAGCAGAGTGATAAAAGGAGAGATGGAAGAGGAGGACAGAAGAATATTGCGTACTGCCAGCGTAGTGCACGTCCTGTGGGTATGTAGAGATTGTACTGTACATTTGTGGCCAATTAAAGAAAGATATATTGGGCAAGAGTAGGTGGTGTGGAGCGTTTCTTTATAATACAGAGGTCGGCTGTGAAATCATGCTAGTAACGTAACAAAAGTGCATTTAATGGAGTAATTGTGAGTGAAATTGATTGTTGTTCTGCCCCAGTGGAGAAAGAATATTTTGTTGTGAGTTTATCTGTTTTGTTTACTCTGAGCTAGCTTAGTCGCTATATTGTTCTAGACTTTTCAACTCTTCTGTTACTTGCCAGTGTTTAAATCCTGTAAACTGTCATCCGGCCCATGAAAATATCTGTCTGTAAGTATTGTGGTGTTATAAGATGTTAATTACCTCACTTATTTGAGGTACTTTAAGTTGTTTTACAGTTCAAATGGAGCTAATGCTAATGGAGCTAGCATGTCTATGGGAATTTCCATTGACGTTAGCATCATGCTAACCGCTTATTTTGTAGATGTTTTTAGGAAGTTCAGCTAATGTTAAACTATTGTTATGCATATATTAAATTGTATTAAGCTCTTCTACATTGTTTTATGTAACTCTACATATCCTCTGTTCAATTGAATGTGAAAACATAATTATAGTATGTATACAGGTCTCACGCATTGAGAGTGTGACACACGCAATTCGACGTGTTCACATGCACACACGCCACACATGGCATCTCTCACGCTAATTTTTTATTTTTATTTTTTTTTGTGCCCAGAAAATCGGTCTGTGTGGTTCAGTTTATGCAGGCACCGCGCATTTTCAGCGAAAAAAACTCCTCCTGCTCCGGGCGCATGGTCCGAGCGATGCCGAAGCAGACGCGCCGTCCCCCGGGCACGTCCTGAGCCTCAGTCCCGGTGCCATGTCTCCTCTGAGATGCACCGACTCCGGTCCCGGTGTCTCCGTCTGTGCGTAACGTCCCCCCCCCGACGGCTTACGCGCAGAATACGCTGCGTAACAGGGGAACTCCCTTCCTGGTGCGTAACTGGGATTCCCCTGTCAGCGTGGTGTGTGCTTCGGCTGTCTTTTTCCGCACTGAAAAATAGTTCCCACCCAAAATGACCAAGTCAAGCTCTCCGTGTTGATTTGCTCATTTATTTGCACTCGATATGAATGCGCACTACACAGAAAGTAATTGGGAAAAGCATCGAGCAAATTAATTCCTTTTGGCCGAAATCTTTCTCTGGCGACGTTAGACTCCAGTCTAACGCGGAGTAGCTGCAGATACCGCGGCGGTCAGTGCTGACAGACCTGGACAATGGCTGGGTCACCAGGAAAACGCTTTCCACCACTTATTTTAGTCTCTGGACTGTGGGGAGATGCCCAAGTTTGACCTGGGGGTGGCATATCCCTTTAAGATTTTAGCGATATATATAAAATTAGTTACTTTTCTATTTTATTTTGACGTGTAATAGTATACATTTAGTTATATAATTATGTCTTATTTGACACCTGCCTCTTGCTCTTTTTTGCTACTTATTCAGAATTTATTATTACCATTTATTTTTTACTCTTTGTTATTATATTATATTCTGATGAGCGCGCTTACAAACTTTATTGTGGATTAATAAAGTTTGTCTAAGTCTAATATTTTTGTACCAGAATTTACTGAATATTTGTCAGCACTGTTTTGATATTGCAAACTTTTTAAACATTGAGATCACTCACCTGTACTTACCCTGTTTTGGAATGAACCCAATTAAGGGAGGTGGCGTATAAAAGGAGCCGGCCTCACCTTTGTCGAGGTGGAGGTGTTGTGCGCGTGCAGGTCGACTGAGATGGTTTTAACTTTTGTATCTTTTTAAAAATATTTTTTTTTGTATTTTTCTTGTGACGGTGGAATAAATGCACTTTGGGTCTGCACTGAAAATCAGCTCAGCTCTACTCTGTTCCTCTAATAACCACTAAAAAAAATGGAGGTCCGTCACATTCTTGTTTCTATGGATACGTCATTGCTCTGTCTGGAATGTTCCACAGTGTGACATTAAACAGCTCTACTTTACATAAATACCAAGAAAAACAGGCAATCTGACTGTGAACGGGGTCACCTCTCCACAGATCTGACCTGTAACTTGGTCTGGTTTAGTCTCCATGACGATAGAAAGGTTTAATGCCACACTGAAACATTCCAAACAACCAATAGCATTTCCATGATGAAAAGCATTTGATGGACCCTCCACCAGAAAAGTTACACAATGCACCTTTTAATATTTCTTGAATGAAGAATGTTTTGTTTGAATGTGAGTGTTGCTTAGAATGTTCCACAGTATGGCATTAAATCTGTCTGCAATTCATATCATTAGAGGTATTTATTGCTCAAAAGTAAATGTGGAAAAACATGCATTCTCACTGTGTGCAGGATTGCCTCTGCACAGATCTGGTCTCATGACGCCTCCTGCTAACATTTTATATATAAAGCTAATGCTATCGACAACTAGCATGCTAACAGCGCATCTGGTTTGCAAGACGAATACAGATATACAGTATTGTATATATTAAGGTAGAAATTAACTGCTGCGTACTGTCCACATCTCATAAAGCGCTTGATTGTCTGAGAATAAGGAAGTGCACTGTTAGCATGCTAATGTTTGTTAGGATCACAGTGACGGCAAAACTCTCTGAAAGTTGTGAAAAGCGCTTAAAAACTCAAAAAGTAAGTAAGGAATAACTTTGGACCACTGCAAACCTTTTTCAAATGAACCAGTTTTCCTTTTCACATTTTTAAGGTGCACCGCGTAACTTTTCAGGTTGGCGGTCCGCCACCATGGAGATGCTATTGCGTTGCCTGTAATGTTCCACAATACGGTATTAAACTTATATATAAGATTTATTCAATTAAGCATTTATTCAATTCTAGGTGTTTTTATTCCTCAAAAATACCTTTAAAACATGTATTCTGACTGTGAGTGGTGTCGCCTCTTCACAGATCCATCCATTTTCTTCCGCTTTCTCCGTATTTTTTGGGTCACGGGGGCAACGGTTCAGACAGATCCGCTGCCCAGATCACAGCGCACCAGCCCCCATGGATCCCTCTCCGGTGGTGGATCCACAGGAGGACTTTTCACAGATCTCACCTGTAAATTGCCGTGGTGGCATCTCCCGCTTGTTTCTATGGAGATTGGAAAGTTTATTGCCATTCTTTGGAATACTGGAGGTAAAGCAATAACACCTGCCAAACCGTCTACCAGAAAAGTGACAGATTGCACATTTAAGACGGTAAAAATCAAATAAATGGAACTCCATGCGTTTAAAAAGACAATTTATTTAATGTTGCCAATTCTTCTCTGGATCATCTCTTCATTCCCAGTTCCTCCACCAGGGCTCAGTTCTCCTGTTCACGCTCCTCTCCGGTTTGTGAATGGCGGTGGGCGATGGCTCCAGTGTTTTCCTCGTCTCGGTGCTCGTAGTGCGGCGGTGAGGCGTGTAATTAATGAACCTTCTCAAAGCTCCTCAGATAAAACGCGCTTATCTCTACACGGCGTATTTAGGACCGTTCACTCATGGTGCTCGCTCCAGCACTGTTTTACGGAAGATAAATTGTTCCATTAGATTTTGAATTTTAAATACCTCTAAATTTCTTTTTTAACTCCAAAAAAATATGTTTGAATTATTTTTATTCTGAATTTGAGTTGCTGAAATTTTAAGTTCTTTTTCAATATTTTTCCAATTCAAAATAAAAAAATTATTCAACACAAATATTTTCAAGCCCTCAAATCTAAAAAATCCAGAGTCTAAAATTTGCAGTGAAAAAAATTTGCTGCAAAGATCCAAGATGCCAAGGCAAAAGCAATCGATCCTGTGTGACTGAGGAGGACAGAAGCTGTTTCCTATTGGTTCTCATCTGTGGGCGGAGTTTACACTTAACAAATAAAAGAGATGAGATTTTGATGAGGTGAATTCTGACCAATCAGATCGCTTCACTGCACCATTTTCTGTTTGTTACTAAATTAGATCAGATCACACGGGATCGATTGCTTCTGCCTTGGCATTTTGGATCTTTGCTGTGAATTTTTTCACTGCGAATTTTACACTTTGAATTTTGACTGTTGAATTTACCATCTTTTTTTTTTTTTAAGTAGACCTATTCTGCAAAATCGACTTTTCAGAGGTTTTAACCATGTTATAGTTGTTTCCTTTTCATTTATGTTTTAACATGATGTCATAATCCGGAAGAAGTCGGCCATGTTGGAGATACTCAAAACAAACATTGCACTTATGCCACCAAGTGAAAACAAAAAAAAAAAGCAAAATGGTCAACTATTGTGGGATCCTCTGCGTCACAATAGATCGGACAGAGAAAAACACCTGCTGTTCTATCATTTACCTAAAGTAGTTACGAACCAGGGTGAACAAGTATGCCGACCTTTGCCATCACAATATGTGTGTCTTACAATTTTCTATACTGCGCTCTTGTAACAGCCACAAACAAACTGGTTGTTGCCTCCAGACCTTTAAAGCTCTGAAGGTCTTCTGCTGTATCAGGGCTTGGGGAGAAGACCAGGTCGTCCACAATATCGGGATCTCTTACAGCAGCAGAATCGACAAATCGCCACTGTCACTGAACAAACTTGAAGCCATCTCATGTGGAACTTCTCGCCCAATTAATTTGAGTTTGTTCATATAACGCTTCTTTTTTTTGCCATCCAACTTATCTCTGTACAACTGGTCGACTGTATCAGAAGTTTTGGATTACGATGTGGAAGGTTTATTGTGAAATTAAAAAAATTTCTGCGCGTTGTTTTATAAGTGTGTTTACTTTGAGTGAGCAATATCTCTAACATGGCCACACATCCGGGTCATGGTTGGATTTTTCGAGTCCGTGAAAACACCCTATTGTCTCGAAGTTGTATTTGGAGTGAATAATTCATGAATAATGCACCTTCATTTATATCCAATAGTAATAAAACTGGTGCATGCATTAAATCCCTGACTTACATAATTAAACAAAAGCTACAGTGGTTTCTAAACCAGGACTAAACCGGGTCTAAACCAGGTCTAAACCAAGACTAAACCAGGTCTAAACCAGGTCTAAACCAGGACTAAACCAGGACTAAACCAGGTCTAAACCAGGACTAAACCAGGACTAAACCAGGTCTAAACCAGGACTAAACCAGGTCTAAACCAAGACTAAACCAGGTCTAAACCAGGTCTAAACCAGGACTAAACCAGAACTAAACCAGGTCTAAACCAGGACTAAACCAGGACTAAACCAGGACTAAACCGGGTCTAAACCGGGACTAACCCGGGACTAAACCAAGACTAAACCAAGACTAAACCAGGACTAAACTAGGACTAAACTAGGACTAAACCAGGACTAAACCAGGACTAAACCAGGACTAAACCAGGTCTAAACCAGGACTAAACCAGGACTAAACCAGGTCTAAACCAGGACTAAACCAGGACTAAACCAGGACTAAACCAGGTCTAAACCAGGACTAAACCAGGTCTAATTCATGAAACGTTTCTGCAATCTTTAATCGCTTATTTTCAAGACCACCGGTTCACGCCCACTGCTCTGTACCTACTAATACTTCATTCTCCAATTTTATTTTCTTAATCAGTGATACATGGAGGATTCGGCAACATCACATAGCCATTTAGGTACAAATGGGAAAAAAAAACTGAAGATATCCATCGTAGTTGAAGACTCTTTGTTGTGATGACGTTTACGGCGACATCAGCTCCCACTGGGCACTGCAGTTTTCTAACCTGGAAGTCAGCGGGCTTGTTTCTTTTATTAGGTCGTTTTAGATGAATATTGGGATTTAAAATGTCCAAATATAACATAATGATCCACAGGTGTCGTCGATTATAACCGTATAGAAGACACAAGCACAGTAGAGGTATTTTCCTCATTGTAATCACGAAACAATAACATTACAATACAAATACATTTCTTTCACACTGGACTAGAGTTGCTGACATTGTCACTTTAGCAACCATTTCACACTAATAATATGCTTTATTTCTTATCCATTGTATTGTGAATGTACTGTATATGAATCTATTTACCCTGCTTGTTTTCAGTATCCAATTCCACAGCCTACCGAAGCCTCTATTAACTCGTATGTGATTCCTGTGGACTCATTTGCGGTTTGTTGATGTTTTGTTCATTGTATTATCCAAACATAGTGTACCATGCACCAGGCCGGAGCAGTGCTTTTGATTGCTTTTTGCGTAGAACAGGTCGACAGTCTAAATGAGCCGTGTAATCTGGTTTTCCTCTAAACGTGGCTGCTCTCTCCAGCCCAATGAAACATGCATGAGTGTAGCTGTGTACCAACGCCAGGCCTAACAACACAGGCTAAAGCGGCTATTTTCTATTTAATTGTGCCTAACTAACTTGGGAAAGGATGGGGAGTAAAGAAGTTTTTAACTGCCACATCTGCACTAGTCTGCCTCAGGTCAACAATAAAGAGATTTAAAAAAAAAAAAAAAGGTTTAGGTCAGTTTTGGCAATAAATATAGAATAAAGTAGCTTGAAATTTGCAAAAAAACCCAAAAAGGAGTTTTTTTTTTACAATCAGTATGGGAGAGGGGCGGCAGTAGCTCAGTTGGTAGAGCATTTGTCCGCTGATCCAGAGGTTGGCAGTGCGATCCCAGCTCCCGAAGCTCGCACAGATGAGTGCTGCTGTTGTGTCCTTGGGCAAGACACTTAACCCCACCTCGCCCCCAATGTCTGTACACGCTGGAAGAGCCCCCATGACACAAAGTACATCAAGGCCGGTTGCATCGTCCTCCCGTGGACCCACCACCCGCGCGGGGGATCTGGGCAGAGATAAGACAAGATAAGACTTTATTGATCTCACACAGGAGAAATTCACTTGCCACATTAGCTCCAGGCAGTTTAGTGCAAAAAAAGTTTGAACAGAAAGTACATGTAGACAAATAGTAATAATAATAATAAAAATAAGTAAAAAGAGAATATAGAAAATATTGCACGTTTGAACTATACAGTGGAGTTGTACAGTCTGATGGCGGTGGGGATGAAGGATCTGCGGTAGCGCTCCTTCTTGCACTGGGGGTGCCTCAATCGGCTGCTGAAGGAGCTCAGCTCCTCTACAGTCCGGTACAGAGGGTGAGAGGTGTCGCCCATGATGGACTGTTGCCCCCACGACCCCAAAATATGGAGAAAGTTGAAGAAAATGAAAAAAAGAGATCAGTATGGGACCTGGAGAGATGGACACTCACACTGTGGCAGTATTGTCCATCATTGGAGACTGCATGTTCTCCCCGTGTCTGGGTGGGTTTCCTCCGGGTACTCCGGTTTCCCCCACCAACCCAAACATGCGCCATAGGTCAAATCCTCCAGCTTAGGGCCTGACCAAGCCTAAATAACAAAACAAAATTATGGGGATGGTCCCCGGGTCAAATATAGAAACAACTTCTCCTGTGCGAGATCAATAAAGGTCAATCTTCTAATCCTTAACCACTGTAAGGCGCTTTGTGCTACAATTTTGTATGAAAAGCGCTTTATAAATATTGTTTGATTGATTGATTGATCTAAACCTGGCTTTGCTTCTATTGTAGGGAGTATTATACTTTCTAATGACACAGGCCAGATAACGAGGAACCAGCTGGCAGTGTCCTTATCAAAGACAAACCAATTTTAGCAGTACAACAAAGAGGAAAGAATGGCTGAATGAGTGAGCTGCTCTTCTGACTTTTATGTCTTCTGCATATTTTATCGTAACTCAGGAGGCTGGGTTTCTATACCAGTTTTACCATTAACTTCAAAACACTTGGCCCCACTGTATAATGTCATCTAGTGGTGATCCAGAAAGTCTCCTCTGCGTTTTTACAGTCCACACACCTTTGCTCTAGCTTCCCTCACTGCAGGCCAAAGCAATTTTAATACTATTTTTTTTCTCATCAGTTTGCTACATATACAGAAATAAACATTATAAACAATGTAAAATTCCAATGCTAAGATATGACCTTCTTAGACTTAGACTTAGACAAACTTTATTGATCCACAAGGGAAATTGTTTGGGTACAGTAGCTCAGGAATCACAATATAATATATGACAGAGGGTAAAAAAAATTAGACGGAACAGCAAAAAAGATCGCAAGAGACCGGTGTCAAATGAGACATAATTATAATAATAAAAATAATAAGTATATGTATAAGATGCGTGAAGCCTAGAAGCCACGGGCCATTCATTTGAGGACAGTGAAGTTCAGATCTTAGCCAGGGAAAAGAACTGGTTTGAGAGGGGAGTGAAAGAGGCAATTTTTGTCAAAAAAGAGAATCCGTCGTTAAACAGAAATGGGGGAGTTAGACATAACTTGTCTCCCATTTATAATTCGATTCTTTAACCAAGTCATAACAGACGGAGAAAAACAAAAAACATTAGGGCAGACGAGTCAGGGACAGAAGGGTGGAGACGGTCTGTAGTCTGAATAGAGATGCTAAATATTCGAATAACAAAAGGAACAAATGAGGGGATAGTTTCAGAGCTATTTCAGAGCAGTGAGCTCCTCATAGGGCTAAATAGAGATGCTAAACGAGACGCCAGGGAAACAAAAGATACAAATTAGCTGAGATACTTTCAGAAGGATTTCAGTGTAGTGAGCTCCGCCCTGCAGCTAGATATAAACAGGGACCAACCAGCACTAGAACCAGAACTGAAGAAGTCTCTCGGATGAGCGACGAAACGTCTTCAACCAAACAAACTTTGTCCAGTTGACAAATTGAACTTCTCCTTTTATCATATATGTATAAGTCAAAAATATCCAAAAAATATAAAATCACAGCTATATACAGGAGACAAGAACGGCAGTACAATAATGTACTGATTGACAGGCTATAAGGTCCTTCCGCTTGTCTCCATGGAGATGTTATTGCTTTTCCTGGAGTGTTCCACAGTAAGGCATTAAACTTGTCTATCTCCATGCACAAAAGCAGGTAAGTCACAGATCAGAGCTCACAGTAAGAACCCAAGGTCTGAGCAATTAAGTGATGATGTAACTGAAAAGCATGCAATTTGTGCCATACTGTGGAACATTTCAGACATAGCAATAATATCACCATGGAAACAAGCAGGTCAGAAAAGTAATATAGTACACCTTTTATTATGGTCACACATACCATCAAAACTGATGCTTTAATGCCATTTTGTTGAACATTACAGTAGTATTTCCATGGAGACAAGCTGGTCTGAAAGGTTACGTAATACACCTTTAATATCAGACCTCACACATACCATCAAACTGTATTGCTTTCCCTCCCACGAAACAAATGGAAAAACACTGCTCCTTTGATGCCTGGGTGGTCACCAGGATCACAGAGCACCGAATGAACCCAATCACCGCGGCAGTCGTCCGCCCGCTCGCCGTCACCTTCTGTAACACAGCGAGCGCAGGGGCCTTTATAGGCACTACCCACGACCACGCTGTGCCGTCCAGCGAGCGTCCTCTTTTGATCATAACGCATGCACATCAAAGCGTCCACACCACCTAAGTGCACACAAAAAACAAAACAAAACACCGGATTGGAGAAGAGCAGGAAATATTAAAGGTTCCAGGGGGCAGCTTTAGGTTTAGAGGTGGTGGGTTTTTCATCAGTCCATCAAAGAGGAAATATCAGGAAGAGAGTAGTCTTTTTGTGCGCTGGTATTTGGAGTTATTAACATGAAAGAAATGGAAATCTTATCTCAATTGTGACCTTCACTGGATAAATATGTGGTTGTGCGGAGAGTTAAATGAGTTCTCTCAAGGTGTCGAGAATATTACAGGAATGGGAGGTGCGTACGGCTGGTTTTGTCGATGCAGTTTGCTCATTTTATGCTGGTCTTGTATTTAAATTGTCGACATATAGGCTTATACAAAAACGCTCAGCAAAAAATGACAATTGGTGCAGAGAAAATGTAGGAAAACAGTATTGAAATAAATTTAAATAAGATGAAAAGCATTTGTAACCCATATGAGACAGCGAGCTACTAAGCCTGTATATGTAATCTTAAATTGTCCAGTAGAGTCACTTCAAAGCGGGCTGTTGTGGTTGTGACACCGTGACACCCTGTGGCAAGCCAGAGAAGTGTTTATTGAGAAATAACTGGGGAATCCAATTGCGTGTACATTATGTTTACGGTGAGCTAATAAGCTAATATTGTGGTATGAGCTTTAAAATACATACTTATACTGTGAGATATAATACTTAAAGCCCCAGTGTGTAGGATCGTGGCACATAGGTGGATGGTGCTATTGCACTTTCTGTTTTAGCTACTGCAGACCTCGAGGTCCGCGCGCTGCTAAACGCGGTCCCGTTTTTTTTTTTCTTTTCTCATGAAAACACACATTCCCGATCATGTACCATGACACTCTACACATCAAATGAAACCTTACAGTCTCCTCTTTTTGACTATGCAATTCATTTCCCTGCAAAACAATCACTCCCCGAGCACATGGGGCTTTTATACGGAAAAGCACAAAACGAGGTTAGCTTACCTTAGAATGCTTTGCACAGGTCAAACTCTGTATTTCACCATAAACTTGCTCTCAATTTGTCCGTAAGGATCCAGCGAATAAAATCCAGTAAAACAATTTAGTCCAAAACACGTGTTAGATCCATTACGACGTCTGATCCGGCAGCATGCTTGTGTTGTTTACCCAAAACCACGAGCCTTGCCGAAGGCGAAGGCGGAGCCCAAATGTCCTTCTGCGGCTCTCGTATTCAAAATGGCTGCCTCTGCATGGGGAAGATCCCCCTTTTATGTGACTATATCTAAGTCCAACAGAATACTTTGATTTCATGATGGAAGTGAAAAGGCTTGGAAAACAATGTATTTTTGAATGGGTATCTTCAATTTCAGTAATTAACGGGTAAAAATCTTACACACTGTCCCTTTAAAGAAATAATCAGGAGTTACGTGACTATACATTAATGTTTTACCTGCTTTGGTGTGTTTTATATCTTTGCACATTGTATTTCATGATGGGAATTCTCACGCCCTAATGTATGTAGAATCCCTCAGTCGTCCAGGTAGAATCCACGACAAAAGGAGAAATTCAATTTGTCAACTGGACAAAAGTTTATTTGGTCGAATACGTTTCTCAGCTCATCCAAGCTGCTTCTTCAGTTCTGGTCAGACGCTGGTGGACACTGCCGATATCTGCCTGAAGGGAGGAGCTAACTACAATGAAATGACTCTGAAACTACCACACCAACTTGTTTACAGTGTGTGTTAGTTAGGTGGGGCTATTAGATCTGCAGTGGGAGTGGAGTGTGGGTCTTGTTAGCAGAACCATTCAGTCTTTTCACACCTCTGGACCTGACCTGCTGCTCTATTGTTTTCTTTGATTGTTTTGAATTAAAGGGATATGCCACCCCCAGGTCAAATTTGGGCATCTCCCCACAGTCCAGAGACTAAAATAAGTGGTGGAAAGTGTTTTCCTCCTCACCCAGCCATTGTCCGAGTCTGTCGCCACTGACCGCAGCGGTATCTGGTGCTCCTCCGCCTTAGACTGGAGTCTAACGTAGCCAGAGAAAGATTTCGGCCAAAAGGAATTAATTTGCTCGATGCGTTTCCCAATTACTTTGTGTGTAGTGCACATTCATATCGAGTGCAAATAAATGTGCAAATCAACACGGAGAGCTTGCCTTGGTCATTTTGGGTGGGAACTATTTTCCAGTGCGTAAGAATACAGCCGTATCACGCAGCACGCTGCCAGGGGAATCCCTGTTACGCACCGGGAAGGGAGTTCCCCTGTTGCACAACGTGGTGCGTGATACGGCTGTATTCTTACGCACTGGAAAATAGTTCCCACCCAAAATGACCAAGGCAAGCTCTCCGTGTTGATTTGCACATTTATTTGCACTCGATATGAATGCGCACTACACATAAAGTAATTGGGAAACGCATCGAGAAAATTAATTCCTTTTGGCCGAAATCTTTCTCTGGCTACATTAGACTCCAGTCTAAGGCGGAGGAGCACCAGATACCGCGGCGGTCAGTGGCGACAGACTCGGACAATGGCTGGGTGAGCAGGAAAACGCTTTCCACCACTTATTTTAGTCTCTGGACTGTGGGGAGATGCCCAAATTTGACCTGGGGGTGGCATATCCCTTTAAGTTTGAGGATAGAGTTATAGATGGGAGACAAATTGTGTCTGACCCCTCCATTTCTGTTGAAGAAAGGATTCTCTTTCTTGACAAAAATAGCCTCTTTAACTCCCCTCTCAAACCAGTTCTTTTCTCTGGCCAAGATCTGAACCTCACTGTCCTCAAAGGAGTGGTCCGTGGCTTCTAGGTGGAGATGTACGCCAGATTGAGGTCCACTCTGGCTCTCTCGTCTGTGTTGGTACATCCTCTTGTGAAGTGGCTGTTTGGTTTCTCCAGTGTAGCGCTCACTGCAGTCTTCACTACACTGAATGGAGTAGACCACATTGCTTTGTTTGTGGCTCGGTGTTTTGTCCTTTGGGTGGACCAGTTTTTGTCTTAAAGTGTTTGTGGGTTTGAAATAGACTGGGATTTCATATTGTCTGCAAATCCTCTGTAGTTTTTCAGAAACGCCGGCCAGATTAGGGGTTACACCCTTTCTCATGGGTTCCCTAATGCTATGCTAATTGCTAACGTAGTCAGTGCCTTTTTTTAGCTTGTTTTGCACAGGAAAACAATTATTTTAATAGAAGTACAGCCATTTTGTGGTTGAAAGTACATTTAAAGCCACAAAAAGATAAATACTGTGTAGTTATTGTTAAAATCTTAATTAAATTCTATTATTTTACAATTCCATGTTACCCATTATATTGTATTTGTAAAAAAATTGTGTCTTAATACTGTTTATTATTACTTTACATTTCTCGGGTAACTCATTTATTCCTTTTTGTTATGGAAATACGTTCTCTGCGTGGAACTCCCTCGTTGGTTACAGTCCATCTTTGACCTTTTCGCGTCTTGTCTTTATCATGGACATGTGTAGAACATGCGAATCCTCCGCTCCTCCCCGCTGCTCTGCTCATTTTGCTCACCTTTCCATCCAACTGTCCACGCTGGGATCATACTGGTTTCCATTATCCAGCTAAAGGCCAGTGCCAATCCGCCGCTCAGCATCATGGGAAGGCTGTAAGGGGAGGTGGTGGAGGTGGGGGTGCGATGCCAGGGAGGTGGTCCATACGCGGAAGCCAAAAAAGTGCCGTCTTATTATATTAGCCGGGCGAAATGCCTTCAGGGGAGTTGCAATTTTCCAAAGCTTGTCAGGTTGTGAAGATAAGCGCAGTGAGAAACAAATAGAAAATGGTCTATTCAAGTCCCCTGTGGCCCTGCAACTGTTATCTGTAAATACAAGGCAACAGATTGGAGCGGGCTTTGTTGCTTCTGAAAATATATTGATTTAAAACTCAAAATGATCAAACTGTAAATACAGCAAAAATTTTGTGTGGAAAGTCGAAAGGTTTTGAACTTATTTTTCTGTAGTAAAGTGGACTTTTTCCATTCTGGTTGCAATTCTGTCGGTAGTAGGTTGGCTTTAATGGAGTGAGAGAAGTGGTGCTTGAAGTGGCTGGGTTTGTCAGGCTTAGAATGTCAGGAAATGTGATAGAATTGCTACTTTAAGGCACTTAAGGCACCAGATTCTTACTGCCTTAAAAACTTGAAAAACAGAAGTAGTTCATTTTTAAGTTTGCAGTGGTTCAAAGTTATTCCTCACTTATCCAGTGCATTCCAAGCATCCTAATTATTCACAGTGATGAGTGCTTTTCTCAACTCTCAGAGCACATGCACTTCCTGGTTATCAAACAATAAAATGTTTTATATTTAGATGCCGAAAGTACACACTTACTCTGAACTGATTTTGACCTCAAGAGCTGCTTGTAAAATATATCTGTACTGGGCATTAGTGAACAATCTTCTCTACCCGATGAGCAACTACCACCCATAGAAAACTATTTTAATTAAAGTTGAACCTCTATTGGACACTCAATAAATGTTCGACAGACGCACAGGGGTTGACGTGTCTTGCCCACAGACACAAAAGTAGGACACAACTTGCGTACATTGCAGTAGCAGGATTCAAACCACTGAGCTACTTCTACCCATAGACTATCATGTCATAATCAAAGTTTTATTTTCTGTTAACTTTTGAAACAACATCATGCATAATTTACAACCGTCATTACTCCACTTAATTTGTATTTTCCCCATTGCCAAAATGACCGTAAAATACAGTGTTTTGAAATAGCAACTTGGAATTAGAAAGAAGCATAAGAAAAGTGCCACCAGGCTTCTTCTTATGTTGATGTGTTTTTCATGGCAGCGTGCCCAGTAACTACCACCAGGAAACCACTGGGAGCCCCCGGGAGAAAATACAGTCATTGTGAATAATAACTTCAAGAATACAGCACCTTTTATGGCATTCCGCTTCGTGACAAGAATTCCCTGTTAATCCGTATCCATGGGGTGCTGGTACAGTGTCCGGGGGTAGCGGGGGTAGAGAGGCGTTGGCGTAGCGGAGTATGACATCTCAGCTGGGTATGAGCACATGCTGGCTGTGTGCCCGCTGGCCCCGTGGCTCCTCACAGTGGGGGGACCACATGTAGGCCAGGCCGGGTACACCGAGCCTTGGGACCTAAACATGGCTGCAAGGCCATTGAAGTCAATTGGCCGAGCTCAATGGCGCATGTCTCCAGATAAGCCTCGGCCAGCGAGGTACTTCCGGTACCTCCCTGCCCATTGAACAGGCGCAGGAGTGCTCTTTTCTCACGTTGGCATGAATGGTGTGGTGTATCACGTGACCACTATAACCAATCCAGGGCTCTCAAGTCTCACACTTTGAGAGTGTGACACACGCAATTCGACGTGTATTTCGATGGTATTTCTCACGCTGAAATTTAGTTGCGCAATTCAAGCGCAGCGTACAGCGCTTCTGTGCCAAGAAAATCGGTTAGATAATGCAGGCCCCCCCCCCCGCTCCTAGGAAATTACGCAGTCTCACGCACGACCCCGCTCAAAACTTGAGAGCCCTGACCAATCAGAGTGACCCATAACAAACTAATAAGCAATTTATAAAAGGAAAAATGAAAGAATACAATAACATCTAAAGGAAGGAAACTGGGCCATGTGAATGAAACAAAACATAACTCCAGGTTTGTTTTTGAGGAGGTAACAACATTCTAACATTCTAACAGTCAATTTTGTGTAAACTAGGACCTTTATAATGCAATTTCCATGCTATAACCTGCTAAATTGTGGAACAAATGTAGATGTTTTTTTCAGATTTTGTGAAATTATTCTACTTTTCAACTTTGCTTGATATAAACTGTGAATTAGCCAAGTAGCATGTAGCCCTTTGTCCACCCCATTCCCTCTTTTGTCTACGACTTAATCATAAGATCAATTCGCTTTAGTTTTCCTCGGCTGACCCCTCCATCTCCACTCCAACATAGCCTTACACGGCACATTAATTGGCGCTTTAAATGACAACAGAGTGAATTCTGTCGCTAGCACACGGGGTGATATACTTTCGCATGGGGAGTAGTGGCAGATGGTTAGCGACACCAGAGCTATCATGGCCGCAGCTGTGTCCTCTGTCCAGGCCAGTTTCTCACTCTCTCCGGTTGATTGCTATTGATCTGGGCCCTTCTGTCTGCAACTGGGAGCTAATATGATGACATGTTCATTTCTGTGTTTGAGATATGACGAAAAACACAAGGAAGTTATGGGATGGAATCTACTGGAATCTTTGCAGTGACATCACGCTGACATAGTATTAGGTTACTACTACTACTACTACTATTGCTGCTACTACTACTACTACTACTATTATAACTATTACTACTACCACTACTGCTGCTATTGCTACTATACTACAGTGCTCCTACTACTACTATTACTACTAATGCTGCTTCTAGTACTACTACTAGAAGTACTCCTTAGTGCCACTACTACTGCTGTCACTGCCACTACTACTACTGCTACTACTATTACTACTACTACTACTACTGCTACTGCTGCTACTGCTGCTGCTGCTGCTGTTATTGCTACTATTGCTACTATACTACAACTGCTCCTGCTACTACTATTACTACTACTGCTGCTTCTAGTACTACTACTAGGAGTACTCCTACTGCTGCTGTTACAACTATTACTATTACTGCTGTTACTGCTACTACTACTGCTGTTACTGCCACTACTACTACTGCTACTAATACTATTGCAGCAACTAGAACTAATGCTGCTGCTACTACTACTACTACTACTGCTACTGCTAATACTACTATTACAGCTCCTGCTAATGCTATTGCTACTACTACTACTACTACTGCTGCTGCTACTACTACTAATACAAGGACTACTACTACTACTAGTACTATTGCAGCAACTAGAACTAATGCTGCTGATACTACTACTGTTACTGCTGCTGCTACTGCTATTACGACTACTACTATTATTGCAGCTACTAGGACTACTGCTGTTGCTACTACTACTACTACTACTACTACTACTACTACTACTACTAATAGTACTACTAGTACTAGGCTACTACTACTACTGCGAGTGCTTCCATTTCTACTGTCATTACTATACAGTGTAATGTATTCTGTGGATATGGTTTCAGTTACAGATGGTCCAGCTGGTGTTGTGCTGCTGTGTCCACATCTCCTGAACCGTCTGTATTTGATCAATTCCAGCAAATGTATTTAATAGATCTCCAGCTATATACAAAACACTTAACTTGTCCCTTAAAGGTACTAACGATCACTATAGAAATCCCTCAGAGGAGCTCACCATTGTAGCACACTTGAAACCTGAACCATTCGTCACTTCAGCTAATTTCCCCTATTGATCGAGCCTTGCAGCTGTTCAGTTGGCGCTGGCTGTGCTTCTAACGGGGTCTTTCACACTCCCACTAAGTCAATGTTGGTCTGGAGCTATAATTGTAGCCTCGTAAATCCACTGGAAGACCATCGGCATATTGAAAGAAAGTGATTAAGGGTGTGTGTGTGTTTGTTAGCAACTACAGGGTTCACCTCCTGTGCTATAGAAATGTCTTTAGCTGCACTTAAAGACCATAACTAATCCTCGGTTCATAGTGGGGTAGTAAATCTGCTGGTGATTGACTTGTGGACTATAGTGTGTTTGTGGGTCAATAGTTGCTCACAACTTGGACAGTTTTAGCCTTGAACTCATTCACAGGGATACAGTGGCCAATCTGGACCAACCCATCCATAACACAGTCATTATACTTTATTCCCATACCCCTTTCTTCTACTATATTCCTGATCCTGGATTAGGTTCAGTTTGATTTAGGGTTGTGTTTGTTGCTTCATGTCCAGGTTAGGGTTGTCAAAAGTATCAAACATTAGATAATCATCAATGTTTCAAAACTAGATACTAAAAAAATGACATAAAAAGGACAAAAATCTTACCTTTCCAGAATAGTTTTAGAAGGTCTTGATCCTTATCAGAAGTCCACATGATAATATTTATGAAGCTCCAATTATTTTTGTCAAAAAATTACATTCATTGACTAGTAATGACCAATGTTGTGACAAAATTGGTATAGAATATCAAGCCTTTTCCTGGTGAAATCAAGTTTGAAAGCCCATGTGTAGTCCCAGTTTATTCTTTAGCCTGTTCAGTCCAGATTTAGTCTTGGATTTGTCCTGTTTTTATACTTGAAGATCATATCCTTTAGTCTCTTTATTCTCATTTTGACACTGAATACTTTGAACATACAGTACTGTTTTTATTTTATTAGAGAAACCATAGCAGATCTTGTGAAAATGTGAGAAATGACTAACTCACCACATTACTCTTCTTTATACTTTACTGGTGGTCACTTCTTTAATGAGTCCCTCGTCTCTTCGCAGGTCCCTGGGGTCGGTGCATGGGCAGTGAGTGTGGTCCCGGAGGCAGCCAGAGCCGGGCGGTGTGGTGCGCTCATTCCGAGGGCTGGACCACCCTTCACAACAACTGTGACCAGTCCCAACGCCCCAACAACCAACAGCGCTGCTTCAGAGTCTGTGACTGGCACAAAGAACTCTACGACTGGCAGCTGGGTGCTTGGAACCAGTGCGTGCCCATCTCTATGAGAAACTCCGGAGTTCAACGTCCGGCGATTTGTACCAGAGGAGAGGAGGGCATTCAAACTCGCGAAGTTGGTTGCGTACAAAAAGCTGATGGCGAACCAGCGGAAGATGCCATTTGTGAATATTTCGAACCAAAACCCCGACTAGAACAAGCTTGTCTCATCCCCTGTCCACGGGATTGTGTTGTATCAGAGTTTAGCCCGTGGACGATATGCTCAAAAACGTGCGGTATGGGTCTTCAAAATCGCATTCGTTCCGTACTGGCGCCACCGTTGTTTGGTGGTTCAGCTTGTCCAAATCTAACCGAATTCCAGACTTGCCATCTCGGTGCATGCGCAGGGGAGGAGAGTCTCTACAGTTTGCGTGTAGGGCCTTGGGGAGCGTGCTCAGTCCCGCTACTGAGGCAAGCCAGGCAGGCCGTCAAATCGGATAAACCGAGCAGAGGAGAAAAAGCCAGGAAAGGTAGCGACAAGGAAGATGGCAAGCTAACAAAAGATATTGAGAGACCTCCAAGAAACCGAGATAGGCAGGGTAGAAAGGAGAAACTCGCAAAAGACGAAGCCAAGCCCCCTAAAGCAACGGATAAAGTGTTAAAAGAAAGTGAGATCATTCCAGAAGAGGAAGTTCAACTCGGAAAAGAGGAAGACCAGATATCAGAATCTGACAAAATTGAAAAAGAGGTAGAGAAACGTCCCAAAGAGGGAGGTAAACTCAAAAACAAGAAAGACAAATCCAAACGGAAACTAGCCAAACTAGCTAACCCAGACAGAGCATCCAGACAAGCTGAGAAGGCCAAACGGAAGGCCAAGAAGGCGAAAAACAAAGAGAAGAGGGAGAAAATGAGAGAGAGAGCACAGGAGAGGTTGAGAGAGAAAGGGAAAGCAAAAGATCCGGAGACATCTGAGTTAATAAAGAAGAAAAGAACCAGGAACAGACAGAACCGCCCTGGGGGGAAGTCCTGGGCTCTGCAGATCGGATATCAAACCAGAGAAGTCAACTGTGTACACAAGAACGGAATGGTGGAGGCACTGAGGTAAGAGACACTAAATTCGTGTGAAGTCATAACTTTTTAAACTGCTAGTACTACAAAACTGTGCCGGTGGGTCTGGAGAGAATTCCACGGTGAATTTTGGTGTTTAAAGATGCGCTTTGTAACATTTCTGGAGGAGGATCCATCATACGCTTGTCTCCATGGAGATGTTTGGAGATTGTTGGGCCTAGAATGTTCCACAGTATGCTATTAACATTATCTATCACCATGCAGACAAGATTAGTCGAAGTTACAGGTCAGATCTGTGGAAAGGAAAAGAAAGGGCCGTGCTTAGAGAAGGAATGGTTGTTTTCTGAGCAATAAAAACACCTGCAGTTGATTGAATGTAAGATAGATAAGTTATGAATGTAATGCCATAGTTGTGAGCACCCCAAGTGAAACAATAACATCTCCATGGAGACAGACACTACATCAGAGAAGCCGCATAGTTGCTGGGCGGTTATCCTTTTTCTTTTGCTTTGTTTTAGCCTGACATTAACATCGCTCATGGGACTAAAGATGAAAAATAGTCTTCCTGGCTAATTCTGGCATATTTACAGAAATGGTCATTAATACACTGTCCCTGAAGTAAATAAGTAAGTAAGTAGGTAGGTAGGAAGGAAGGAAGTAGGTAGGTAGGTAGGTAAGTAAATAAGAAAGTATAAGGAAGGAAGGAAGTAAATAACTAAACCTACCATAGAAATAAACCATTCACCTCGTTTTCTTTACTTTGGAATTTTAGCCCGTTCGTAAACAGAGTGACAGGAAGTAGGATTTTTATTTTTTTGCTGCAGCCTGAAAGCATCAGATTTACCTTGAGAACTAAAAGGAGGACGACATGAGACAGAGCAGTGTCTTCAGAGAAAACAAGCACTTAATGCGGCCGTGACATTTAGCTCCAGTCCCCTGGAGACCTGGAGCTGCAGTCTCCACAAACTCACTGGATTTTTAGTCAGTATGACGTAACAGAGGATTGGAGTCTGAGGAAGCAGGAGTATAGTTTTGGCACAGTTATTGCACTGCCAGACCCAAACAGAACAGTTTACTGGACTTATATCTTGATGTTTTCCTTCTATGTGAGCAATGCAGGATTAGTAAAAAGCAGAGAACTACATAGAACACGATAGAAATAGAAGAGATCACTGTTGGTAACTTGATAATACTTCATTCATTTAATTTCATTTAGTTATTCATTTCGAGCAGGTCAACATAAGGAAATAAATACAGGTAACCAATATACAGTCAAATACATTTGTCTTTTCTTTTTGCTCGAAAAGGAGTGAGAAGAAGAAAACTTATTAAATCCCACCCATGTCTTCCAAAACATAACTTAAATGATCAATTAGCTTCCTTATCAGCTCAGTTGAAAGAAACACAAAAAACAAAAAAGGCAAATTCCATTCTTGTACAAAAAACAAAACTGAAAAGTGCCATTTGACGATTCATTCAAACTCGTCTCTCTCTGTATTCAGACCAGACCACGTCTTTATACAAGAACTTAAATTTGTAAATATTTTGGCAGTGCTTTTGCTGTAAATCCAGAACATTCCACATTTTTACTCCACACACAGTCACACAGAAACTTTTACGAGTGCTTCTAACATTCGGCAAAATGAAGTTTCCATAACCTCTCAAATGATAAATGTTCTCTTTAACGATCCCATGACATGGTACTTCTTGATGCTTTTATATGGCTCCTTAATGGTTCCCTAATACTGTAAATGAATCCTTCTTCAAAATCAACACTCAGTGCATGAGAAACAGAGATAAGATGAGAAAGAGTATTTTTTTTCTCTCTCTGAACACTCTATAATGGGCGTTGTTGCTTGAATGCAAATGAGGAGAAAAGAGCTGGCCTATAGTAGAGGGTGGGGGTGTGGCCAAACTCTCTGCTCTAGGCTCTGAGCTCTCAGCTGATCCATTTCCGTGTTTTTGCACGGGGGGAGAGATTTGAAGCGTTCCAATGAAAAATAAACACATTTCCACATAAAATTAAACCACTGCTGTTCAAAGGTCCAGAGGCTCAGATAAAGGACTTCCGAGCCTAGAAACACTCGGACGTGCCTCCAGGCAAATAAAAAAATGCATTTCGCATTGCCTAGAGCATTCGCAGTCCAAACTCTCTGGGCGTGATTTACAGAGACGCTGAGTACAGACAGACGGGGGTGGAACTGCATTTGCATTTCTTTTTTCGATCTGACGTCAATAAGGTGCCTTGTTCAAATTGCCCGTTTGAGCTCCGATTTTTTGTAACGCAGAAAAGGATCGCAAATGCTCAGTTTAGACATTTCGCAACTTTTAACCATGGGGGGGGGGCTAAACAGGGTAGGGGAGCTCACATTAACGTTCAAAAACCTCAGAAAGTGAAAATTTCATGCCATGGGACCTTTAAATCAGCTCAGTTGAAAGAAACACAAAAAACAAAAAAAGGCAAATTCCATTCTTGTACAAAAAACAAAAACAAAACTGAAAAGTGCCATTTGACGATTCATTCAAACTCGTCTCTCTCTGTATTCAGACCAGACCACGTCTTTATACAAGAACTTAAATTTGTGAATATTTTGGCAGAGCTTTTGCTGTAAATCCAGAACATTCCACATTTTTACCCCACACACAGTCACACAGAAACTTTTACGAGCGCTTCTAACATTCGGCAAAATGAAGATTATAAATGTTCTCTTTAAGAGCAAAACATTTTTGCAAATTTTTTGGCAAATGTTTTTTAAATGCTTTAAAAAGCATAATCACTGTGTAATATTTTACAAGGTCATTACATTTTAATAACTTTGAGTAAAAAGATCACAAGTGTGTTCTAAGAAGTCGACCTTGTGAATGATCCGCACGGCCCTTTTTTGCAGAAGAAATTGTGGATTAATTGAACATTGGTAATTATTACCCCAAACGTCAAGCATATAAAATAGGGAAGAATCAAAGAACAATATAGAATACGAAGTGCGTTGTGATCAAGGTTTTGCTTAGCTTTATATATAATTGAGAGGCTTTTGGCTATTTTTGTTTTTATGTGCCTGATGTGATAATTTACTGTCCATAATTACTCTTAGGAATTTATTTTCAGATACATTTTCAATTTGTACACCATCAATGATTATTGGTAATTCAGGATTGCATTTATAATTACCAAAGATCATCACTTTTGTTTAGTTTAAATTTAATAATAGCTTATTTGTGTCCATCCATTTTTTAATATTGTTCATTTCCATATTGACCGTATCCACAAGCTCTTTGTAATTTGAGCTACTATAAAAGATACTGGTGTCATCAGCAAAGAGAATTAGTTTTAGTGATTCAGAAACATTAAAAATATCATTTATATAGAGATTGAACAGTACTAAATAGTTATCATTCTTTGCTTTGAATTGAATTTTATTTTTTATCAGGACGTTTTATTGAGATTCAGAGTATCTTTTGAAAAGGGAGACATGATCAAGGTTACAGGCAGCACAATCAGTACATTCATACCAGGCAAGGTGAAATGATTCGCCCGCACAATAACAAAGCTCTTATCAGTTTAACAGAAATGATTTGATTGTACAAAAACTATTTCATTTAGCCTGTGTTAGCAGGTTATGACTGTGATGGTATGATGCTTTTCCTTTTCTCATACTGATTAGATTAGATTTGAACGCTCTCTTCACTGCTCTGGGTGCGTTTCGGTGTTACTGAACCGTCACTGCTCAGACTGTCTATTACACCATAGATCTGTCACAACTCATATCAGTCAAATGCACTTTTCTGCAGCACTATGTAATATTTATCCTCCTTTAAGTCCTCAATCCAGTGTTTACCAAGACTATTCTCTGCTCAGTCCACGGGCACAACTATAGGGAAATGTAGTTCCAGTTGTGTGTTATTGCAGATAAATGCAGACATGTCTATAATATCTGTTATGTTTAATGATTCCCAGTGTGTGAGTAACAGAGCCACTGGTCAGGACCGTGGCCTGTGTCTGTTTTAATTAGTGTCTCATCCACATCATGCTCACTGTTGTCAATTACAGTTTCTCCTGAATATAAAAAGTGTGGTAGATGTGTATTAAAGGTCCCATGGCATGAAATTTTCACTTTATGAGGTTTTTGAACGTTAATGTGAGCTCCCCTACCCTGTTTAGGCCCCCCCCCCCATGGTTAAAAGTTGCGAAATGTCTAAACTGAGCATTTGCGATCCTTTTCTGCGTTACAAAAAATCGGAGCTCAAACGGGCGATTTTGAACAAGGCACCTTATTGACGTCAGATCGAAAAAAGAAATGCAAATGCAGTTCCACCCCCGTCTGTCTGTACTCAGCGTCTCTGTAAATCACGCCCAGAGAGTTTGGACCGCGAATGCGCTAGGCAATGCGAAATGCGTTTTTTTATTTGCCTGGAGGCACGTCCGAGTGTTTCTAGGCTCGGAAGTCCTTTATCTGAGCCTCTGGACCTTTGAACAGCAGTGGTTTGATTTTATTTTCTGTGGAAATGTGTTTATTTTTCAATGGAACGCTTCAAATCTCTCCCCCCGTGCAAAAACACGGAAATGGATCAGCTGAGAGCTCAGAGCCGAGAGCGGAGAGTTTGGCCACGCCCCCACCCTCTACTATAGGCCAGCTCTTTTCTCCTCATTTGCATTCAAGCAACAACGCCCATAATGGCCTGTTCAGAGAGAGAAAAAATACTCTTTCTCATCTTATCTCTGTTTCTCATGCACTGAGTGTTGATTTTGAAGAAGGATTCATTTACAGTATTAGGGAACCATTAAGGAGCCATATAAAAGCATCAAGAAGTACCATGTCATGGGATCTTTAAAAGCCATTTGCCAAGAATTGACAAGTAACTTTTGTGAAATAGACTCGACCCTTTGCCATTTCTTTGCCTAGAATGTGCAGAATGTTCCGCGATGTCAACAAACTTATCTCAAACAACAGGTTTGTTTATATTTTGCAAGAAAAACACATGTAGTTCTATTAAGGCGAATTAAGGTGTGTGTAGAATCCCTTAGTTGTCCAGGTAGAATCCATGGCAAAAGGAGAAATGACTCTGAAACTACCACACCTACTTGTTTACAGTGTGTGTTAGTTAGGTGGGCCTATTAGATCTGCAGTGGGAGTGGAGTGTGGGTCTTGTTCGCAGAACCATCCAGGACCATGCGGGGGGTTTTCACACCTCCTTTCTGACCTGCTGCACGATTGTTTTCTTTGTTTGTTTTGATTTAGGTTTGAGGATAGAGTTATAGATGGGAGACAAATAATGTCTGAGACCTCCATTTCTGTTCAAGGAAGGATTTTCTTTCTTGACCAAAAAAAAAAAGTCTCTTTAACTCCCCTCTCCCCTCTGTAATTCTATTAATGCAATCTGGAGAAGTCTAATGCCATATGGAACAATTAAGGGAAAGTATAACATCTCCATGAAGACAAGCAGGGGACTGACCCTCTTACAGAATCATTTTATTTAGTGAGCTCTAACTGTCAACAAAGGACATTTAAAGGCACATTATACTTCTGTTAGAGGATCACTTAACTATGCTGAAGGTGAAACAGACAGTGCACAATAGGATATAACTAGGCCTGTCATGATAGCAAATTTTGTAGCAGGATAAATTGCTTCAGAGATGTATTTAAACTACTTAATTACGCTGACACAAAGCAGGATAATCCCAGTAAACATATTTTAAATGTACAGTATCATTTAAAGGCCTGAGCTGCAACAAATAGCTAGCAAAATGAACCAATAATTAGCCATAGAAGTTATTAATTCAACCGTCGGCATCTCAAATCTTCCTATACTACATCAAAAATACCCCAAACTTTGACAAGAAAATGTACGCACGATAAATCCTGCGCCCCCAAAGTGTGCTGCAAACCTTAAATGTGAATTGTCAATGAAAATCTACCTCCAAACTATGATCATATCTGGACTAATCTGCTTCTAATGACCAGTGTTTCTTTTTTTTTTATCAATAATCGCCGCGACCACAATCCGTGCTTTCTCCATCCCTCTGAGACGCTGTGGGGCCTGGTCTATATAACTGCCCTCATTCTGTCTGATAGACCACTGCCCCCCTCCTCTCCCCTCTCCCCTTCCTGACAACAACTCCTCCTCTGTTACTCCGAGACCTTATACCCCATGTATCTGAGCAAAATGTGCCTTTAAGTTGCCCCAGTACAGTTCTATGGAATAAGTATGGCCTGCGTTTAATTTTAAGGCATTTTTTATTGTCCGGATAATCAGGAAGTGCACTCTTAGCATGCTAGTTGCCGTTGACGTTACCGTGACGGCCCCTGAGAGTTGTGATGATTAAAATTATAAACTGTACAAATCTAATTAAATGATTCAAATGCCGAATGTAATATTGACATTTGCATAACTGCTCGGGTATATTCGGGCTGAGTTTTGGAGTTTAGGGCTGGCTCACAGATATAAAGTGCTTTATTGTCTGATTATTAGGAAGTGCTTGTTAGCTTGTTAGCATGCTAGTTGTCGTTAGCGTTCCTGTGACGAAAAGGATTAGTCTTCTCTCAGTATAGCTGTATTCTAAAAGCAGCTCTTAGGGTCTAAATGAGATCACTATGAATTGTCTGCATCTTCTAAAGACTTTTGATTGGCAAACCAGGAAGTAATGGGCTGTTAGCATGCTAGTTGTTGTTAGCGTTCCTGTGACGAAAACGATTAGTCTTGTCTCTGTACAGCTGTATTCTAAAAGCAGATCATGGATTCTACCTGGACGACTGAGGGATTCTTCACGTATCTTTTAGAGTCTAAATGAGATCACTATGTATTGTCTGCATCTTATTAGAAACACTTTTGATCAACCACAAACCAGGAAATAATGTGTTGTTAGCATGCTAGTTGTTGTTAGCATTACTGTGACGGCAAAACCCTCTCAACCCTGTCAACAAGAATTTGTTTTTTCTCAGTGTTCTAAATGCAGCTCCTATAGGGTCTAAATGGGACCGCTGTGAACTGCCTGCATCTAATTTGAAAGATTTTTGGTCAGCAAACCAGGAAGTAATGCACTGTTAGCATGCTAGTTGTTGTTAGCGTTCCTGTGACGAAAAGGATTAGTCTTCTCTCCGTACAGCTGTATTCTAAAATCAGCTCTTAGGGTCTAAATGAGATCACTATGTATATTGTCTGCATTTTTTAAAGACTTTTGATTGGCAAACCAGGAAATAATGTGTTGTTTTATTTATTTGTTTATTTATTTATTTTATTTATTTATTTGAAAGGGACAGTGCACATTAATGAACATATAATATATATGTAAATATGCCAGATTATAGCCACAGGCTAATTTCCATCTGTTGGAAATGCTATTTGTTGTTAGCGTTCCTGTGACGACAAGGATTAGTCTTCTCTCCATACAGCTGTATTCTAAAATCAGCTCTTAGGGTCTAAATGAGATCACTATGTATTGTCTGCATCTTCTAAAGACCTTTGATCAACTGCAAACCAGGAAATAATGTGTTGTTAGCATGCTAGTTGTTGTTAGCATTACTGTGAAGGCAAAACCCTCTCAACCCTGTTAACAAGAATTTGTTTTTTCTCAGTGTTCTAAATGCAGCTCCTATAGGGTCTAAATGGGACCGCTGTGAACTGTCTACATCTAATTTGAAAGATTTTTGGTCAGCAAACCAGGAAGTAATGCACTGTTAGCATGCTAGTTGTTGTTAGCGTTCCTGTGACGACAAGGATTAGTCTTCTCTCCGTACAGCTGTATTCTAAAATCAGCTCTTAGGGTCTAAATGAGATCTCTATGTATTGTCTGCATCTTCTAAAGACCTTTGATCAACTGCAAACCAGGAAATAATGTGTTGTTAGCATGCTAGTTGTTGTTAAATCCAAATCCACTTTATTTCTATAGCACATTTCATAAACATAAACAGTTTCCAAAGTGCTGTACAGACTACAGCGAGCGACACAACAAACATCAGGTACTGTATATGATTTACTAGTCCCAAAACAATAAAACCAGTAAAATCAAATCAGAACCGTGGAGTAAGTAAAAATAAAATAAAGTAAAATAAAATAAATAAATAAATTAAATAATACAATAAAATTAAATAAATAAATAAATTAAATTAAATTAAAGCACAGAGGACCACACAACTCATGCGGGATTAAAAGCCAGAGAATAAAAGTGGGTCTTACTGTGCCGGCAAAACCTTCTCAACCCAGTTAAAAAGGATTTGCAGGGCTCTCAAGTCTCACGCATTGAGAGTGTGACACACGCAATTCGATGTGTTCACACGCTCACACGCCACACATGGCATTTCTCACGCTGAATTTTTTTTTTTTTTTGTGCCAGAAAATCGGTCTGTGTGGCTCAGTTTATGCAGGCACCGCGCGTTTTCAGCGAAAAAAACTCTCCCCCTCCTCCCCGTCCCGCTCCCCGGAAAAAAATCAGCCAATCAGAAAATAGATTGTTTTGTTGTTGGGCAGACTGTAGAGTGTAGTTTCATCTGCCCTGTCAGTGATAAGGACAGCGACTGAACACGAGGAAACGGTGATGATAAAACAAACTGAGAACCATCAGGTAATAACTTCATTTAACTTCATTGCTTTGTATTTTAAGTTTGCTCTTTAGACAAACATTTACAGCAGGGCTCTCAAGTCTCACGCATTGAGAGAGACAATTCGACGTTCAAGCGCCCCCCCCCGCTGTCTCACGCACGACTCCGCTCAAAACTTGAGAGCCTTGGATTTGTCTTTTCTCACTGTTCTAAATGCAGCTCTTATAGACTCTAAATGAGACCACTTTGTACTGTCTGCATCTAATTAAAAAGACTTTTGATCCGCAAACCAGGAAGAAATGTGCTGTTAGCATGCTAGTTGTTGTTAGCATTACTGTGACGGCAAAAGCCTCTTACCCCTGTCAAAAAGGATTAGTCTTTTCTCTGTGTTCTAAATGCAGCTCTTATCTGGTCTGAATGAGACTGCTGTGTACTCTCTGCATCTGATCAGAAAGATTTTTGATCGGCAGACCAGGAAGAATTGCGCTGTTAGCTTGCTAGTTGTTGTTAGCGTTCCTGTGACGAAAACGGTTAGTCTTCTCTACGTACAGCAGTATTCTAAAAGCAGCTCTTGGGGTCTAAATGAGACCGCTGTGTACTCTCTGCATCTTATTAGAAAGACTTCTGATCAACCGCAAATCAGGAAGTAATGCGCTGTTAGCATGCTAGTTGTGTTAGCAGTCGCGCGATGGCAAAACTCTATTCTAGCGTCTGAAAACTGTGAAAAGCGGTGAATATTTAGAATGCTTGAAATGGATAAGATAAGTGAGGACCATTGCAAACCATTTAATATGAACTTGTTTTGTTTTTTGCATTTAAGGATTAATAAGAGCCGAGGTATATTTGTGTTGAGTTTCGGAGGCTGTGGCTGAATCACAAACGGTAGAGGAGAGCTGAAAAAGGCTTATCTCACACTGGTGGATGTACAAATACTTGGATCTGCACCAGGATCCGGTTTGTTTACTGTCTGGGGTATGACTGAGGGAATTCCCAGTTTAAATTGCTAACGCTGCTAATTATTATCCACTGTGAAACGTGGAGAGCGGAGACAAGGCTGTCTGGCTGTTGGATGGTCTCTATGGAAACTGGATATGAATAATGAAAATAGATTAAGTATTTAGTTTGGATGTTTGTGTGTATATTTTTATTTATTTTGTTTGCAAACCACAACGTCTAAAGGAAATAATTTGATTTTAAAGTATGCATGTGTACAATTTAAAGCCATAGTACAGTATAGTAGTATATAACGAAATAATAATAAAAATGTTAGGCTTAGACTTTGACAAACTTTATTGACCCACAAGGGAAATTATTTTGGTACAGTAGCTCACTCATCAAATATAATATAACAGAGGGTAAAAAAAAAATTAGAGAGCAATAAACTGGTGTCAAATGAGACATAATTATAAAAATAAAAAATAATTGTAAATGTATGAATGTACAAATCAGAATAAAATACAAAAATAAGTAATAAAATATTAAATAAACTAAAATAAATAATACAAAATAATAATTAAAACATCTATTACTAAAATAAAAAAAATCTATTCATTATGGATGCTTTTATTGCATTAAAAACTATAGATTGTATAAAGAAGTGGACTTGGACAGTGTGACGTCACCCATAGCATTGGCTCCAGTCAAATAAAGCTCACTGAGGCCAGCTGTTATAGACGCAGATTTGGTTCATATTAGGAACAGGAAATGATTTATGATTCAAGATTCAATTCAAGATTCAAGATTCTTTATTGTCATTATTCAAGCATAACGAAATTTTGACAGACTCCCAGCTACAGAAGAATAAAAATAAGACAGAAGCATAAAGATAAAAAGCATCATAAATAGAGTTACAGTAGGATTTATGGACAAAATAGCAAAATTAAAACACCAGGATCATGTAGCGCGGCTTAAAGGAAAAGTAACGTTTTTTTACAATCTGAGCCTTCTTTCGGCAATAAAACGAGTAGTTTTACTCACCCATAGCAGTTTGGTGTCAATTGGAGCAGTATCGCAGAAGTTATGTTGAGCCATTCTGTTCTACTAATGATCCCGTATCCGTTAGCGTGAGTGCTCGGGGCATTACTTTGTGGTGTCCAAATAACACAAACTTTAGCACTTTTCAAATCACAGAAGATCGCTGTGTCAGGGTAGACTTTTAGTGGATTCCAAAACGGCCTGAAACCCGATATCCAGCTATAGTTTCATTTGATGACGTCATCAGAGAGGACAGTGCGCATGCGTGAACTCAGCTGTTTTGTAAACATCGCTAGTCCGAAAGAAGCTAACACCGCTCTGAACTTTACTTTTCTGTTGCGATATCGGGTTTCAGGCCGTTTTGGAATCTACTAAAAGTCTACCCTGACACAGCGATCTTCTGTGATTTGAAAAGTGCTAAAGTTTGTGTTATTTGGACACCGCAAATCAGTGCCCCGAGCACTCACGCTAACGGATACGGGATCATTAGTAGAACAGAACGGCTCAACATAAGTTCTGCGATACTGCTCCAATTGACACCAAACTGCTATGGGTGAGTAAAATTACTTGTTTTATTGCCGAAAGAAGGCTCAGATTGTAAAAAAAAAAGTTAATTTTCCTTTAATACAAACCTTTTATCAGCAGTTATAGAGAGGGGTGATGTTATTTTGTTTTTCAATTGGAGTCGATGGAGCCGAAAGCGCGCCCATGCTCACTTCCTATTTGTAATGCGATGGCTAGATATTACTGTGAGATCTCCACCTGACTCTTATTTGGCCTTGGGGACTCTTCTATTATTATATAACTTTTCTGTTTACACGGAATCACTATTTTACTGCACTGGTAGAAGACCCGATTTCCATAAGACGAGACGAGTTATCATTTATTTATCTATTTTTATGCAACTTGAATTTTATTTTATTTATGTCAAAATGTTACCATTTTTGTATTTGCTTTTATTCTTTTGTTTGTTTACATTTTGTGACATTTATTTATTATTTATATATTTTATTTTTATGCAACTTGAATTTTATTTATTTGGCAGATTGAGTACATTTTTTTTTTTGTGTGTGTGTGCCATTTCTCTGTTCACTTATCTCGGACCACCTTCCTGTAACTCACTACCATCCAAAGTTTCAAAATGCTCCATCCTTAAACGAACCTTTCTCCGGGTTCATGACAACGAGACAAGACGAGATTTTAACATAATTCCTAAAAATATAAATTTAATGGTTCAGTTTCCAATTCTGACCTCAGAAGTTTTTTATTTATCTGATTTTGGATGTTTGTTTCCATTCTCGTACTGCTTTTTAGAACTGTAAGAGACGTAACTCACCAACATGTGCCCCTTTTTTGTCCAATCCAAGTGTAAATGTAGAAGATCTGACAGCTCTTTACCTGAAATATTCCAGAGTATTAAAGATATCTACTCAACAAAAATATAAACGCAACACTTTTGTTTTTGCTCCCATTTTTCATGAGATGGACTTAAAGATCTAAAATTCATTCCAGATACACAATATTACCATTTCTCTCAAACATTGTTCACAAATCTGTCTAAATGTGTGATAGTGAGCACTTCTGCTTTGCTGAGATAATCCATCCCACCTCACAGGTGTGCCACATCAAGATGCTGATCTGGCATCATGACCAGTGCACAGGTGTGCCTTAGACTGCCCACAATAAAAGGCCACTCTGAAATGTGCAGTTTTGTCTCACAGCAAAATGCCACAGATGTCACAAGCATTGAGGGAGCGTGCAATTGGCATGCTGACAGCAGGAATGTCAACCAGATCTGTTGCTCGTGCATTGAATGTTCATTTCTCCACCATAAGCCGTCTCCAAAGGCGTTTCAGAGAATATGGCAGTACATCTAATCGGCCTCACAACCGCAGACCATGTGTAACCACACCAGCCCAGAACCTCCACATCCAGCAGGTTCACCTCCAAGATCGTCTGAGACCAGCCACTCGGACAGCTGCTGAAACAATTGGTTTGCATAACCAAACAATTTCTGCACAAACTGTCAGAAACCGTCTCAGGTCGTATACGCTTGACCAGCGTATACGACAGCGTGTACCAGCTCCCACTAATATCCAGCAACTTCGCACAGCCATTGAAGAGGAGTGGACCAACATTCCACAGGCCACAATTGACAATCTGATAAACTCTATGCGAAGAAGATGTGTTGCACTGCATGAGGCAAATGGTGGTCACACCAGATACTGACTGGTTCTGAGTCCCCAGACCCCCAATAAAGCAAAAAAAAAAAAAAGCACATTTCAGGGTGGCCTTTTATTGTGGGCAGTATAAGGCACACCTGTGCACTAATCATGATGTCAGATCAGCATCTTGATGTGGCGCACCTGTGAGGTGGGATGGATTATCTCAGCAAAGCAGAAGTGCTCACTATCACACATTTAGACAGATTTGTGAACAATGTTTGAGAGAAATGGTAGTGTTGTGTATCTGGAATGAATTTTAGATCTTTAAGTCCATCTCATGAAAAATGGGAGCAAAAACAAAAGTGTTGCGTTTATATTTTTGTTGAGTGTATATCAGTGGAGACAAGCAGGAGAGTTCCCTAGCATCTTACCTTTTTATTATTGGATTATAAGTTTATAAACGACAAGAACTCGCATGCTAGCAGTTCAACAATATTACTTCCTTGTTCATGGACAGTAAAAACAGTTTATTAGATGCAGACAGCACACAGCGCTCTCATTTTGATCCTAAGACCTGCTTTTATACTTTCACAGGAACAACACACATTTTACTGTACTAGAATATGTAAAAATTCTACAGCCTCATTACTTTTCTTCACTTTATTAACCTTTGCAACTCCATAAATTTGGACCTCCAAGCTTAAAAAAAGAACCACACGAAATAATTACCTAAATAAATAACCACATGTTTACGGTGCGGTAATGAAAGCACGTAAAAACATCATGACCACACGCCGATAAAGCAGCAAATAAAGCAGCGCTGTTCCGTCCAAAAACCCCAGCAGGAGCGAGCCCGCATCAGACTCTACCTTATCCCTAACACGTCTGATACCAGATGAGAAGGACCCCGCGGTGTGAGGGCAAGGATAGGGCGAATACTGAGGGGAAATGAGTTAAAAGTTTACCCAAAAGGTCATTATTATTCTAACATCGTACAGGGTTTGTTTGCTTATCCACGTTTAGTGTTTATGCAGCTGTGGCATTTTGGAACTTCATTTTGGACAGCAGAGGTTTTGAGAGGTTAAAAAAAAGTGGCATTTTGGGTGGATACGAAGGTATTCACTCCAAAGATATAGCCTTAAATTGGATTTGCGAAATAAACAGGATTTTAATATTGAATTAACGCTAATTTTACTGATGGGGAGATCTGTTATAGGGTGTTTTCACGGACTCGAAAAATCTGACCTTGACCCGGATGTGCGGCCATGTTGGAGATATTTCTCTTTTTTCCATTTGTACCTAAATGGCTATGTGCTCAATCAATCAATATTTATAAAGCGCTTTTCATACAAAAATTGTAGCACAAAGCGCCTTACAGTGGTCAAGGATTAGAAGATTGACCTTTATTGATCTCGCACCGGAGAAGTTGTTTCTATATTTGACCCGGGGACCATCCCCATAATTGGTTTTGTTATTTAGTCTTGGTCAGGCCCTAAGCTGGAGGATTTTACCTATGGTGCATGTTTGGGTTGGTGGGGGAAACCGGAGTGCCCGGAGGAAACCCACACATGGGGAGAACATGCAGTATTCACACAGAAAGGCCCGGGCAACCCGAACCTTCTTGCTGTGAAGCATGAGTGCTAGCCACTCAGCCACCGTGCTGCCAGAAAAAAAAAGAAAAAAAAAAAAGACGAACGGACAAACAAGCAGACGAACAAACAACAAACAGATATAGAAGCAAACAAACAAACGAACAAACAAAAGACAAGCAAACAGACGACCGAAGTCAATCAAAGGCCAAGCTAACCAGGTGAGTCTTGAGCCCACTCTTAAAAACATGAACGTTCTCTGCAGCCCTGAGCTCCTCCGGCAGGCAGTTCCATAGACGAGGGCCGTAGTAGTGAAAAGACGCCTCTCCGTGAGTCTCATCATGACCAAAAGTTCATCCCTAAAAGATCCATAAAATGACTTAAAAATGGAGTCGGGATTGGGTCTACGAGACATGTGGTGGGCCTCACTGAGGAGAAGACCTTGTCAAGCATCCCAGCATTAACCAAGGCAAAAATGGCTATGTGATGTTGCCAAATCCTCCACGTATCACCGATTAAGAAAATAAAATTGGAGAATGAAGTATTAGTAGGTAGAGAGCATTGGGTGTGAACCGGTGGTCTTGAAAATAAGCGATTAAAGATTGCAGAAACGTGCACAAATCACACCAAATACAACTTCGAGACAATAGGGTGTTTTCACGGACTCGAAAAATCTGACCTTGACCTGGATGTGCGGCCATGTTGGAGATATTTCTCACTCAAAGTAAACGCGCTTATAAAGCAACAGTGCAGAACAAAAAAAATATCTAAGTTTCGCGATAAACATTCCACATCGGAATCCAAAACTTCTGATACAGTTGACCAGTTGTATAGAAATAAGTTGGATGCCAAAGAAAAGGAGCGTTATATGAACAAACTCAAATTAATTAGGCAAGAACATCCACATGAGATCAATTCAAGTTTGTTCAGCGACAGCAGCGATTTGTTGATTCTTCTGCTGTAGGCAATCTCGATATTGTCAACTACGTGGTCCCTTATACAGCACAAATAATAATAATAATTCATAGCATTTATATAGCGCCTTTCATGACACCCAATGTGTTTTACAGTTCATTGACTCCACACTTGGTGGTGGTGGTAAGCTACTTTCTGTAGCCACAGCTGCCCTGGGGCAGACTGACGGAAGCGAGGCTGCCAATCTGCGCCATCGGCCCCTCCGACCACCTCCAACACTCACACACCACTTTCATATTAGGCAATGTGGGTGAAGTGTCTTGCCTAAGGACACAATGACAGTTTTTTGCGACTGGCGCCCCCCTGTGGCACCTGGAATTCCCAGCGGTTTCCCATCCAAGTACTAACCAGGCCCTGCCTTGCTGAGCTTCTGAGCTCTGACAGGATCAGGCTTTGACAGGCAGGTATGACCACAAGACCTGCAGAGCTCTAAAGGTCTGGAGGCCGACAATCCAAATATAACGACTTTGGGGAAAAAAAGAACATTTTTCTCTTGTGTGCAATTTTGTCTCACAAGATCTTGTGTCACGAGATTTTGTACCATCCCTAGTTAATAACGAGGGGAAACAACTATAACATAAAAGCTCGTATATTATAATTATAAGTTAAAAGCTCTGAAAAGTCGAGCTTCTTCAGTTCATCCAGCTGAAGAAGCCACTTGGATGAGGTGCAAAGCAATTCATCCTAAAAAAAACTTTTGTGCAGTTGACAGAATTGAATTTACTGTTGACAAGAGCTTTTTATATCATTGTGGTAAAAAATCCAGTAAATTTTGGTATCATGACAGCAGTGTCTGATGAAACTAGATCTAAAATATTCACGTGTCTAACTGTTCACATTTGATAAAAGGTCATTTGGAAGTCATGAAAACGTACTTAATATTTATTCAGTTTATATAAATATTTGAGCGTATTTTACCACGGGGAGATTTCACACCGAGACTTTGACCAATAACTATTAATAAATCATATCTGCATATTATTAGCGATATCAGACTCGTAGCAACAGTCGTATCCATCTTTTCATTAGTTTGTTTCTGTGAATGTGAATTTTCTGCCAATTCCCAAATATGTTCTTTGTGAAGTGATCCGTGAGTCATGTGAAGTGGGATGTGGTTTTGGAACAGAATGTGCTGCGCAAGATGGATGCTCGTCTTTGGTTAAGTTTAAACAGAACTTTGGCTTTGAGTGTTTTAAGGTAGAACATAGTATAATACTTCTCGTTTGAATTTGTTCCAGATGTTTACACTCATTCGTGCATATATTTAAATGGAAATGTTTGTGTTGCGTAACCGACTGCATTCATTTGTACAAACTCAAAAATAACTGCACCTACAAAGAGTTCATAATGAGTCTTGGGGTGACAGTGGAGCAGCGGATTGCCTTCTAACTGCTTTTTAGTCCTTGGGCAAGACACATCACACTGCTGCATATTCCATTGCACATTTTGAGGCACACTACACATTTCTGGACATTTGTGAATAGGTATTTATTTATTCTTTGCACTGCTTTTAGATTTTGTCTTAAGCCCTATTTGGACGGGATTAGTTTTCCAGGGGGATGTAGAGTAATGTTGGTTTATCACAGGACCTCTGTAATATAAATGACCCCATTCACACAGGACAAGAAATGTCTGTAATATTTATTTGACATGGGAGGAGTTTGTTTACGCTCTGCCGTCACGTCATGATTCATGATTCATGAAGTCATGATTAGCCTATGTGAAATATTAGTGAACTATGCAAATTATTTCCCATAATCAGGACTAATAGAGCATACATGACCTAAAACAAGCAGAAGTTTCATGCCTCTGATGACTGATTTATACCTCTTGGTCTTTTTCATCGGTCGATGTGTGCGTTTGTTTGAGAGTACCGGTAGATCATTTTGTTTGCCGGCAAAACAAAACGCTTCAAGCTCCTCCATGTTTGAAAATTGCGGTAAATTATTTCTTTAAACGGATGTGACGAAATATTGCATACATCTTTACCGAGGGTCGCATTCGCACGAGATTAATATTACCTATGGTAATCCCCCCAGACCGTTTTACAGAAGGTGAAACTCGCTGTAAATTTCACAGACATACTCCGTTATGTTTACGGACATGGCGCGTTCGGATGGGACTAAATTCCCTGGTAATTATTACTTCACCCCATGTCACCCCATAAAACTAATCCCATCCAAATAGGGCTTTAGATAGTTTTTGTATTGTCTTTATACTGTATTTTGTACACTGTCTTTTTTGCACTGCTTGGCCAGGGAGAAATGACATTTTCTGTTCACTGTATGTCGAACACATATGGCAAATTGACAATAAAGTTGACTTTGACTTTTGACTTTGACATGTGCAGCTGGAAGCAATATGAGTGAGGTTGCCTGGTAAATCAGATTTATTTTTTTATCCAGCTCATTGCTCACTTATCATTTACGAATAAAATCAGCATTAGCTCACTTCAGATTAATAGAGATTTTTGCAGAAATCTGCAATTTTTTCAGCTTTCTGTGATATTTCTTTCTTTTATTCTTTGGATATGGACGGACAGTATGATGGACAGAATGTATCATGTTTGTCACTACCTCACTGTAAATGCTATTGTTACCTGTGCAATAACCTGTGCAATAACCTGTGCAATACTTATACTATACTATACTATATTATGTGCAATACGAAATTCAATTGAGCAGTATTACCACCTGTGAAATACTGTACTTACACTTATTTAATCCTACCTGTACCTTTGTATTTTATTATATTTTATTACATATTTTTATTATATTGTTTACTTTTTTCCCTTGTATTTTTATTGCATGCTATTAGTACTTCTCGACTATCTTAGCGAGTCAACGGTTCTTCTGATCCTAAGCATTTCATTGCATTGCTGACCTTGTATTGATCCTGCATATGACAAATGAACAACCTTGAATCAGTGCGTGTCCCTGATTGGCTAATCCATCTGTCACTCACTCCAATTTGAGATTTACCACTGACCAGACTCTTTATTACGTACTGAAGAAGTGTATTCTGATCCCAGGCAAGGACTGGTGTTTGTTGTAAAAACCTGCAACATCCTTTTATGTCTGTTTGACACTGAGCAAAATTTGAAATTAAATCATGTGTGAGTGAGTTTAACCATTCACAATGAAGCGTGAACGTTCAGAAGAAGCAGATAACTTTGTTCTAATAAACTGTTATGCAATTCTCTCACCTCTCCCAACTCCTTTTAACCATATAAAAATTCAAATTGCACAACACTCGTTAAGTCTTGGTTTGATCTTGGTTTAGTCCTGATGTAGATTTGGTTTAGTTTTGGTGTAGTCCTGGTCTAGTCCACGTTTAGTCTTGGTCTAGTCCAGTGCTTCTCAAATAGTGGGGCAGGCCCCCCTGGGGGGGCGCGATGTGATGCCAGGGGGGGCGCGTGTGACCCTGGGAAACATGCTTTTTTGCCATACTGTACTAGAACGAAAGTGTAATTGCACATCAACAACAGTAGTTGGCAGTAGTGCTCTCGTTGTCGCTCTGGGGCAGGGTTCGGCGACCTTAAATACGCGATATACGCACAGAACAGACTTGCCATCAGCAGAACATCCTCTGTCACAGAAAAAACACGTTATATTCCACTGAGCTTTGAGTTTATGCAAATGGACCATGTGGTTTTTAAGTTTCGTTTCTGTAAAACGTAAACAAATGTGCACAAAGCTGCATTAAAAGCACATTAATATTTGAGTCCTCAGTGTAAAAAAAGAGTGCAGTGTTTGTTGGAAGTTTCTTTCTTTTTTTGTTTTTAATGTTATTAAAAGGATACATTGTTATGCAGAGGTGTACTAATAAATTTCTAGACAAATAATACTATTAATAGTCGTGCGCAGGGAGGGGGGCGTGAAATTCTTTCTTCTTCCTAGGGGGGGCGTCATAGAAAATAATTGAGAAGCACTGGTCTAGTCCAAGTTTAGTCTTGGTCTAGTCCAAGTTTAGTCTTGGTCTAGTCCCCTACAAGTGTGAACCATGAAGTTGGGGCCTTATGGTGCATCCATGTTTTTACAGTATAATTTAAACACCACCACACTTTCTAATTCCCCTTTTCTTCTTCTCCTGTAGCTTCTGCGCAGACGCCTCTCTCCCGGTCACGTACCAGGCCTGTGTCATGTCCAAAGACTGTGAGGTCACAGAGTGGTCCGAGTGGTCACCCTGTTCTAAAGAGTGCTACGACCCGAACGGACCCAAGGGAGCACGCACCCGCACCCGTAAAGTCACCCAGTTCCCCGTGGGGCAGGGGGAAGGGTGCCCCGAGCTGGAGGAGAGGGAGGACTGCACCCCCCAAGGAGACAAAGTGCCTCCGTGTATAGTGTAAGTATAGTATTCACTATAGTATTCACATCAGTGTTTTCATTAATAGTATATTAAATGTTGCTTTCGCTCATCTGGGGATCATTTCACATTTTGGATATTACAAGCCCGAGTTGTTTTAGTCTAGTTTAAGCCAAGAAATAAGTGATGTAATTTCTCAGTATTCTTGGACATTGAGTTAGTTAATGGTTTGTGTCTCTGGGATGGATGTGGAAATCTAGTTTTTACTCATAATAACTCAAAATATGAAAAATACTTATATAGAAAGAGTTTGAGTCAATAAATAAATAAATATAAATAAATTGTAGTCATAATTTTGGTCAATACAAAGTGATATCTCTTTGTCAAGCCCGGTCAAATGTGATTGTCCAATCAGATTTTTGTTTGTTTGTTTGTTTGTTTGTTTGTTTTTTCAGTGAGCTCATTGGTAACCTATCATTTACAAAAAAAAAGCATGCAACCACAGTATAGCAATGTGTTTTTTTTCATATACAAGTAAACATGTTTATATGACATTTTTACTGTGAGAATGGTCACATTTCCACAGATCTAACCTGTAACTATTTAAAAGTTACATAGTCCACTGCTTTAAAGAAACACCTTTAGCAACTTTAAAGCCCCAGTGTGTAGGATTCGTGGCGCATAGGTGGATGGTGCTATTGCACTTTCTGTTTTAGCTACGGCAGACCTCGAGGGTCACCCGGGTCTTGTACCCGCGCACGAGCCGCGCGCCGCTACTGTATAAATAAAACGCGGTCCCGTTTTTTTTTTTTTTCTTTTCTCATGAAAACACACATTCCCGATCATGTACCATGACACTCTACACATCAAATGAAACCTTACAGTCTCCTCTTTTTGACTATGCAATTCATTTCCCTGCACAACAATCACTCCCTGAGCACATGGGGCTTTTATACGGAAAAGCACAAAACGAGGTTAGCTTACCTTAGAATGCTTTGCACAGGTCAAACTCTGTATTTCACCATAAACTTGCTCTCAATTTGTCCGTAAGGATCCATCGAATAAAATCCAGTAAAACAATTTAGTCCAAAACACGTGTTAGATCCATTACGACGTCTGATCCGGCAGCATGCTTGTGTTGTTTACCCAAAACCACGAGCCTTGCCGAAGGCGAAGGCGGAGCCCAAATGTCCTTCTGCGGCTCTCGTATTCAAAATGGCTGCCTCTGCATGGGGAAGATCCCCCTTTTATGTGACTATATCTAAGTCCAAAAGAATACTTTGATTTCATGATGGAAGTGAAAAGGCTTGGAAAACTTGGAAAATTTTTGAATGGGTATCTTCAATTTCAGTAATTAACGGGTAAAAATCTTACACACTGTCCCTTTAAGTAAATCAAAGCAGTTTAAATAAGAAGAAGAAGCGACTTAATAATAATAATAGTAGATAAATAAATAGAGTGGTAGAAGGATATTTTAGAAACAAACAATTAAAGAAATAAATTAAAAAATGACTAAAACCTCTGCATGTTGTTCTAAATATAAACAGCTAAACAGGTAGTAAATAACTGACTTTATATGTACCATCTGCCCTCACCACTCAAGGCTAATTCTGTGACATCGCTCAATCCTGTGACAATGGATCTGTCCTCAGGTCTGCTCCAGCCTCTGCACTAAAATACATTGATTCTGCATTAGTCACTCTTATGTGTCCTCTGCCCATTTGAGCCATATAAATCATACACCATAATACAGAAGTCTGAAGGGTTCCCAACATGCGCTGTGCACCCGGATCCTGTTTTTATGGGGTTTATTTATAGAGGACATCGGCTTCCTGTGCCTATAAAACCGAGCTCTAAAGAGGAAGGCGTCTGCAGGGTTATGGGACAGGCCAGTCATAATGTCGGACAGTAAATCAGATGATGCGCCGATTTTAATGCTGCGTAACGGCTATATCAGTATGTGCAGTCCATTTCTTTTATTACATGGCATTTTTATTTCATGTATTTTTTTTATTTTATTTTATGTTAATTTTATTGTATATATTTTTTATTTTTTATATTTTATGTATTTTTAATTTTATTTTATGCATTTTTTAAAATTTATTTTTAATGTCATTTATTTTATTTTAAGCATTTTTTATTTAATTTTAAGTTATTTATTTATTTATTTAACAGCAACAAATAAAATACGACCGGCAATTTGCTATATCAAAATTTGTTGTTTACGGTTATGCAATGTCGTAATTATCTTAAAACTTCGGTATCTTTTGAAAGTGACCTGGTTGTCTCCATGGGGATGCTACATGGGGATGTATAGAATGTTCCACAGTTTGGCATTAAACTTTCTTGGAATTGTTCATTTACAGATGTTTTTGGTGCTAAAAATACATCGACAAACATGCATTCTTACTGTGAGTGGATCTACCTCTCCACAGATTTGATTCGTAACTTGGTTTTGGTATTAGATAGATAAGTCTGATACCTTACTGTGAAAATGAAATGCACTAAGATAACTTAAAAAATATATAAAAACGTCAGAAATCGTTAAAATATACAAAAATACTCAATACAAATACAATTAAACTACTCACATATAGACACATCACAGTCTATTTTCTATTTTTCCTTCAGTTAATAGTTAAAAATCATACACAATGTCCTTTTTCTCACCTCTTTTTAATAGATAATTTTTTTCTCCGGCCAAGTCCCACTCCCACTAAAAACCATGTAAATCATACCCACACAAAGAGAATCAGCTGGACTTAAAGAGACCCCCATCTGGACAGCTGAAAGGTCCAGGATGTGTCCCAGTCCCAGGGGCCCCGCAGTCCCCCCCCCGGGCCCCTGCCTCATACATAAACAAGCTTTTATGAGTCAATCCCATTATGAGGGCGAGGGTTCTATTCTGTGGACGTATAGAATAACATATACGCTTTCTCATTGGAGTAACACATGACAGAAGTCCTGGAGGCTACTGTATACAACAGGAAGAAGTGACCTCTCAGACATGAAGAGCTATAGTGTCTGGCATCAACAATACGCGCTCTGTATGTGGGACAGTTCATGCATTGAAATAGAAGTGTAAATATGTGTATTATGTAATGGGTGTCAAGTGGGAAAGTATAGAACAAAAATCTTGCAATATTGAAGTCTATTGTGGACTGAAAAGCTCCTCGGTCTTCGTGCATTATTATATGTTCATAGCCAGTGTTAGGCAAGTTACTCAAAAACTGTAATGCATGACTTATTACTTGTTACTGTCATTTTAAAGTAATGCCTTACATTACAATATTACTCTAAATAAAAAGTAAGGCATTACACTACTTTTGCATTACTTTAGTTACTCTCGCCAAAATGACTGGAAATAAAGATTTGGCATCTACAGTGCAAATCTCTCATGTGTCATGACTTTCATCGTTCCCTGTCCCATCCCCTCCTTTCCTGACTAATTTCGTGGTGCTATGGCACCTCTGCAAGTGCTTCGTCAAATTGCTTGTACTGCATTTCGACGTGGAAAGAGGTCTGGGATTCACACACAGCGTGCATTTAACTAAAATGTTCTTGGAGTCCTTATTTTGAACGAAGTGGAAGTAGTGGGCGTATGCCCATCTTGAAAAGGAGCTAGCACTATCCGATTCTTCTGGTTCTGTCATCCTTTGTCAGTCTGCCAGTTCGAGACGAAGTAAAAGGAAATGGAATGGTCTGCGCGGACTTTTATATCACTAGCTGATCTCGCGGAACTTTGTATGAAGAAAACGCAAAACCCACAAAAACAAAGCAGGTTAAAAATGCATTGTAATGTGCGTTACTGGCATTGTAACGAGTAATATATTACCGATTTTCTTCCCTGTAATGTGTTATTACTGCGTTACACCAAAAAATAATGCATTACAGTAATTAATTACTTTTGTAACGAGTTACTCCCAACACTGTTCATAGGAATAAAGGCTGAATAGAGAAGAAGCATTTTTACAATACTCTTGCCTCCCCAAAAGATCACAATAAAATCATACTATGAACTGAATGTCATAATAATGTTAGTGTATCTGATATTGTTAGTGCCTTAACCTGCAGATAGAGTTTGTCTCATTCTCAGTATATGGACAGGCCTCATGTGAAGCTTAGAACCTCCAGAATTCACTCACGGTAGAGCTGGCGGTATGACAAAAAGGATATCACGGTATTTTTCAAAATTATATCAGTGTCAGGGTATTTGACAGTATTTTTTTTCATGTACTAAGTGGTACCGTGTCTTTGGCGAAGTGGACAGTAACAGCGTTGGTAATATCGTTCCACTGTTTGCTTTTCTTGACGTAGGCGGTCCCCTTAGCGAACACGTCTTTGAGTGACGTCCGAGTGGCGTTTTGTATCGTGGCGCCAACTTGAACGTTCCCTGCAGACGTGGAAGAGGATGCAGATCTTAGTTTCGTGCATTCTTCATATTCCAGGACATGTTTGTGACGGAGGTGGTGAAGCAGATCGCTCGTGTCGCCTCCCGCGGCTACAACTTTAGCCTGGCGACATTTACAGAATACGGTTGTTTGATCGGCGTCAGATTTTTTTTTAAAGCTGAAGTTCTTCCACACAACTGACACGGCTCCTCTTTTCGGTATAAGTTCCTCTGTGTCTGTAACGTTTTCTCCGTCCATGTTGTTCACCGCTCAACACACACTGAGCTTCCACCGCTCTCACGCCACTGCAAAACAGTCCCCCTCTCAAACAATGTCACGCGGCGCAACGTTCCACCGCTCTTTGTTCCCCACGTTTTGTACGCACACACTCACCGGTATTGGGATATATTTTATGTATTTTTTAAAGGGACAGTGTGTAAGATTTTTACCCGTTAATTACAGAAATTGAAGATACCCATGCAAAAATACAGTGTTTTCCAAGCCTTTTCACTTCCATCATGAAATCAAAGTATTCTGTTGGACTTAGATATAGTCGCATAAAAGGGGGATCTTCCCCATATAGAGGCAGCCATTTTGATTACGAGAGCCGCAGAAGGACATTTGGGCTCCGCCTTCACCGTTTTCTTTATACAGTAGTTGTCAAAGGGCTCGTGGTTTTCACACAACGCAGGAGCAAGCACCTTCATCTAAGAGGAAAAGAAGAAGGACATAGTACCTACCGCGGCTGGGGCTTTGTCGCAGTGTGGGCCCGCACCCCGGGTTCAGACCGCCCTCCGCCCTCCGCGGTCCGGTTCCCGATTTCCCCCACCCACGCACAGCGCCGGGTGCGCTTCACATGTGCGCCCAGGTGACCCTCGAGGTCTGCCGTAGCTAGAACAGGAATTGCAATACCCACCATCCACCAATGCGCCACCAATCCTACACACTGTCCCTTTAAAATTTTATTTCATGTAAATTGTATTGTATGTATTTTTATATATTTTATTGTATGTGTTTTTTTTTTTTTTTTAATGCATTTTTTTATTTTATTTTTTATTTTAAGTTATTTTATTTCATTTTAAGCAATTTTTATTTAATTTTAAATACACAGTTTGGCATTAAACTTTCTTGTAATTGTTCATTTACAGATGCAAACATGCATTCTTACTGTGAGTGGATCTACCTCTCCACAGATTTGATTCGTAACTTGGTTTTGGTGGTGCTGTGTGCTTGTATGTAGATAGAGTAAGTTTAATACCTTATTGTGAAAATGTACTAGGTTTAAAAAAAAAAACTGTCAGAAATAGTTAAAATATACTAAAATACTCAATAGAAATACAATTAAACTACTTGAGTAACGTCTGAGTGTCCTGCGGCGCCACGTTCTGCCGCTCTGTGTTCCCGACGTTTTGTACGCACACACTATTGGGATATATGAAATATCATTGCTTAGCACTGATTCATTGTTGGCTCCAGGTGCTTGAGAACACCACAAAAATGGGACACCAGTGTTTTTGTAATTGAAAATAAATCAGCATCACAATTGTTATCAGTATAAGTAGGATTTGATTTGAACGTGTGTACCTGTATAAAAAAGTGGACTGCGATGTCACCCATAGCGTTCAGCTCCAGTCAAATGAAGCTCACAGAGGCTAGCGGTTATAGGGGCAAATTTGGAGCCGATTTCCATATCAAGAATAGGAATTTATTTATGATAAAAGGAGAAGTTCAATTTGTCAACTGGACAAAGTTTGTTTGGTTGAAGACGTTTCGTCGCTCATCCGAGAGGCTTCTTCAGTTCTGGTTCTAGTGCTGGTTGGTCCCTGTTTATATCTAGCTGCAGGGAGGAGCTCACTACCCTGGAATCCTTCTGAAACTATCCCAGCTAATTTGTATCTTTTGTTACCCTGGCGTCTCGTTTAGCATCTCTATTTAGCCCTATGAGAAGCTCACTGCTCTGAAATAGCTCTGAAACTATCCCCTCATTTGTTCCTTTTGTTATTTGAATATTTAGCATCTCTATTCAGACTTCAGACCGTCTCCAGAGCTATTTCAGAGCAGTGAGCTTCTCATAGGGCTAAATAGAGATGCTAAATGAGACGCAAGGGAAACAAAAGATACAAATTAGCTGAGATAGTTTCAGAAGGATTTCAGTGTACAGTGAACCCTCGTTTATCGCGGGGGTTAGGTTCCAGAAATAGCCCGCAATAAGTGAAATCCGCGATTTATACACATTTATACACCTTTCTGAGACTGGTATTAACATTTTTCTCTTGTTTAAACACTCAAACTTTTGTAGATTTTCATTAAAATATATTAATAGTGGGGGGGGGGGGGGGGGGGCACGTGACACGCGGACACGGGCGCGCGGACACGTGCGCGCGGACACGTGTGTTTGTTTTGGTACCACATATCCATGCCATGTGCGAAAGTCGAGTGGAAAGCGACCTGGATATCATTTTGGGCAAGACTCAAGCCAATGCTAACAGTGCCAAACCGCTAACAGACGCCTCTGAGCACCAGTCCTCACCACAAGACCAGGTAAGACCAACCTGCGCTCACAAGAGTTGGTTGCATTTCACCTCGGCTCCAAAATCAGACCGCTATCAATGCGTCGCCAATACTCCACAGCTCTCTAGGACGGGGTCGGGTTCGTGAGAAAAGACCCACTGTCTCCTCTGTGCGCGCGAGTGTCCTCCCCCCGCTGCGGCTCCCCCGGACGCCGCGCGGCCAGGCGCCAGGCCCGTCCATGTTGATTCTTGGCTCTTCCATTTGTCCGGCTCGCACTCAGTCTCTTCCATGGCTCGTGCAAGTAAACAAAGGCCACACCTCCTGTCACCCAGGCGCTCTCGTGAAGGACATCTGAGACTCTGTCCCTACCATCCCTGGTCTAGACCTGGTTTAGTCCTGGTTTAGACCTGGTTTAGTCCTGGTTTAGACCTGCTTTAGACCTGGTTTAGTCCTGGTCTAGTCTCTTAGCTAATCAGGGCGCAGGACAGAATGTTACACTGTAAAAAAAAGTTACACTATAAAAAAAATTGAAAAAAAAAAAATTGGAAAAATTGGAAAAAAAAATCAGCGAAACAGCGAGGCCGCGAAGAGTGAACCGCGATACAGCGAGGGTTCACTGTAGTGAGCTTCGCCCTGCAGCTAGATATAAACAGGGACTAACCAGCACTAGAACCAGAACTGAAGAAGTCTCTCGGATGAGCGACGGAACGTCTTCAACCAAACAAACTTTGTCCAGTTGACAAATTGAACTTCTCCTTTTATCATGGATTCTACCTGGACGACTGAGGGACTTTTCACGCAATTTATTTATGGACAAAAAAGCAAAATAAAGTCACCAGCATCATGTAGAGCGGGTTAATATGAACATTTTAAGAGCAAAAATGACGAGGCTCACAGCAGCAGTGACAGAAAGAGGGGCGGTGGATGGAGAGGAAGTGCCCCCATGTTCACTTCCTATTTGGACGACTGGTGCGTTACTTATGTCCATTTATTTATACAGTCAGTGATCTGGGGACGCAGTTAGGTCAAGTTTCTGACATTTAAAATCAAAATCTCTATTATGTGCTCCATTGCAGCCTCACTGATAACGGGAAACTGTGAAGGTGACATTTACCAATATTTATGACCACAGCCATTAAGTGTATTTGACATAAATTGATAAACGCTTGTGGACTTTCAATCAATTCGCCAAAGCTCTCCATTAAATCAGCTATAACCAACGTAATAGAACTTAACACATTTTGATTTCAAAACCTAAAAATGCCTTGAGAATAGTTCACTCATTGACATAATAAATAAATTCTCCGCCTGCCTCTTATTGCCTTTAAACTCACCTCTTCTTGCCCTTTGGTTTAACCTGTATTGGACACGTTCCCACAGTTTCACAGGATCAATACAAACAGCATTTATCCAGCCCAGCCCCAGTCGATTGTCTCAGTGTGTACTGCTGTAATTCAACTAAACACATCAGCTCTGTTTTTCTACACATTCTGCATAAAAATATGACATTGATTAAGGTTAATTTATGCAGTGAGTGAGATGCCGTATGGAGCGCTGTGTAAGTGTAAATATACTCTAATGGAATGTGAATCTATTTTGAGGCTAGAAAAAGTACAGTTTTACAGTAAATAAACACAAAATAATCTATAATCATTTGGGTTTCGTTTAGTGTTTGTGTCTTGCTCAAAGTTGCTTTTGTATAAACTCACAACCTGAGTAGTAGTAGAGGTAGTAGAAGTAGTTTAAGTATTATTATTTTCAGCAGGGGAAGAACACAGACAGAATGGACACATGGACAGAATACTGCGATAAAGTAGAGTTTTAAAGTAGTAATTGTAATGGTAGTAGTAGTTGTAGTAGTACTGTCATAGTATAATCCTAGACTTTGCTTTCAGTTACAGCCGGAAGACCATCAAATGGAGTACAGTAGTAGTAGTAGTAGTAGTAGCAGTAGTAGTAGTAGTAGTAGTAGTAGTAGAGGTATTGGCAGTAATATTAAAGAAAATAATAGTAGTGGTGTAGTACTAGGAGTATCTGGGTGTGGTATCAGTTGTAGTATTGTAATAGTAGTACTCTGCAGTTACAGCTGGAAGACCATCAAATGGAGTACTATAGTAGTAGTAGTAGTAGTGGTAGTATTGGCAGTAGTATTAAAGAAAATAATAGTAGTGTAGTACTAGGAGTATTTGGGTGTGGTATCAGTTGTAGTATTGTAATAGTAGTACTCTGCAGCTACAGCTGGAAGGCCACTGAAGGGACCAAGTACTATAGTAGTAGTATTTAATAGTATCAGTTGTGGTAATAGTAGTTTTGTGAGTATTTCCTCTGGAAGGTCTTCATAATAGACCAAATAGTATAGTAAAAGTAGTTGTAGTAGTAGTAGTAGTAGTAGTATGAGTTGTAATAGTCCTCTAATCTTTGCCTCTGTGTACATTTACAGCTGGAAGGCCACAGAATGAACAGAGTGCTATAGTAATAGTAGTATTTAGTCATAGTAATAGTAGTAGTAGTAGTAGTAGTAGTAGTAGTAGTCTAACCTTTGTTTCTGTGTACAGTTACAGCTGGAAGGCCACAAAATGGACCAAGTGCTATAGTAGTAGTAGTAGTATTTAGGCGTAGTAATAGTAGTAATAGTAGTAGTAGTAGTAGTAGTAGTAGTAGTAGTATGAGTTGTAATAGTAGTACTCTAATCTGTGTTTCTGTGTACAATTACAGCTGGAAGGCCACAGAATGGACCAAGTGCTATAGTAGTAGTATTTAGGCGTAGTAATAGTAGTAGTTTAGTAGTTGTAGTAGTAGTGGTAGTATTCTAATCTTTGTCTCTGTGTACAGTTACAGCTGGAATGAACAGAGTGCTATAGTAGTAGTAGAATTTAGCTGTAGTAGTAGTAGCAGTAGTAGTAGTAGTAGTAGTAGTAGTTGTTGTTGTTGTAGTAGTATTCTAATCTTTGTCTCTGTGTACAGTTACAGCTGGAATGAACAGAGTGCTATAGTAGTAGTAGAATTTAGCTGTAGTAGTAGTAGCAGTAGTAGTAGTAGTATTAGTTGTTGTTGTTGTAGTAGTAGTATTCTAATCTTTGTCTCTGTGTACAGTTACAGCTGGAAGGCCACAGAATGGACCAAGTGCTATAGTAGTAGTAGTATTTAGGCGTAGGAATAGTAGTAGTAATAGTAGTAGTAGTAGTAGTAGTAGTAGTAGTAGTAGTAGTATTCTAATCTTTGTCTCTGTGTACAGTTACAGCTGGAAGGCAGCAGAATGGACCAAGTGCTATAGTAGTAGTAGTATTTAGGCGTAGTAATAAGGGTAGTAGTAGTAGTAGTAGTAGTAGTAGTAATAGTATTCTAATCTTTGTCTCTGTGTACAGTTACAGCTGGAAGGCCACAGAATGGACCGAGTGCCGCGTGGACGTACTGCTGAGCCAACAGGACCGTCGCCGCGGTAACCAGACGGGCCTGTGCGGGGGCGGAGTCCAGAGTCGAGAGGTCTACTGCGTACAGTCTAACTCAGACGCCCCGCCCAACCTCGGGTCACTGCGGAGCAAAGAAGGTACCCGATAATATGCCCTTCGTTCATTAGGATTCTCACATATCCAGCCATTATGTTTAAATATTCATGTGCGTTACAGAGGGCAGAGTGAGCGGGTTAATTATTAATGCAGCGATCTCTGGTTTTCACATATGATGGGTAATAATAACGGGAGAGATGTGCATTTTTATAACACTATAAAGTTAGTTTAGTCTTTATTTGAAAGGACAATTAACAAACACTTTTTTTAAATAATCTGTTATATCTGTAGAATGGACGTTTCCTCATCAAAAACATACCCGGAGTTGTGTTTGGTTTCATTCGCACGTATTGAACACACAAACTGGGGGAGGCCCTAACCCTAACCTCCCCCACCACACACACACACACACACATACACACACACACACACACACGCACATATACACACATATACACACATATACACCTTAGTTTAGACCTGGTTTAGTTCTGGTTTAGACCTGGTTTAGTCTTGGTTTAGTCCTGGTTTAGACCTGGTTTAGTCTTGGTTTAGACCTGGTTTAGTCCTGGTTTAGACCTGGTTTAGTCTTGGTTTAGACATGGTTTGGTCCTGGTTTAGACCTGGTTTAGTCTTGGTTTAGTCCTGGTTTAGTCCTGGTTTAGTCCCGGCTTAGACCTGGTTTAGTCTTGGTTTAGACCTGGTTTAGTCCCGGTTTAGTCCCGGTTTAGACCTGGTTTAGACTTGGTTTAGACCTGGTTTAGTCCTGGTTTAGACCTGGTTTAGTTCCGGTTTAGTCCCGGTTTAGTACTGGTTTAGACCTGGTTTAGTCTTGTTTTAGACCTAGTTTAGTTCCGGTTTAGTCCCGGTTTAGTCCCGGGCCCCTGCTGTCAGCTAATCTGTCCCTTTGATGCAGAAATAATACAATAATATGACTCACCCCATAAGAACGCGTTTCCACGTGTATGCGCGTATCGCTTATATCCACGGACTTTAATTATCCGGAGCTCCGGAGAAATGGACATATCCCGAACGTATCTGCAAATTTTGCCGAAAGGTGAGGGATTTTCATGTCTGCAGTGAAGCGGCGAAGCACGTAGCAATCCCACCACTCTTGGCTGCGACTCCGCAGCAACACGTTCATACGGATGCTGCCCCTGCCCCGCAAAACGCCGTGGCCAAAAACCTTGTCATTCTCCTTTTCCGTCTCCTCCGTAAAACAAATAAACTGTACATGTTTTGGCTCGGGTACGACAGCAACTTTAGGCTACTTCTGTTAACATTGAGCATTCTCGCTGCGTGTGACCTCGTCGTGTCCTCCGGGGCACATGTGGGACACTTTTGGGGCGTTTAAAGTTTACACTGGAGATCACATACAAGTCGTATTTAACTGGAAATGTGAACAACCTCGCAAAAAAATCGGATTTCACAAAAAAATCGGAACATAGCCATAGGCGATCAACTGACACTCGGCCCACGATCGACCGGTTGGGCACCCTGATTTGGATCATTTAAACCATGGAACTGACAATCTCTACTGAACAAAAGGTAAAATGTATCTGATACCTTGAAAACTATGACTAATTAACTTATTTTTATACATACATTCCTTCTTTTCACTATTACATCCGTCCATAAATACAAAAATACAAGTATAATAGTAGATTTATGTACGTTTATGGAAGTTAATTGGAACAGTAGATTTTTTTTTTGGTCTTTGATTTTCTTGCTGGCCCATAATAATAAGCAACACTCTTCAGATACTTTGCTTTGCATCATGCTGCAGCGTTATGCATGCATGTCTATGGTGGAATGTTCAGCCGTGTGATACAATTAGCAAACACATTAGCAAACACCGCCAAATGTCAGAGAATATAATTATGAAAATACAGAATGGATTTTGGCAACAAATTTTCAGTAATCTGTGATCAGTACAAGTGTTCATTGTTTGATTTCACACAAAAAGGAGAGAATGACTAAAAATCAACTCACCTGCTATAGTTTCACTAAGTCAGACAGTTTTTTAGTCAGATTGTGACAGAGCTTCAGACAGAGCAGAGCCCCCAGTTAGCTTCAGATCCGTGGAGAAGAGACCCCATTCACAGTCACACTAAGAATTTGTTTCCCAAGCTATTTTTGAGCATCGAATTGAATAAATACAACATAGACAAGTTTAATGCTGTACTGTGGAACATTCCAGGCATCAATCATCACATCAATTACCAGAAAAGTTACATATTGCATCTTTAACAATGTCCTTGATTGTGTGAAAAGTCCCTCAGTCGTCCAGGTAGAATCCATGATCAAAGGCGAAGTTCAATTTGTCAACTGGACAAAGTTTGTTTGGTTGAAAACGTTTCGCCGCTCATCCGAGAGGCTTCGTCAGCTCTGGCCCTCATGCTGGTTCGACCCTGTTTATATCTAGCTGCAAGGGAGGAGCTAACTACCCTGAACAAAGCTCTGACCTATCCCCGCTACTCTCTTTTGTTTTACGAATTCCTCTGGCGTCTTGTATTAGCATATCTATCAGCCCGCTCACTACACTGAAACAACTCTGAAACCATCAGCTAATCTGTCTAAATCTGTCTAAATTTGAAATACAAAGAGACAGATTAGCTGATGGTTTCAGAGTTGTTTCAGTGTAGTGAGCGGGCTGATAGATATGCTAATACAAGACGCCAGAGGAATTCGTAAAACAAAAGAGAGTAGCGGGGATAGGTCAGAGCTTTGTTCAGGGTAGTTAGCTCCTCCCTTGCAGCTAGATATAAACAGGGTCGAACCAGCATGAGGGCCAGAGCTGACGAAGCCTCTCGGATGAGCGGCGAAACGTTTTCAACCAAACAAACTTTGTCCAGTTGACAAATTGAACTTCTCCTTTGATAATGTCCTTGATTGATTACAATGTGATTAAAAACATTTATTTCTTTTCTTAATGTACGTTTTGATCATTTATCTTGAGAATCAATACTTTTTGTACTGCCCATGATGATACTTTCAATACTACTGGAAAGTCGTGGAACTTTTTGACAACTCCTTCACACGTAACCGCTCCCTCGTGATCATAACCACGGTAACCGTACACACATTTTCTATTAAGGTGGAGTATTAATATTTAGCAGAATCCCACATATTTTTACAGCCTGTTAAACAAATGCAGACGCCGAGCACGAGACACGGAAATGTGTTTATGAGCTTTTGGAAATCATCTGTTCCAGTTTGCGCGCCATCAATTATCACCACCCTCCGCTCAAGTTAAATCTGCTCGCTCTCCGCCAGTATGCTAATGCGCTAGGCTAATGTGCGAGGCGAAAGGGGGGATGAAACACCAGCCCTCGGCTAAACTCGCGGCATTAGCTGGAAGAGTCCTGGTCGACTGGTTTGCACTCCCATGCTTATCCTGCTATGATATAATACGGCTCAATCCATACGGTCAGTTTTTAGTAATCATAATTTGGCTGGTGGTTTCTCACACTCCTTTCTGTAATCAGCGATGGCCCAAGCTCTAAAATATATGATGGAAAACATATTTTGCGAGAAAAATGGTGTATTCATTGAAACGAATGGCGCCCTTTTAAAATAGTACAGGATTTAAAACTTAAAAACTGACCAATGTTTACCTTGACTCCAACAAAATCTTACATTCAAATTGAAAAACAAATAATACATCTCAAGGGGCTATGCTTTTTAAACTATTAAGTAAAATAAAATGAAATAAAATAAATCTGAAATCTTAATATACAGCTCTGGAAAATTAAGAGACCACTGCAAAATGGTCAGTTTTGTGTTTGGGCAAAAGGAACGTTTTTGTTTGAGTCTATAAACTATAAACAGTTACCCCAAATTCCAAATAAAAATATTATCGTTTAGAGCATGTATTTGCAGAAAATGACAAATGGTCAAAATAACAAAAAGATCCATGTTTTCAGACCTCAAACAATGCAAAGAAACAAGATCAAATTCATTTTAAAACAACATAATACTAATGTTTACACTTAAGAAGAGTTCAGAAATCAATATTTGGTGCAATAACCATTATTTTTAATCACAGCTTTCATGCGTCTTGGCATGCTCTATGCTTTTTTTTTTTTTTTTTAGGATTGTGATGAGAGTTTGGATATTTTTTTAAATCACAATTCAGTTCACAGTGGATTTTTCTTTTAGTCCAGGAACTAATACAAGAATCCTATATATTTCAGAATTTGTTTGAAAAAGAAACCACTAAAACTTGAAATTTAGTTCTGCAGAAGATTTTTGAATAACTAAATAATTGCAAAATTTCTAATAAGGTTTCAAATCGCTATTGTGCTTTGTTTATGCTGAGATATTTACCCCAATATATGAAAAATAAGAGACCACTGCAAAATGATCATTTTTTTCTGATTTTACTACTTATAGGTATGTGCTTAGAGTATTTGCATGAAAAGTCCCTCAGTCGTCCATTTGCAGAAAATGACAAATGGTCCAAATAACAAAAAAGATCCATGTTTTCAGACCTCAAATAATGCAAAGAAACAAGATCAAATTCATTTTAAAACAACATAATACTAATGTTTACACTTAAGAAGAGTTCACAAATCAATATTTGGTGCAATATCCCTTATTTTTAATCACAGCTTTCATGCGTCTTGGCATGCTCTCCACAAGTCTTTCACATTGTTCTTGGGTGACTTTATTCCACTCCTGGTGCAAGAACTGAAGTAGCTCAGCTTTGTGTTTGTGTTGGAATTCAACAGACGCTGGAATGGAATGGCTGTAATAATATAATTTTTTTTTCACTGTGTCAAATTTTTAACCTTATCATTATTTGTTAGCAATTGGCCGTGGACTCTGTATAAATGGACATAGCTAACCCGGTAGCTGCCGCGTTCCAAATAAGGAGTGAGCGTGGGGGTGCTTTTGGCTCCGTCAACTCCAATTGACTTTACATTGGATAATTATCGACCTCTGTAACTGCTGCACTGAGTGTCGTTATTTTGGTCTTAAAATGTTCATATTAACCCGCTTATGATTCTGATTGAATAATGGCACCACTTTCTGAAGCTACTGTGGAAAGAAACAAACTGATCCGTAAAGCTTTGTAAAGCTGGTCACGATCGACTGTGAGCTGGAGACGTTTGTCACAGTGAGGGACAGGAGGACACTGGACAAACTGTTCTTCATCATGGACACTCCTGCTCACTCACTGCACCAGACCATAGAGGGACAGATAATAAGATAAGATAAGATAAGATAAGACTTTATTGATCTCACACAGGAGAAATTTACTCGCCACAGTAGCTCCAGGACAATTGGACAGGAGGGAAAAAGTGCATGCAGGCAGGGAGGGGATAAAGTAAGTAATAAATAGTGCAAATAGTAATATGTAATAATAATAATAATAATGGAAAATAGTAATGATGATAATAGTAACAACAAGCATCAACATGAAAAGGAGGATATTGCACGTCTGGCCTATATGTTAGAATTATACAGTCTGATGGCGGTGGGGATGAAGGATCTGCGGTAGCGCTCCTTCTTGCACTGGGGGTGTCTTAGTCGGCTGCTAAAGGAGCTGCTCAGCTCCTCAATAGTCCGGTGCAGAGGGTGAGAGGTGTCGTCCTTAATGGACATGAATTTGGCCAGTACCCTCCTCTCAGCCACCTCCTCTACACGGTCCAGAGGACAGCCCAGGACAGAGCTGGCCCTCTTAACCAGCTTATTCAGTCTTTTTCTGTCCCGTTCTGTGCTGCTCGGGGCCCAGCAGACGACAGCATAGAGGAGAGCAGAGGCCACCACAGAGTCATAAAAAGTCTTGAGCAGAGGCCTGCTCACTCCAAAGGAACTCAGTCTCCTCAGGAGGTGGAGGCGACTTTGGCCCTTCTTGTACAGGGCGTCAGTGTTGTGGGACCAGTCCAGTTTATTGTTGAGGTGAACACCCAGGTACTTGAAACTGTCCACAGTCTCTATGTCCTGCCCCTGGATGTTCACCGGTGAGTGAGGTAGTGGTCTCCTCCTGAAGTCGATCACCAGCTCCTTTGTCTTACTAGTGTTAAGGCACAGGTGGTTGCGCCCACACCAGTCTACAAAGTCACTGATGACCGAGCGGTACTCCAGCTCGTTCCCCTCTGACACACAGCCCACAATGGCCGAGTCGTCGGAGAACTTCTGGAGATGGCAGCTGTCCGTGTTGTATGTGAAGTCCGAGGTGTATATGGTGAAGAGGAAGGGTGAGAGGACAGTACCCTGGGGAGCCCCCGTGCTGCATACTACCACCTCTGACTCACAGCCGCGCAGCCGCACGTACTGTGGACGGTCAGTGAGGTAGTCGATGGTCCAGGCAGCGAGATGTCCATCCACTCCCGCGTCCTCCAGCTTCCCCGCAGCAGCGCCGGCCTGATGGTGTTGAAGGCGCTGGAGAAGTCAAAGAACATGACTCTCACAGCACTCCCGGCGGTCTCAAGGTGGGTGAGCGCCCGCTGCAGAAAGTAGATGACGGCGTCCTCTACTCCTACGTTTGGCTTGTAGGCAAACTGCAGCGGGTCCAGGGTGGGGCTCACCACAGAGCGGAGCTGGCTGAGGATCACCCTCTCCATGGTCTTCATGAGGTGGGAGGTCAAGGCGACTGGTCTGTAGTGGGCCGGTTCCCTGGCGTTTGTTGTTTTGGGAACCGGGACCACGCAGGAGGTCTTCCACAGGATGGGGACCTTCTCCAGGCTGAGGCTCAGATTGAACATGTAGCAGAGAACCTCACAGAGCTGGTCTGCACAGGTTCTCAGCAGCCTGGGGCAGATACCATCGGGTCCTGCGGCTTTCCTCTGCCTGAGTCAACTGTAATACAACTGCACAATAACTCACCCTTATGTAACAGATAATACTCCCTACAACTGTACAACAACCCAGTGTTAACCCATTTTAGTCATAGTTTCCTTTGTTGTCGAAAAACCATATGTACATGTGTATAGAGTGAATTCGAAATTTCGTTTCCCCACTAACCAGGCAGGACAGTGATAGAGCGGCTAGGGGAGGGGCAGCAGAATTATGTTTTTATGTGTTATTGTTATTGTGAATGATATGGTGTGTAAATAGTACATGGATGTGTGTGATTGTGTGTTTTGGGTTAATGTTAGTTGGTGTATATTATGTTTTGCTGTGTTACTGCGTAATGAGATGTGTGTCAAAGTTAAATGTGTGATGCTGTGTGTGTGTATGTGTGTGTTTAAGAGAGAAAATCTTTGATTGCTTTTATTGATATAGACCGTTGTTTTTTATCCATGTAACCAGGGACTGCGGATGGAAATTAGCTTTGTAGCTATACTCTGGTGCAGAACATCTCTGTCTTTGTACATAATGTCTCTGTACATTGTCCCTTCAAATAAAGACTAAACTAAACTAACTAGCGCATGCAATTGGACAGGTAACATAGGGTGTTTTTTCTTTGGCGACAAACGGAATGGTGGGGCAAGGGAGCAGATCAGAAATCAGTGAAATTGATTGAAAACTGAAGTAGAGGCAGACATTCCTAAAAAAAAGACAGGGCAACGTGTTTACTTAATACATGTCAGTGTGTCTGAGATAGTGTGCCAATGTTTTTGTAGAGTGCCATGGTATCCAAACGGCGAGATGTTTCCTTTGGTTGGAACCCTTCTAAACCTGTACCACTTTCTGATGTACTCCTTTCACGAGATGCGAGATGTGAGATTACTGCAGACAGTTTGGGGGACTCCTTACTTGCTGCCAACTTGCAAATTTTGCGATAGATCATGAACAGTCCCAGGCCAATCAACAGATGATCAGAAATCCATATACGTAAATTTCCTCCACATCCTCCAGGTACATAGGTGCTAGACATACGAGTTGCCACTTATAATAAGAGTCCATCGCATATCCACCAGCGCATGTCCTATCGGGACACCCCGCTTCTCCCGCAGCAGTACACCTCAGTGAAAAAAGTGTATCAATTGCGCTGAGGGTCCAGCTTATCACATCTATATTTTAGGATTTGAAAAATCTGCTCCAAAAAGGAGAAAAACGACCAAAACAAGAGAGGCACGCACACAACAGAGCAGTGAGATAAGAGATAAGAGAGGAAAGAGAAACGTCTGCATTTTCTCACAGCTAGAACAGAACTTGTACATTTATATACTTTTATTTTTATAATTATGTGTCTCATTTGACACTGGCCTCTTGCTATCTTTTTTGCTATTCCATCTATTTTTGTTACTCTCTGTTCCATAATAATTACAGAGAAAACAGCAAAATTCCCTCCCTGTCCTCGGCTCAATTTTCAACCAAAGACATTCATGTTTTGGCGTCACGTGAACATTTGAACTTACAGTTTACAATCCACAGTTTCAATCTCGTATTGGTACTAGAACAAAACAAAATCGGTATCATAGCATCTCTAAAAATAACCAATAATTGCCTGAAGTGGAACATTCTACCCACATTTCCAACCGCATTTGCATGTTAAATCCGCTATTGTCCGGTGGAGTTTGGAGATGTCCTAATGAACAGTTTTTGACAGGTGAGAGGGGAATGCTTTCAGCTGTCAGGCGCAGAAGACGAGGAGGCAGGAGCGGGGTATGCAGGCGTTCAGAGCCGCTAAATTACAGTGATGAATGAGCCGTACTTTCTGCCGCACCTGTCGCCGGTTCTCCCTGCTTTTTCTCCCGTCGTGTCTGGTGTAATTTTAGCTGGCGTTCCAAGATGGCTGTCTCTGACTGTAAACGTGGAGGTTGCCAAACGTGTTCACAGGTGCGGAAAATTATATGACTGCGTGTTGTGTCTTTATAAGCCAGGGAGGATCCAGGGTGGCACTGTCTGTCATGTTTACAGGTTTAGGCTACTGTAAAGTAACTTTGACTATGTAATTTAATTTCAGTGTAAAATGTTACGTTTTATTGGTGGTTTAACAACAGTGCCGATTCGATAGTGCGTGTTGTGTCTTTATAAGCCAGGGAGGATCCAGGGTGGCGCTGTATGTCAAGTTTACAGATTTACGCTACTGTAAAATTTAAACTGACACTGGTTTTCATTTGACTATATAATTTAATTTCAGTGTTAAATTTTACATTTTATTGGTGGTTCTACCATTGTTCAAGGACAAATATTTGTTTTAAAATATGCGTGTTGTGTCTTTATAACGGACAGTGGCGCTGTCTGTCAAGTTTACAGTTTATGCTGGGCTTAAGTTACTATAAAGTTTAAAAAGACACTGTAAACTGCTTATCTTCTGAATACGAGCATTCAATTTCAGTGTAAAATTTTAGGTTTTATTGACGGTTCTTCCATTGTTCAAGGACAAATACTTTTATGTTTTAAAATATGATAACAATAATGCCGATTCAATAGTACGTGTCATGTCTTTATAAGGGAAGGTGGCACTGTCTGTCAAGTTTACAGGTTTACACTGCTGTAAAGTTTAAACTGACATTGTAAAGGGGTTTTCTTCTGACTATATAATTTAATTTCAGTGTTAAATTTTACGTTTTATTGGTGGTTCTTACATTGTTCAAGGACAAATATTTGTTTTAAAATGTGCGTGTTGTGTCTTTATAAGGGACGGTGGCACTGTCTGTCAAGTTTACAGGTTTACGCTGGGTTTAAGTTACTGTAAAGTTTAAAGAGACACTGTAAACTGCTTATCTTCTGACTACGAGCATTCAATTTCAGTGTAAAATTTTAGGTTTTATTGAAGATTCTTCCATTGTTCAAGGAGAAATCCATGGTTTAAAATATGATAACAGCAATGCTGATTCGATAGTGCGTGTTGTGTCTTTATAAGGGAAGGTGGCACTGTCTGTCAAGTTTACAGGTTTACGCTACTAATTTTAAGAGACATTGTAAAGGGTTTTTTTTTCTGACTATATCATTTAATTTCACCCAATCGAATTCCACACACTTTTTCGTCACCGTATGCACGCAGATTTCCTCCAGAAAACGCTCGTCTAAACGCGGAATAAAAAGTGAGTACGCAACGCCACTTTTGCATCTTCTGTTTAGACCGTCATTATATAAACGTAGCCTTAAAGCCCCAGTGTGTAGGATTCGTGGCGCATAGGTGGATGGTGCTATTGCACTTTCTGTTTTATCTACGGCAGACCTCGAGGGTCACCCGGGCGCGGTCCGTTTTTTTTTTTTTTTCTCTCATGAAAACACACATTCCCGATCATGTACCATGACACTCTACACATCAAATGAAACCTTACAGTCTCCTCTTTTTGACTATGCAATTCATTTCCCTGCCCAATAATCACTCCCTGAGCACATGGGGCTTTTATACGGAAAAGCACAAAACGAGGTTAGCTTACCTTAGAATGCTTTGCACAGGTCAAACTCTGTATTTCACCATAAACTTGCTCTCAATTTGTCCGTAAGGATCCAGCGAATAAAATCCAGTAAAACAATTTAGTCCAAAACACGTGTTAGATCCATTACGACGTCTGATCCGGCAGCATGCTTGTGTTGTTTACCCAAACCGCCGAAGGCGGAGCCCAAATGTCCTTCTGCGGCTCTCGTATTCAAAATGGCTCTGCATGGGGAAGATCCCCTTTTATGTGACTATATCTAAGTCCAACAGAATACTTTGATTTCATGATGGAAGTGAAAAGGCTTGGAAAACAATGTATTTTTGAATGGGTATCTTCAATTTCTGTAATTAACGGGTAAAAATCTTACACACTGTCCCTTTAAATTAATGATATTTCATACCTGGAGTTGTGTTTTGTTTCATTCAAACATGTTTAGGTAATTCTTTATTATTCGTCTGTCTACATCTCCGAAACTCAAAATACTCTGTTCCACCTTGTGATGTCATGAAGCGGTAGTTTTTAAGTGAACGTCCACATTTTACCTTTTGTTCAGTAGAGTTTGACAATTTCAGGGCTAAAATTCTCTAATTGGTTCTGCATGGAGTATCGGGTAATATTAAAATATTGATGTTAAAAATATTGTCTTTCCATTGTTACACTGAACCAAACACACATCTTTGCCCTAATTAGACTCCTGTTGTCTTCTTTTGCTTTGAAACCGCAGCACTCACATGACAGCTCCTGCTATTATTAAAACCCCTGCACACCTGAAAGCTCCGTCTCCAACCATGACACCTCCGACATTTTAATTTCCGAAAACAACATCACAATCCTTCTGAGAGTCCTTAGACGTGATCCGACTTGACTGAACAAAGGAACTGTGTCTGGACAGGCTGGGAATGGCGGATGTTGGAGCGGTCTAATGCTCGGATCACTTGGAATCCCATTGGGCAGGAACACAGAGACACACTGTAGGAACAGATGTGGGGTCGTGGGCGGAAGAGGCTCTGAGTGAATTCTGCCATCGTTTCCTTGAGCAAAACACTTCACTGAATTCAATAATAGAAATGGGCCAATATACTGGGCCTACATACATCTATTCCATCTATAGGTGCTGTTGCATTCTTACTGATTGGACCACGTATCAAAATATATCACAAAATCCATTTTAATGCAGGTATTCTCAGTATTCTCTAAGGCTACGTTCAGACTGCAGCCTGAAGTGACCCAAATCTGTTTTTTTGTGTTGTGTTGTGTTTGTTGCCTCTATGCGACCTGTATCTGATCTTTTAATGACAGTCTGAACGACACAGATCAGATTTTTTCAAATGCGACCCAGGCCACTTGGATATGTGGTCCTAAAACCAATACATATCTGATCTTTTGGCATGCGACTTCAGTCTGAACGGCCATGTCGCATTCATCCGACCTACACGTCATTACCAAGCAACAAATGTCACTATTCTGCACTGAAGTAGGCGGAAACTGAACAGAACTGGACCGTATTTTAGGAGACCAGGCCAATGTTGAGCCGATAGAATTGCTGGATAGCTGCGTGACTGAAGAGGAACCCACAAAATGCCATGGCCAAAAAACTTGTCAATCTCCTCCCTGAAACAAATAAGTTGTACATGTTCTGTCTACGGTACGACAGCAACTTTAAAATCTCCAGGTGCTCAATGCTAGTGCCCATGTTTAGGCGACTTCTGTAAACACTGAGCATGCTCGCTGTGTGTGACCTCGTCGTGTCCTCCAAGGCGCATGCAGGACACTTTTGTTTAAAGTTCACACTGGAGATCACATACAAGTCGCATTTAATTGGAAATGTGAACGACCTCGCAAAAAAATCCGAATTGAGCATTAAGCCCTGCAGTCTGAACGTAGCCTAACTAAATACATTTTCAAAGTATTCTTCCCGTCACTGGATATTTGTCGTGTTGCTGTCCGACGTGACATAACAATAGAACAGTGTGTGGACCGGGAATTTCACATGTTGGGTGGGATGAATGAGTCTGACGCTCGGATCAACGGGAATTCCATTGGGCGGGAACACAGAGACACGCTGTAAGAACAGATGTGGCGGTGTGAGGGCGCTGGCGGAGAAGGACGAGGACGAGGAGGGGGTGCCCGGTCGGAGGTGGGCAGGGGGTCCGGGGGTGTCTGGTAGCCGGGTTATGGATGGCACTTGGCACATGGTCGCGGAGTGCGGTGGGTCGCGAGGTGTCCTATAATTTGGCGGTTGAGCAGTCTGGAAGACTAGACCATCTGCCAAAGAGAGAGAGGAGAGAGAGAGGGATGGAGGGAGAAAGAGAGGGAAGGGGGATGGAAGGGGGAGAGATAGAGGAAGAAAGAGGGGGAACGGAGAGTGGAGGGAGGGACAGAGAGAAGGGAGAGGGTGGAAGAGGAAGGGGCGAGTGAGAGAGAGGAATGGAAGGAGATAAAGAAATGGAAGGGAGATAGGATGAGAGGGATAGAGAGAGGGAAGGGAGAGGCTGGAAGAGGGAGGGAGGAGAGGGAGAGAGAGATAGGGGAAGAGAGCGATAGAGAGTGTGGAGAGAGAGGAAGAGAGGGATAGAGAGGGAAAGGGATACTTAGATGGAAGGAAGAGAGAAAGAGAGGGGGTGAGAGAGAGGGAGAGAGAAAAGGAGAGAGGAAGAGAGGGATAGAGAGGGAAAGGGATAGAGAGAGGGAAGGGAGACAGGAAGAGAGGGAGAGAGAAAGAGAGGAGGAGAGAGAAGGGAGAGGGTGGAAGAGGGAGGGGAGAGTGGGAGAGAGAGAGAGAGGAAGAGCGAGTGTGAAGAGAGGGAGGGAGAGAGAAATGGAGAGAGGGAGAGAGAAAGAGAGGGGAAGAGAGAAGGGAGATAATGGAAGAGGGAGGGGAGAGTGGGAGAGAGAGAGTGTGTGTGTGAAGAGAATGAGGGAGAGAGAAAAGGAGAGAGGAAGAGAGGGATAGAAAGGGAAAGGGATAGAGAGAGGGAAGGGAGCGAGAAAGAGAGCGGAAGAGAGAAGGGAGAGGGTTGAAGAGGGATAGAGAGAGGGAAGGGAGAGAGGAAGAGAGTGTGAAGAGAGGGAGGGAGAGAGAAAAGAAGAGATGGATAGAGAGGGAAAGGATAGAGAGAGGGAATGGAGAGAGGAGGGGTGGAAGAGCGGTAGAGGAGAGAGAGGAGACGCGTTGGGAGGTGGGGACATACCTGGGCAAGGTCATAGAGGGACAATGTTCATTCATCAGGGCTGGGTTATTGGCGCCACAAAACAGACACAATAAAAGAGACTGTGGAGCTGTAAAGTCGATTAGGAAATGGAAGATAAACAAACACGTTTCTCTCATAGGGAGTGTTTATATTCTCGGATTACACGATGTCCTAATTGCAGATAAAAGCGACTGACCTGTCTCCAAACTTATGATCCACAACCTTATTATTTGTTTGGCACTGACTCCACAAACCTGTCGTAATTAAAGTATGTCTTAAAGGTCCTACTATATTACACATGATTGATTTTAAGACCTGATATAAAGTTCTTACCTCATCAAAAACAGACCTGGAGTTGTGTTTTGTTTTATTCACACGTGAGTAATGCTGGATTATTAATCTGTCTACGTCTCCAGAACTCAAAAACACTCAAAATTACCTTGTGATGTCATGCAGCGGTAGTTTTTAAGTCAACAGCTCCTTTACCTTTTGCTCAGTAGAGATTTGGGGTGTGCAAAAATATCAAAATATCAATATATTGTATCATTTAATGTGATGATACAGTATTGATATGGTGGGCTGCTGTATCGATATATTGCCAAGAGTATTTTTTTGGTATATTTTACTCAATTTATTTATTTATTTATTTATTTATTTCAAGGACAGTGCACATTAATAAACATTTGCATGTAAATATGCCAGAATTAGCCTGAGGGCTATTTTTCATCTGTTGTCCCGGACAGGTGTAACATGTCAAACCTACGGAAGTAAAATAGAATAAAAACAGGGTTAATATTTACACTCTAAAATCCTTCTTACACACAGTCACATACAGCTCCATGTAATTCTATACAGACATAAAACCACATTCCGCCACATACATTCATTTCCAGCCACAAACACTATATACCGTTAAGAGCATCACATACACATACATACAGACTCATACAATCAAAGTCAAACAACAGTAACACACAAGAGGCAGGATGGCGACAGGGGCATCAGGAGGTGGATGTTAGTGGTGACAGGACTGACTCTCAATTAACCATTTCTTTAAGTGGAATTTAAATGAGGTGTAAGTGGGGAGGTTTCTGATTGTGGTGGTGGTGGGGGTGGTGTTCCAGTCATGGGCAGCTCGCACAGAGAAGGAGGTTTGGCCAAAGAGACTTTTTCTGAGGGGGATGATACAGTCCCCTCTCGATGCCCCTCTGGTTCTGCTGTGTTCTGACGTCCTGATGTGAAGAAACTGTGTGAGTGGAGGAGATGACGAGCCATGAATGATTTTATATATGAGACACAGATGAGCAAATTTGACCAGGTTTTCCCAGTTAAGTTTCTTTACAGCGCTACAGTTTTGTTGTTGTTGAGAGAAAGGAAACTCGGTTATACAACACCTTTGACATTTTCGCTGTTTTGATGATCAAAATGGGTGTGTTTCATATTCACTTTGCACAAGAAGTGGTTTAAAGGTCCCATGGCATGACATTTTCACTTTCTGAGGTTTTTGAACGTTAATGTGAGCTCCCCTACCCTGTTTAGGGCCCCCCAATGGCTAAAAGTTGCGAAATGTCTAAACTGAGCATTTGCGATCCTTTTCTGCGTTTGAAAAAAACACAGCTCAAATGGGCGATTCTGGACAAGGCACCTTATTGACGTCAGATCGAAAAAAGAAATGCAAATTCAGTTCCACCACCGTCTCCACCTCCTGTCTCTGGAAATCACGCCCAGAGAGTTTGGACTGCGGAGGAGCTACGCAATGCGAAATGCGTTTTTTTATTTGCCTGGAGGCACGTGCGAGTGTTTCTAGGCTCGGAAGTCCTTTACCCAACCCTCTGGACCTCTGAAACAGCAGTGGTTTAATTTTATTTTCTGTGAAAATGTGTTTTTTTTCATTGAAAAGCCTCTCCTTTCCTCCTTCGCGCTTACACACGCGGAAGTGGGGCCAGGCACAGCGCACCGCTAAAACAAGGAACCAGCAGCGCATTTGGCCCCCACCCACCCACTCCTCTAACCAATCTGTCTCCTTCTCATTTGCATTCAAGCAACAAGGCCTAGAATGAGTTGTTCAGACAGAGAGATTATGACTCTGACTCTGTACATGTGTCTTTCTCATGCACTAAGTGTTGATTTTGAAGAAGGATTCATTTACAGTATTAGGGAACCATTAAGGAGCCATATAAAAGCATCAAGAAGTACCATGTCATGGGACCTTTAACAAAGACTTTTAGTATCACAGCCACGATTTAGCTTTTATTTTTTTATGTAATCATTTTGAAATATATTGTATTGAACCAAAAGTGCACTGTATTGTGAAGCAACTTCTTAATGATACTCAGCCCTAGTAGAGATTGACACTTTCAGGGCTAAAATTATCCTAAAATATAGAAAAGCAGATCTTTGCAGCAAATCCATAACAAAGGAGACTACATTGACCATGATCCTTAGCGCTGTTGTCTGCTGCAAGCACGGCTCTTTGCTCATCAGAAACCTCTTTTGAAATATGAATACAGAGACTTTGCAACTGTTTAAATTTCTTCAATACATGCATGTTTTCTAGTTAAGACCAGTTTTAGAAGTGTAATATTGAGGTAGATGGCATTTTTATTTTTGTTTCCAGGTATCGGTTTTCCATTGAAACGTTTTAGAATATTGGTAAAGTTTCTTTCATTTTGTGTTTGTTCGTTGACTCAGCTGCAGTGGGATGTTTGATGAAACTCTGTAATAAATCAGAGTCTGCTCAGCCTCAAACCCGGGTCCCCATGAGGTGCCACAGCTGTGCCGTTGGCTTGCGCCGTTAGCCGAGAATAATTCATAAAACTGTAAATCAAATATTACACACAACAAATGATAAAACGAAACAATACCAAACTGTTAGCAGATATTCGTTAGACAAAAACTCATATTTACCCTAATCAGATTACAACAGGATTTTGAAATTGTGATTATTCTGTATGTCAGCCACTTTTATTAGCATTTAGAGCTAAAATATTAAAGCGCAAATTATATGTCATGGATGCTTGAGTCTTAATCTTTTTTTTTTCTTTTCAGAACTTTAATAACATTTTCCAAATATCAGTATCATCAGGATGAAAGCAATAACACAAACAAATGCAATTACATTTTTGCATACTTTAGCATAGACAGTTCAAGTATAACACCAAACAGAGCAGTAATTACAGAAAGAACAATTTTAGCTGTGATAATTTGTGACCTAATATTAAATACATTGGTCCATAAGTTCAACATAGATGGACATGTCCTTCAGTCTTAGGCTTAAAGATCCCATGACATGGTACTTCTTGATGCTTTTATATGGCTCCTTAATGGTTCCCTAATACTGTAAATGAATCCTTCTTCAAAATCAACACTCAGTGCATGAGAAACAGAGATAAGATGAGAAAGAATTTTTCTCTCTCTGAACAGGCCATAATGGGCGTTGTTGCTTGAATGCAAATGAGGAGAAAAGAGCTGGCCTATAGTAGAGGGTGGGGGCGTGGCCAAACGCTCCGCTCTCCGCTCTGAGCTCTCAGCTGATCCATTTCCGTGTTTTTGCACGGGGGGAGAGATTTGAAGCATTCCATTGAAAAATAATTGAAAACACATTTCCACAGAAAATAAAATTAAACCACTGCTGTTCAAAGGTCCAGAGGCTCAGATAAAGGACTTCCGAGCCTAGAAACACTCGGACGTGCCTCCAGGCAAATAAAAAAACGCATTTCGTATTGCCTAGCGCATTCGCAGTCCAAACTCTCTGGGCGTGATTTACAGAGACGCTGAGTACAGACAGACGGGGGTGGAACTGCATTTGCATTTCTTTTTTCGATCTGACATCAATAAGGTGCCTTGTTCAAAATCGCCCGTTTGAGCTCCGATTTTTTTGTAACGCAGAAAAGGATCGCAAATGCTCAGTTTAGACATTTCGCAACTTTTATCCATGGGGGGGGCTAAACAGGGTAGGGGAGCTCACATTAACGTTCAAAAACCTCAGAAAGTGAACATTTCATGCCATTTTGTTTTTCAGTTATTCCAATTTCCGATATGGCCTGCCACCATATTACAAAGTTTTAAAGCAATGATAAAAGGAGAAATTCAATTTGTCAACTGGACAAAGTTTGTTTGGTCGAAAACGTTTCGCCGCTCATCCGAGAGGCTTCGTCAGTTCTGGTTCTAGTGCTGGTTCGAGACTGCTTATATCTAGCTGCAGGGAGGAGCTCCTACACTGAAATAATTCTGAAACTATCTCAACTAATTAGTTTCTTTTGTTTTTCGAATTTCTCTGGCGTCTAGTTTAGCATACCTATTCAGCCCTGGGAGGAGCTCACTACACTGAAATAGTTCTGAAACTATCTCCACTAATTTGTCAACTCTCAACTCCCCCCATTTCTGGGGGAGTCAGATATAATTTGTCTCCCATTTATAATTCGATTCTCAAACCAAGTCAAAACAGACAAAGTAACATTAGGGCAGACAAGTCAGGGCCAGAGGTGTGGAGACGGTCGTTAGGGTGAATAGGTATGCCAGAGAAATTCCAAAAACAAAAGAAACAAATTAGTTGAGATAGTTTCAGAACTATTTCAGTGTAGTGAGCTCCTCCCTGCAGCTAGATATAAGCAGTCTCGAAGCAGCACTAGAACCAGAGCTGACGAAGCCTCTCCGATGAGCGGCGAAACGTTTTCGACCAAACAAACTTTGTCCAGTTGACAAATTGAATTTCTCCTTTTATCATGGATTCTACCTGGACGACTGAGGGACTCTTCACGCATTTTAAAGCAATGTTTTGCTTTTAAAATCAGTAGGCCCAGAAGTTTACCTTCAGTTGAAGCAAAGATCACAAATTAGTTTTTCACTTTTGTAAAAATAGCCAAATGTATTTTTTCATCTGGGATATAGAATTTGATATGTTTTAGTTATATATTTGTATGCTCTTCTATTTAAATTTTTACTCCAAAAATCTATCGATATCGACCAATACTGATACTGGAATCAATATATCGCCCACCCATATCCAATAATGCTGTTTCTAGGTAATTTCCCTTTACCTCCACTGTCCCAAAACACACACAAATGCAGCTCACCCAACCAACATAATTCATACGTCCATCAAAAATCTCCAGTGTTTGAACAAAATGATCTTAGCACATTATCAGTTCATATTGTCCCCATTCATCAGCGGGCCCCAGTCCTCCAGAGCGCGAGGAAACACATATTAGCAAACGCGACAGCCGACAGAATAAGGCCATCACTCAAGCTCTGACACGTCACCCACTCCGCGCTCTGCTGGCACCCAAGGGCACCCGGGCATGTGCGCACACTTAAGAAACACTATTAAAGCGCCCCGCACCTTCGGCCACGCACAGCCAATTTGCATGTGAATGAGCTCGGCCTGCTTTTGTCGCACCTCCAGAAATGATTCATCAAGGCAGGGTTGACCTTGCGCAGTCGCCTCCCATTCGGTTCTCTAAGAAAGAGAAGAAAATGCTGGTTTGTGATTGTGTGGTTCACAGCGTAGGTAATGGAAAAGGATAATGGTTGAATATGGTTGGCTTTAAAGCGCTCATATTAATGAGCTTTTAACCAAATTATAATGTTATTACTTCCTCAAAAGCATACCTGGAGTTGTCTTTTGTTTCATTCACACATGTTTGAGTAATATTTTATCATTTCCATGTTTATTTCTAGTTCAAGTCAGCTTTATTGTTAATTCTACCATATGTTTTTGACATACAGTGAAATGAAATTCCGTTTCTCCTTGGCCAAGCAGTGCAAAAAAAGACAGTGTACAAAATACAATATGAAGACAATACAAAAACTTCTAAGACAAAATCTAAAATTTAAAAGCAGTGCAAAGAATAAATAAATACCTATTTTCCTGTTCTTTTTGTCCTGCAGTGCCGTGTCCATATTCAGTAGCTCCTCACAGCTGATAGGGGAACAGGGGAATCCCCTTCGGCGCTTCTTGCATCGGGATTGGCGGGCGCACGAGCGTGGGAAAATATGTTGATTAATACACGCCCCGTTTCTTTCAGAAAAACGAGCCAATTTGAAATAAAAAAAATATGTTTTTAACGTCAATAATGCTGTTATCTGAAACATGGAGTGGCTTCTTCATGATCTCAACTAGCAAATTCTGCAAAAAAAACCGAAAATCACAAATTTTGAAAAAACAAAACAAAAAAAAAACACTAAAAACTCATTTATCTGGGATTCCGTAATCGCCAGTTGTGGACTAAATTGCTGTGGTGAGACACATTTAAAAGACCTATTTTCTACCTATTTTCTATAAAGCTCCACCTTGTGATGTCATGAAGTACTACTTATTACCTTTATATTAGTTAGTTAATTAGTATTATTCCACAGTATGGCATTAAACCAATATTTATTATACTTTTTTGTATGTTTTAATACCTTGAAATAGGGCTGCTCGATTATGGAAAAAATAAAAATCACGATTATTCAAATGATTTTTTTCAAAATCCCCTACATACACACACACACACACACACACACACACACACACACACACACACACACACACACACACACACACACACACAAAGTGGGCTACTCTCCCCTTAAACATTTATTCTTCTGTCTTATTCTACAGATTGCCCTAAACTTCATAAAATACAACATAACAAATATAAACATAAAATAGCCTAGTGCTATGATATACACACAGGCACACACACACAAACAAAAAGTTATCACACACAGCTATTCCTCACTTTCCTCACACAGATTTCTCCTCAGTATAATATAATATAATATAATATAATATAATATAATATAATTAGGGCTGTCAAACGATTAATTTTCTTGATCGCAACTAATCTCAGAAATTTCATAGTTAATCGCAATTAATCGTGATTTATTTTGCATGTTTAAAATTGATATTTTGCAGTAAGACCGTTCGAATCTAAAGTTAAACTCACAATGCAAAGTATTTCTCACCATTTTTTTTATTTCAAAAAAGTGCAGAGAAAGGAAAAAGTAACAATGAACCAGTAATAGTGCTTACTTTGAGAAATTGTAAATAAATGATTGAAGCCTGCTCGAGCTGCCTACGGATGCGTAGAAGGAACAAAATACTAACAAACTCAAAATAGCGCGTTTAACCGACAATGAGTTTAATTAATACAACCAAATGAGCTGCATATGGATGGTAGAATTGCGGAAAATGCTGGCAAACTCTGATCGCGATTAAAAAAATTGTTCGCGATTAAAACTCTATCGCGATTAATCGCGATTAACGCCTTAATATTCCCAGCCCTAAATATAATATAATATAATATAATATAATATAATATAATATAATATAATATAATATAATAGCACGAAAATAGAATAGTGATATGACAAACAAACATTTCATGACATGACTTACCAAAAGTAAAGATGAGATACAGTCCAGCAAATCCGAAAAGAAGCTCCGAGATGAACTGTTGTCTGGGATAAGTAATTCACGTCGCCTCTATTGAAAATGCTGATCGCGTATCTCTACAAAGTCCTGTGTAAAGTGTGTCTTTGTACGTTGCATTCATAGTAAATACCACGGAGGGTGAACGATCGATTTAAAAGTGATTAAATGTTGCGTTATACTAACTTCATTTACTATTGTCTTCTGTAGTTTCCGTGTTCTTGGCTTCGTATGCGAGCGTGTGCGTTCTTGGTAGGAGCTAGTGCTGTCATTGGTCAATTCTTGGTTGCAAATCGTGGTAGCAACTCCTGCCGTGTGATTGGTCAATTCCTGGTAGCAACTAGTGTGAGCTCGTCTCGCAGCCGGCCGCAGGCTCCAGTAAGTCTGCGCTGCGCATTGGCCCACGTGGAAGGGAATGTATTGCCCGTGCGCGTCCCTCTCGACAGAGAAATGAAAAAAATAATCGTTTGGACTTGATTATATGAATTTTGAGATCGTTTGACACCAAAATCGAAATTGTGATCAAAATTCAATTCATTGCACAGCCCTACCTTGAAATATATACACTCTTACAGTGAACGGGCTCACCTCTCCATAGATCTGACCTGTAAATTTGTGAAGTTCACTGGGTAGGTAAAGTAAAAGTTAAGAGTTAGAGGTTGGCTTTATGTGTCTCATATTTCGCAAAATTGTCTCTTGTGGGCTTTAAAGGAAAATTAACGTTTTTTTACAATCTGAGCCTTCTTTCGGCAATAAAACAAGTAGTTTTACTCACCCATAGCAGTTTGGTGTCAATTGGAGCAGTATCGCAGAACTTATGTTGAGCCGTTCTGTTCTACTAATGATCCCGTATCCGTTAGCGTGAGTGCTCGGGGCACTGATTTGCGGTGTCCAAATAACACAAACTTTAGCACTTTTCAAATCACAGAAGATCGCTGTGTCAGGGTAGACTTTTAGTAGATTCCAAAACGGCCTGAAACCCGATATCGCAACAGAAAAGTAAAGTTCAGAGCGGTGTTAGCTTCTTTCGGACTAGCGGTGTTTACAAAACAGCTGAGTTCACGCATGCGCACTGTCCTCTCTGATGACGTCATCAAATGAAACTATAGCTGGATATCGGGTTTCAGGCCGTTTTGGAATCCACTAAAAGTCTACCCTGACACAGCGATCTTCTGTGATTTGAAAAGTGCTAAAGTTTGTGTTATTTGGAGAGCGCAAAGTAATGCCCCGAGCATATGATACGAGCACCATGTTAACGGATACGGGATCATTAGTAGAACAGAACGGCTCCAACATAACTTCTGCGATACCACTCCAATTGACACCAAACTGCTATGGGTGAGTAAAACTACTTGTTTTATTGCCGAAAGAAGGCTCAGATTGTAAAAAAAAACGTTACTTTTCCTTTAAGTCTCAAAAACTGAGCTGGAGTCGTGTTTTGTTTCATTCACACATGTTTGAGTAACACTTTACTCTGCCTACATCTCCAAAACTCAAAATGCTCTGTTCCACCTTATGATGTCATGAAGCGGTAGTTTTCAAGTTAACAGTTCCTTTTACCTTTAGTTCAGTAGAGAGAGAGCAATTCCAGGCCTGAAATTATCCAAATGATTCTAGTGAAGGTGTATGGAGGTTAAAAACACAGTGGAGCTATGTGGCGTATTACACCATATGACATCACAAGGTGGAACAGGGTGTATGCAGGTTAAATATGCAGGTTTGTGTTTTAAACGTGTGAATGAAACAAGAGTCTTTTGTGTAACATAGGACCTTTAAATAGTAAAACATCTGTAGATCTATGTTAAAAACACAGTGGAGAAGAAATAAAATGCAAATTATAATGTAAATCTAATCCATACATATATTAATGCTGATTTTAATTTTTTTGTGTGTGTAGTAAATTAAAGTTATTATGCTAACACTTTGTATCTTACACACTTTGGCTGTTGCTAATTCACCCCTTACAGCTAGGGGTCAGCGATGCAACCTCAGATCAATACAGCACTTAATTAAAAATCTTAACTCATTAACTATTAATTATCAGTCTGGCCTGAAGGTTTGCAATCACGTTTTATCTCTTCTAAATATAGTCTACTCTGCGGCACCATCTGCCACCACAGTCGGATGATACGAAATGATCACCAGAAATTTAAATATGAAATGCTCGGTAGTGTGTGATTTTATGGGTCTTCATGTTAAAGACTCTGAACCTGATTTTTACTGTCTAAAAGTGTGAAAAAAAAGTTATTCCTCACGTTTCTAACTCATCTGAGCATCCCTATCACTCGCCGTGCTTTTTCCAACTTTCATAGGCCAGAGCTTCATGCTAACAACTAGCATGCTAACTGTGCACTTCCTGGTTCCTGTGTATTCCTGACAATATGACATTATAACTACTTGCATAAACCACAGGAAACAGCTATTTCATTTTGAGCCCAAGAGCTGATTTTACAATTGATCGCGATCTACCAGTCGATCGCGTATGGCTACGTTCAGATTGCAGGGCTTAATGGGCTTAATTCTGATTTTTTTGTGAAATCCAATTTTTTTGCAAGGTCGTTCACATTTCCCATTAAACACGAGTTGTATGTGATCTCCAGTGTGAACTTTAAACGCCCCAAAAGTGTCCCGCATGCACCTTGGAGGACGCGACGAGGTCACGTGCAGTGAGGGTGCTCAAAGTTTACGGAAGTCGCCTAAAGTTGCTGTCGTACCGGAGCCAAAACATGTACAGCTTATTTGTTTTAAGGGTCCCATGGCATGAAATTTTCACTTTCTGAGGTTTTTGAACGTTAATGTGAGCTCCCCTACCCTGTTTAGCCCCCCCTGGTTAAAAGTTGCGAAATGTCTAAACTGAGCATTTGCGATCCTTTTCTGCGTTACAAAAAATCGGAGCTCAAACTGGCGATTTTGAACAAGGCACCTTATTGATGTCAGATCGAAAAAAGAAATGCAAATGCAGTTCCACCCCCGTCTGTCTGTACTCAGCGTCTCTGTAAATCACGCCCAGAGAGTTTGGACTGCGAATGCGCTAGGCAATCCGAAATGCGTTTTTTTATTTGCCTGGAGGCACGTCCGAGTGTTTCTAGGCTCGGAAGGCTTTATCTGAGCCTCTGGACCTTTGAACAGCAGTGGTTTAATTTAATTTTATGTGGAAATGTGTTTATTTTTCAATGGAACGCTTCAAATCTCTCCCCCCGTGCAAAAACAAGGAAACGGATCAGCTGAGGGCTCAGAGCCGAAAGCGGAGTTTGGCCACGCCCCCACCCTCTACTATTGACCAGCTCTTTTCTCCTCATTTGCATTCAAGCAACTGTTTCTCATGCACTGAGTGTTGATTTTGAAGAAGGATTCATTTACAGTATTAGGGAACCATTAAGGAGCCATATAAAAGCATCAAGAAGTACCATGTCATGGGATCTTTAAGGAGGAGACGGAGAAAGAGAAGGACAAGGTTTTTGGCCACGGCCTTTTGTGGGGCAGTGTCAGCAACGTCTGCAGAAATGAACTTGTTTATGCGGAGTCGCAGCCAAGAGTGGTGGGATTGCTATGTGCTTCGCCGCTTCACTGACACAGAGTTCATATACTATTTTCGCATGACGAGAAGAACGTTTGTGTACATTTGTGAATGCCTACTTGTACCACTCTCGCTGGAGGAAACATGCCCAGATCGGTGAAACATGCCCAGGGCGGGTGAATGCAACCTGGCTGTTCAGACTGCCCCCCTTTGGTAGATCTTGGCACACCATCAACCTCAAAAGTAGATCTTGGTTAAAAAAAGGTTGAGCACCCCTGCTGTAAAGGCTGGAGCAGCACAGATTTTGCTCAGTTACATGGAAGAAATGGGGTATTTCCACTTTAAATAATAATGATAATTAATGATGATGTTACTCATGTAGCAGCAATGTCACCGTACAAGAACTCTCTCAATTAACTCAACTATAGATGCTGACTATCTTTCCATAGCCTACAGATATGTAATAAATAAGTCACACTCAAAAAAGCATGTGTTACTTTTGCTTCTCCCTGTTCCTAACCCGTTCCTCTTGCTTCCGCAGCTCTCCGGCCGGTGGACAATGACTTGTGCCTGGGAGTTCCCCCCAACACCACCCAGTTCTGCCACATCAGCTGCCCCGTGGAGTGTGAGGTGTCTGCATGGAGCGCCTGGGGCCCCTGCACCTACGAGAACTGCCAGGACCAAGTGGCTAAGAAAGGTGAGACCCGTACACAAACACTGAGCTTCAACTGTTATAACTAATGCTGCTAACACCCAAGAGCTAATGACAACAAAAGCAGATTTCACTTCAATGTTGCTGTCAATGAAATGAACTTCGACTTAAATTACACTGCTCTACAATCTGCTTCCGAGATAAAAGTGGCTAAATCTCATTTATAGTGATAAGATGAACTGAAAATCAATTGATAACTGTGCTGGTTAGCTAATGTATTCAAAATATTTAATGATATAATAATAATACAGTATATATATTATATATTGAAATACAGTGATCCCTCGTTTATCACGGGGGTTAGGTTCCAGAAATAGCTTGCAATAAGTGAAATCCGCGAAGTAGGACAACTTTATATTTTACAATTATTCTACATGTTTTAAGGCTGTAAATGCCTCACCACACACATTATACGCTTTTCTCAGACTGGAATTAACATTTTCCTCACATTTGTCTCTAGTTTAAACACTCAAACTTTCATAGATTTTCAACAAAATGTATAGTGGCGTGGGGGGAGACACGGCTCCGGGAGCCCCACCAGACGCGCGAGCAGCACTGCCACGTCCCTGGACGAGACGCGCACCAACCCCTTGGAGAAGTGCGTGACACGTGCTGCGGATTTGTCCACGATAAACCCCTCATCGTGGACAAATCCGTGACAGAGCAGCAGCATATGAGAAAATGCAGCGCGAGGCCGCGTGTACACCGGGGAGATAGAACTGCGATGCCCGGACCGTGTGCTCTCAACCCGAGCCACAAACCGAACACGCACAAACGAACGCAAAAGCCGCACGGAGTGATTTAATCCTGGTTCAGACCTGGTCTACTTCTGGTCTAGACCTGGTTTAGTCCACGTTTAGTCCTGGTCTAGTCTCTTAGCCAATCAGGACGCAGAACACATTGTTACACTATTTAAAAAAATGTTACACTATAAAAAAAAAATGAAAAAAAAATTTTGAAAAAAAAATCTGCGAAACAGCGAGGCCGCGAAGAGTGAACCGCGATAGAGCGAGGGTTCACTGTATGTTAAAACACTAGACATATTAAAATGAATGTATTGGAATGTGCAGACAGGCTTTGCTTGTAGACACACTACCTTATTTTGCATAAATTTCTTATTTTGACCCAATACTATATCTTGGAAACTATAGCCTATCAGCACTTCTGACTTTATTAGTGACCTAAACCAAGAAAAAAATCATTACTTTTTTTCCTGAAGCATTTTGCTTGTAGATCAAGCAAACCAGTTACCTGGCCAGCCAAATGATATCTCTCTGTATTTCCTATACACCGCGATACCATTTGGACACTCTCCATCCACTCTCGCTCCTCCGGTTCCAAACCGACTCCGCGATTCTGATTCGTTCAAAGATGGTGACGTCAGTGCACCCGCCTTTGCCCGCAAAGTCACTCTTAGGCAGCGGAAGTTCCGCCTCAGTTTTGAATCAAGATGGCGCAATCTCTGATTGGTTCACTTAGCTGTCTGTCTACGCGCAACCGCAGCGTATTCTGTGGATCAAACGTTACCAGACTCACTCGCTGGTACAGCGATGAGTCATGGATTCTTCCAGGCAAGCAAACCAGTTCATTTTGAAAATTTTATAGCCTCCAAACAAGACTCACTTTCTTAGCAACCTAGCTATTTCTCTCCTAGTTTTTACCTCAATGAATTTGCAAGCATGTTTTACCACTTTCAGAGTTTTGCTGTGTCACCATAATAACACAGCATAATAACCCAAAACATGCACAACAGGTAAACTCACCCAGTGAAGGTCGTCCTGATCAAGCCTAGCTCCTGACAGGTTTCCCCAGCGGCAGTGAAGAACAACAAAGTCTAACTAAACCTTAAAGCTGGTTAAAATAGTTTATGACTGGATTAAAACAAACTGAACTATTATATGAAGAAAAAATAGCTACTGTCCTCAATATTTCCTAGTTTGTATTACATGCAATCGTCAGTTCTTTAATGCAAAGAACTGGAAGATAAATAATGTTTGGACGCATTTACAAATTCCCCAGCTGATCCGGTGTAGGCTAGGCCTGTACGGAAAGCCCAAAAAGCTTGATACGTTTGACTAATCAGAGGTCAGAGTTTGATTCGTCTTCTCACCAGCGCTTTGTCATTCTCGCCTCATTCTCTTCCTCCGTCTTGCGCCGGCTCATTTCAGAACGCCGTCAGCGATGTGACTAATGCGTGTTGACTCTGCCCTAATGAAGCGCCTCAAATGAAGGGGACGGACACGGGTTCTGTCCAATGCATCTTCATGATAAATTCCCATTCTCTGCTCTCTCGTCTCTTCTCCGCTCTGGCTGTCTCTCCGTACATGTGCTGGGATTTCTTGTTTCTCATTATCCGTACGTACAGACGAGCTTTAAACACCGCTCAGCCTCTGAAGCTTTAGTATGGAAATGAAAGCTCTGTGATTAGTGATGGAGTTTACACTGTGTTAAGGATTCAAAGCTGAAAGAACTAAAGAGGGACGACATGACACTGGCAAAGAGTTAAAGGCCTGCTACCACATATTTTCACATGGATTTGAGCAAAATTTGGCTTGCCCGAGTACAGATAAGTTGTATAAGCAGCTTTTGAAGTTGAAATATGTCTACTGTGTGATGTCTGCATCTAATTATGAAGCTTTTTTTGTCAGATAATCAGGAAGTGTGCATTAACATTCTAGTTGTAGCGGTCTCTGTAGGTTGTGAAAAGAGAGGAACTTTGGACCACTGCAAACTTAAAGGCGCATTATTGTGTAACTTTTCTAGTGGAGGGTCTGTGAAATACTCATTTTTCTTGGTATTTTTGAGCTGTTAAACCACCAGTGGATAGAGCTGTTTAATGTCATACTGTGGAACATTCCAGGCAAAGCATAACATATCTCTGTCTTTGCTGGAAGGTGGCTGCTTGTTTTCTCGCTCCCTTATCTACTGCTCTGTGTCTGCGTGTCTTTCTCTCATCTTTGTCTTATTTTTGAGTTCTAAATTATGGAATTGATAAGCTGGTCCCTCATTGCAATTGGCTTTTTCACAAAGAAATGTGGGTTTGGGAGAGCCGACTCCGGACGGAACTATTTACTATTTGGATTTTTGATGGCAGGACATCTGAAATGGCCTGGGGGATGTTTTGTGATCCATCGGAGAATTGGAATGCTTGCAGCGGACATAGAGACCCCGAGCTGTCGGCTGTCTTTTTACATCACAGTGGAGCTGTTGCAGACCAGGGAAGGGGAAGGTCTACATCAGAAGGTGACACAGATAGAACTGTACCATCTCCAACCTGTGGATACCCCACTGATGGATACCATCACAAATATGTTTGTGGAACTCTGCGAAACAAGCGGCTCAGTCCGCAATCATCTACGCGCCAGGAGGGAGGACTGGAGGTCTCACGGTCCTGCTTGGTGACATGAAGTTGGGGACTTTACAGTATTAGGTCTCAGACCAATTGTCCGTTCATCTGAGTTCTAAAGTGTATTGATTATGTACATTTTCCCTATTTAATCATTCTCCCAGAAAATCTCTACGACTACAGGACCGTTTGTTTTTGACTCTGTTCTCTCGCACACAACACAGTCCCAAGGTTGTTCAGCTGTGTTATCACGGCACACTATAAACAAGAAGAAGAAGACATGCTTTATTCATCCCCGTAGGGAAATTATTTCTCTGCATTTGACCCATCCTTCAGGAGCAGTGGGCAGCTCATCTTTCAGGCGCCTGGGGACCCATCTCCATGATCCTATTGCTAGGCTTGGTCAGGACCTAAGCTGGAGGATTTTACCTGGAGTTTTTGGGTTGATGGGGGAAACCGGAGTGCCCGGAGGAAGCCCATCCCAGACCATGCATGCGGGGATCGAACCCGGAACCTTCTTGCTGTGAATCATAAGCGCTAGCCACTCAGCCAATAGTAAACAAAAGGACTTAGCAATTTTGGCGGGAATACTCTGAAGATGTATTCTGTAAATACTCTGCCCTCTCACATAGTCTGCCGCCTCAGTTTGTCAATAATATATTTCTCTGTTTTCCATCTCGTTTTTCCCCTCCCTTCCTCCCGTAATGTACAGTATTTCCAGGCAAAAAAAAGACCTTGATGTTTACCGTTCCACTGTATTAGTGGAACGGTATATGTGTTTGTGACTACTGTGTATCCTCATTTTCTATTCTGTTCATGTTCTGCTAACGGGCGGTCTTAGAGCGTTTGTCCACTGATCCAAAGGTTGGCGGTTCAAATCCCGCTCTTGACATATGAAACATCAGTGGTTGAGCGTTCAGATCCACTGACCCACAGGTTGGTGGTATGATTCCAGCTCCCACAGGTGAATGCTGCCGTTGTGTCCTTGGGCAAGACACTTAACACTTTTTTCTTTTTGCATAATAATTCTCCTTTATACAAACCACACCAGAGCTCTGAACTCATCACCAGAATAAGATTTGTTTGTTTTGATAATGGCTCTGGTCCATGGTACTCACATCTGTCACATGATCATTGTTTCTTTGGCGTGCGTCTTCCATCAAAACGAAGCTGGCGTTTCTTGACAAGCCCCGTCTCCCATCTCACTCCTCTTCCATTCGTACAGTAACTCCTTCCCCGCAGATAACAGCGGTGACTGATGCCCCATACAATTGAATTCCCCTCACTGCGTCTTCCCTCACCCCAGACGCCTCCCACTCACAGATAAAACCTCCGTCAATGGCTCTCGACACGTGGCGGTTTGTGTTTAGCTGACCTCTGTAATTGATTAACGCTGGGAGGGGGAGACGGAAATAAAATTAAAAAGACTGTATTTGTTTGTCTACTGTCTCCCCCCGTTGCTGAGTCCTGCGGCGGTCCTGCGTTATCGGACCAGAGCACAGGCCTGGTGCAGCTGGATTAGGGTTGGGGGTCACCTTGGTGCACCCCGTCGCTCCCGCCCCCATGGCCCCTCCCCTCTCCCAAAGCCCTTTACGAGGACATGGGTCGAGGAATCATGTGCCCTTGAGCGAATGACAGAACAAAGGCTGCTGTAGGATTAATAGAATGTGAAGTGGAATTATTGATTTTTAGTCAGTAACTGGTGGAGTTGTGTCTTAATATTTGATGTGTTGAGACATTTAGGACATCCACTGAAAAAAAAAAAAACGTTTACATACATAATACAGTATATTTGATGATAATGCATGACAAAGGCTTAAAGTATGGTATTTTATTGCTTTTTTATATGAAATAAATAAGATAGCCCTTGTAAATACAGTTGTTTATAGGCGTTCCACATTACAGAGCCAGGCGCAGGGATTATGTCATCACACCAGTACGAATTATGGTCATGAGTTTTGGGTAATGAACCAAAGGACAAGATGGCTGATACAAGCTGTCCAAATGAGTTTCCTCCACAGAGTGATTGGGTGAGGAGCTCAGTCACATGGAAGGAGCTCAGAGTAGAGACGCTGCTCCTCTCATCTCCTGACTGCGCTAATGGGAGGTCAGCTGTTCTGGATGTCTCTGTGGTGAGGTGTTCATGTCCCACGGGGAGGAGGCCCCCAGGACACATTTCCAGGCTGGCCTGGAAACTCCTTGGGGTCCCAACAGAGGAGCTGGAGGAAGTGTCTGGGGTGAGGGAAGTCTGGGAGTCCCTGCTTGGACTGCTAACCCCTGTGACCCGGCCCAGGATAAGAGGAAGAAAATGGATGGACCAATACAAATTTATAGTCTCTTACTCTATACTCGCATTTGCCTTCTATGAAAAGCATTCTGACTGTAATGGAGGTCTCAGACATCATTTGTCTCCCATCAGACATCATTTGTCTCCAATCTATAACTTTATCCTCAAACCTAAATCAAAACAAACAAAGAAAACAATAGGGCAGCAGGTCAGGTCCAGAGGTCTAAAAACATCCATTATGGCCCTGAATGGTTCTGCTAACAAGACCCACACTCCACTCCCACTGCAGATCTAATAGGCCCACCTAACTAACACAAACTGTAAACAAGTAGGTGTGGTCGTCTCAGAGTCATTTCATTGTAGTTAGCTCCTCCCTTCAGGCAGATACAGGCAGTGTCCACCAGCGTCTGACCAGAACTGAAGAAGCAGCTTGGATGAGCTGAGAAACCTATTCGACCAAATAAACTTTTGTCCAGTTGATAAATTGAATTTCTCCTTTTGCCATGTTCTGACTGTAATGTTCTAGAATTTACCAGTATTTTCCATGGCGGCAGCTGTTTTGTCATATTTTTATTTAAAAAGCCTTCAATTTTCTCAAAAGCCGACAGTGCGCCTTATAATCCGATGTGTCTTATATATGGATCAATATTGGTTAATCATGGCTACCGTTGCCTGGAATAATCCATGCCTTATAATGCGCTGCACCATACAGTGAGTCCTCGGGTTACGACGTTGATCCAAAATGTTCTGCAGTTGCGCGTAAACAGAATTTCAGCTAAGTGACTTTGATCTTCCAACCAAAGCACCAATAACCTTTCCATCTCAATAATTCAAAACTACGCTGCTTGGAATTATCACTGCCGCTTTCATAGGAGCAGACTCAGAGCCCACATCAGGTACTTCCGCCCACATTGGGCACGCACATGACGTCACCATCTTCGCCCTACGAACCACAATCGCAAAGTCCGTATTCTTAACCGCCATGCGCCGAGGCCGTGGATGGAGGGTTTACATCTCTTACCACGCTGTATAGACGGAATGACGCGTAATATATATATATATCATTTTAATGGGGAAACCGTAGTCAGCCACTACTGAAACGTCGTAAACCGAGACCGTCGTAACCCGAGGACCCCCTGTATATGAAAACAGTTTTAAAATAGGCCGTTCATTGAAGGTGCGCCTTATAATCCGATGCGCCTTATAGTGCGGAATATACGGTACTTGTTTTTTTCAGCTACATAACAAATTTCTCTCCCAAAAGTTTGATTTATGACCTATGAACCCGGGGGCAGTATTCAGAACTGTACATGTATGATAAAAAATATGGTATAATAATAACCTCTTCTACAAATTCTATTGTAATGCACAAAATTAATTACAATTGATTGCAGATGGACAGAGTCTGATCCTTTCAACACAAAAGAAGAAAAACAATCCCAACAAATTATCTTCTTCTTCACCTTTTTGTTGTCAGAGGAAATCAATGCGGTTTCCTTGGTGACCAGTTAATTCAGACTCTCCCACTCTAGAGCCTCATTAGCACTCACTCTCGCCATTGTTAATTTGCTAAAGTGAACAGCGGCCATTTTGAGCAGGGAAACACATTATCCTCCTCCTTCATTTTAGATTAAAGCTCTCGTAATGAAGCGGAATCGTTGCACTTCTTGGAGTTTCTGTCAACTGTGGAGCTAATGGACTGTGACATAAACGCAAAATAATAGTTCTCATCAAACGCACCCCGGGATTGCACGATGCTAATGCGCGTGTTACATACAACATTTTCATATGACACTAGGGGGCACCGGTAGTGATTAGAGAGGACGTCTTGTCATTAGACTCTTGCAGTGTTTTCCATAGGGTTCAATCATTTACGGTGAATATCTAAGAGGTCACGTTCTTGTACTTGTCCTATTTAAAGTACTACTATTTGAAGAAGGGATACACTCTTGGACAGTGCACGCTTTTCTGTGTGGAGTTTGCATGTTCTCCCTGTGTCACGAGGAAAACAAGAATTAATTTTGCATTCCAGAGTTGAAATATGGGTTGATATATTGTACTAAAAATCATGTTACACTATTTTCTGATCTATGTTATCATGTTGTTTCTTCGTCACAAACAGAGCCGGAGTTGTTTTGTTTCAGTCACACGTTTAACACCCAAACTTTCAAACAGAAGAAACTCTGTTCCATTTTGTGATGTCATGTGGTAGTACAGGAAGTGCTCCTCTGTCTTTTTAAACTTCATACACCTTCAATAGAATCATTTGGATGATTTCAGCCCTGGAATGAACGATCTCTACTGAAATAAATGTAAAAAGGAGCTGTTAACTTGAAAACTACCACTACCACTGACATCAGAAGGTGGAATAGAACATTTTGAGCTTTGGAGATGTAGACTAATAATAAAGGGTTACTCAAACATGTGAATGAAACAAAACTCAATTCCCCGTATGTTTTTGAGAAGGTAGCAGCATTATAACATGGCTTAAAGCTCAACAAGAGTAATGTTTGTAAAATATAGGACCTTTAATAATTACCTAAACCCCACAAAACAAACAGACAAATGTAAAGTTATAATTTTACTGTAGCATATATTGTAAACTGACCACACTCATTCACTTAACATTCAAATACACTCTATCCAGATGGACTATTTCAACTAAATTCAGATTGTGACTGTCATTGTCTGTACCTGTATTTGTCTGTAATGGTCTTTGTCTTTAGCCCTATTCGGACGGGATTAGTTTTATGGGGTGACATGGGGTGAAGTAATAATTACCAGGGAATTTAGTCCTGTCTCAACGCGCCATGTCCGTAAACATAACGGAGTATGTCTGTGAAATTTACAGCGAGTTTCACCTTTTGTAAAACGGTCTGGAGGAATTACCATAGGTAATATTAATCCTATGCGAATGCGACCCTCGGTAAAGATGTATGTAATATTTCATCACGTCCGTTTAAAGGTACAGTGTGTAGGATTCGTGGCACATAGGTGGTGTAGGTACCATGCACTTCCTCTTTTGGCTACGGCAGACCTCGAGGGTCACCCGGGCGCGCCGTAATGCGGACAGCTCGCGTACCAGCGCGCACCCGGGGCTGTGCGAGCCCTCGCCGACAACTACAGTATAAATAAAACACGGTCCCGTTCACTGTTTTGTTTTTCTTTTCGCATGAAAACACACATTCCCGATCGTGTACCATGACAATCTACACATCAAATGAAACCTTACAGTCTCCTCTTTTTGACTATGCAATTCATTTCCCGGCACAACAATCACAAAAGCACAAAACGAGGTTAGCTTACCTTAGAATGCTTTGCACAGGTCAAACTCTGTATTTGACCATAAACTTGCTCTCAATTTGTCCGTAAGGATCCAGCGAATAAAATCCAGTAAAACAATTTAGTCCAAAACACGATCCATTACGACATGTGATCCGGAACATGCTTGTCGTTTACCCAAAACCACGAGCCTTGCCGAAGGCGAAGGCGGAGCCCAAATGTCCTTCTGCGGCTCTCGTATTCAAAATGGCTGCCTCTGCATGGGGAAGATCCCCCTTTTATGTGACTATATCTAAGTCCAAAAGAATACTTTGATTTCATGATGGAAGTGAAAAGGCTTGGAAAACAATGTATTTTTGAATGGGTATCTTCAATTTCAGTAATTAACGGGTAAAAATCTTACACACTGTCCCTTTAAAGAAATAATTTACCGCAATTTTCAAACATGGAGGAGCTTGAAGCGCTTTGTTTTTCCAGCAAGCAAAATGATCTACTGGTACTCTCAAACAAACGCACACATCGACCAATGAAAAAGCCCAAGAGGTATAAATCAGTCGTCAGAGGCATGAAACTTCTGTTTGTTTTAGGTAATGTATGCTCTATTAGTCCTGATTATGGGCAATAATTTGCATAGTTCACTAATATTTCAGCTGATGCTTTTACGGCAACGAATATGTGACGGCAGAGCGTAAACAAACTCCTCCCATGTCATATAAATATTACGGACATTTCTTGTCCTGTGTGAATGGGGTCATTTATATTACAGAGGTCCTGTGATAAACCCACATTACTCTACATCCCCCTGGAAAACTAATCTCATCCGAATAGGTCTTTTGCCTGTAACGGTCTTTGTCTGTAACTGTCTTTGTCATTTCAGGCTTCAAACTGAGGAAGAGGAGGATTGTGAATGACCCTACAGGCGGGATGGGGAACTGCCCTCACCTGGTGGAGGCCATCCCCTGTGAGGACCCCAGCTGCTACGACTGGCTGGTGGTCAATCTGGATGAGTGTGTGCCCGATAACGAGAAGGCGTGCGGACCGGGCACTCAGAACCCACAAGTGCAGTGTGTCAACAGTGACGGTGAGTACAGGTTTTCTATGAGTAATGTTAAGTTTGCGATACTTGTAGCGTCATATACTAGTATACTAAGGCATGAAGGTTCAAACAGCAGTCGGAGCAGTTCACGTTGTTGTGTCCTTGGGCAAGGCTCTTCTCTCACCTCGCCTGTGTGCTTTATATGAGTGATTTATGGTGGTCGGAGGGGGTGATGGTTTACCTGTCCAGCCAGAACCACACGCTTTGATAAAACTTTGCAAAGACGAGTGGATCTGGAGCTGTTTCCTGTCTTAGAAGGCGTGATTGACAGGTGGATTAACCAATCAGAGAGATGCATGCTCTGTTGTCAAAAACAAACATGGCTGCTTACATATTTAAAAAAAAATGAAAAAAGCTACCTAAAGGACTGAGAAACAGCGTAGATTTTTGCACCAAACGCTTAAAAATAAGAAGTTATATAGTTTTTAGCTATAGAAGGGCCTATATTACGTTGTGTTTTTTTTTTATGATCACACTTTTAACACACTAACCCTGCATTTTTAGGCTGTGTCTCCACAAAGTAATTTGGATAATTTTAGCTCTGGAATTGCCAGTCTCTACTGAACTAAAGGTAAAATTCATGACATCATAAGGTGGAAAAGAGCATTTTGAGATTTGGAGATGTAGACAGACTAATAATGCAGTCACTCAAACGTGTGAATGAAACAAAACACAAGTCCGGGTCTGTTTTTGATGAGATAACAACATTATAACATGGCCTAAAGCTGACTAGAATACATTTTGTCTAATTTAGGACCTTTAACCATTTTATAACTCTGTTCGTGTATTCCAAACAACCACAAGGAGATGTGCGTTGAGTAATAGATTCATTCTTCTTCTCAAGATCTCAAAATGCATCGTGACAAGCTGATGTCAAGAGGTCCATACATCTACAACGCTCATCTTGCTAATAGCTCATCTGAATTTAGAGTGGAATTACCAACACATCATCATTTTCCCCTACATACATTATTTATACACGCAACTACACTGATGTTTTGACTGAATCCTTAATGACTCACTGTAAAAAACCAAAAACAAAGCGCTCGTCATATCTGTTACAAGTGCAGATTACATGTTTTGTGCGTGCGGCTATCTGAAGCGATCAGACGATGCCAGGCGTGGAGGAGTGAGGAGCATTGTCTTGGCTCCCTCTCCCGTGATGACACTTGGAGTTTGTGTGCGCTGACAGTAATTGCTGGCTGGCTGTGTGGCAGAACATAAGTCTTCATTAGGGGCTACAAGCCAAAGAGCACCGGTTCAGTCTCAATTCTCTGCTGCTGCCTTCTCGATGACGCCTGGATGATGTCTTCCATGGCGGTGGGAACAAAGGCAGTTATTCGATGATCAGAAATGTCTCTTTTCTTCAGATGTAACGCACAATTGAAGGAAATGCTGTCTAATGTATAGGAGATTGATAAAACCTGTTCTTGTCAGATCTCAGAAGCTAAGCAGGGCCGAATCTGGTTACAGAGAAACAGAGAAGTCCAGAGGGAAATTCAATTTTTGTTGCAGCAAAATTTACTTACTAAACTTAGACAAACTTTATTGATCCACAAGAGAAATTATTTGGGTACAGTAGCTCACTCATCAAATATAATATACAGTATAACAGAGGCTAACAAAAATATATGGAATAGCAAAAAAGAGCAATAGACCAGTCATTTCAAATGAGACATACGTATAATTCTAATTATAAAAATAAAAAAATAATAATAAATGTATATGTACATGTATATGTGCATTAATATGTGCGTTAATATTAGGGGGGGGTATTGGCAAAGAAGTCACGATTCAATTCGAATCACGATTCATATGCCACGATGCGATACTATCACAATGCATCACGATACTTGAATTATTGCGATCTATTGCAATATATTCAACATACTTCAGTGAAAATGTACCAAAAAAAAGAGGATAACTTAAATATCAGTGGCTGTTAGGGATGTCAACAATTAATCGATTAACGATTAATTGTCGATTAAGACGTTAGTCGAACAAAATGCATTAATTGTAATTAATCGCTAATCGCGGACACGCGCACCCGCGTGGTCACGAAACAAGGCAAGCGCACACCGCGCTGCGCTCGACTCACAGCCGGCCGCAAGCACCAACGGCACTGCTCAGCAGCCCCGGGTGTACGCGCGAGGCGAGATCGAACCGCGGCGCCCAGGAATGCATCGCAACGTGCCGCTGCTGGTCCCGCGCGGCCGGCCCGCGGCCCGGGCCCCGAGCCACAAACCAGCCGCACGAAACCAGCAGCGGCACGCAGTGGCCCAATCCTGGTTCAGTCCAGGTCCAGACCCGGTCGAGTCTCGGTCGAGTCCCGGTCCAGACCTGGTCCAGACCTGGTCCAGACCTGGTTTAGTTCTGGTCTAGACCTGGTCCAGTCCACGTTTAGTCCTAGTCTAGTCTCTTAGCCAATCAGGACAGAACACAATGTTACACTATAAAAAAATGTTACACTAAAAAAAATTAAAAAAATCTGCGAACCACGATAGAGCGAGGGATTCCTGTATTTTATTATTCAGCATCAATACATTTGTCTGCTTTTTACTAAGGAATAATTAATTGAGGAATATATAATATAATAATACTATGATATATTTTTGACTCAGTGTTATGTTACTATAGCTTATATTCTTAAAGACCCTATTGAAACACTAAAATTCAGGTGAAAAACGCCGCTTATCAGTTAATCGTTAATCGATCGATAAGGTCAATCAACTATCAATTAATGAATTAATCGATAATTTGCATCCCTAGTGGCTGTGTATCTGGGTAGTGTCTTCAATTGATACAGAACTCTGAGCAACTCAATTCATAACTGAATTTATTGAATAACAAAAACAAATAAACCAAACCAATAACAAAAAAAGTGCATAGGATTTTTTCTAAAACAAAAAATGATGTTCAAACATTTGCCATTTTGGAGGCAGCTACCATCATAACAAACAATACCCTTTCACAAAGAAAAAAGTGCATAGGATTTATTTTAAAAAAATAACAATTAATAATAATTGATTTATTTATTAATAATAATTAATAAATAATTAATTAATAATAATCGATTTTTGGCATCAAGAATCGATGCAGTATATTGTGAAAGTTAGTATTGTGATGCATTGTCATGACGATTATTTTGCACACCCCTCGTTAATATGCACATAATTCTTCTACTATATAGGCCAAATGTGTAATATTTTTTCCATACTCTCCTAGTTACTGTTTTTTATTATTATTACTTATTTTATCATTACTTATTTAATTTTATTCTTGCCTGCATGCACTTTTCTTTCTTGTTCAAACTGTCTCTGCCTGGAGCTTCTGTGGAAAGTAAATTTCTCCTATGTGAGATCAATAAAATCTTATCTTATCTTATCTTAATAAATGTATATGTACAGATCAGGATAAAATAGAAAAATCAGTAATAAAATATAAAATACAATAACAAATAATATTTGTAGGGAGTATTATATGTCCCTCTATAGTCTGGTGCAGTGGGTGAGCAGGAGTGTCCTTGATGAAGAGCAGTTTGTCCAGTGTCCTCCTGTCCCTCACTGTGACAAATGTCTCCAGCTCACAGTCGATCATGTGACCAGCTTTATGGATCAGTTTGTACTCTGCGCTTCCCAGTCTCAGTCCGAATATCCACACTGTTCAATACTATTTAGCGGTCACTTCTTTTTAGGGGTGTCCAAATATACAGTTGCTGAAAAAGTAGTGCACACAGCATTTTCCACAATGCACCTTGGAAAGCGTGGACATCGGTGGTTACTACCTTGAGTGGCGTAAAGTGACAGGTGTTTAAAGATCCCATGACATGGTACTTCTTGATGCTTTTATATGGCTCCTTAATGGTTCTAAATACTGTAAATGAATCCTTCTTCAAAATCAACACTCAGTGCATGAGAAACAGAGATAAGATGAGAAAGAGTATTTTTTCTCTCTCTGAACACTCTATAATGGGCGTTGTTGCTTGAATGCAAATGAGGAGAAAAGAGCTGGCCAATAGTAGAGGGTGGGGGCGTGGCCAAACTCTCCGCTCTCTCTGAGCCCTCAGCTGATCCATTTCCTTGTTTTTGCACGGGGGGAGAGATTTGAAGCGTTCCATTGAAAAATAAACACATTTCCACATAAAATAAAATTAAACCACTGCTGTTCAAAGGTCCAGAGGCTCAGATAAAGGACTTCTGAGCCTAGAAACACTCGGACGTGCCTCCAGGCAAATAAAAAAACGCATTTCGCATTGCCTAGCGCATTTGCAGTCCAAACTCTCTGGGCGTGATTTACAGAGACGCTGAGTACAGACAGACGGGGGTGGAACTGCATTTGCATTTCTTTTTTCGATCTGACGTCAATAAGGTGCCTTGTTCAAAATCGCCCGTTTGAGCTCCGATTTTTTGTAATGCAGAAAAGGATCGCAAATGCTCAGTTTAGACATTTCGCAACTTTTAACCATGGGGGGGGGGGGGGGGGCTAAACAGGGTAGGGGAGCTCACATTAACGTTCAAAAACCTCAGAAAGTGAAAATTTCATGCCATGGGACCTTTAACTGGACACAACATGACGAGTAAAGCAAGTAAAAGAGCTGGTTTATGGCTCTGTAGATCTGTGATTCTGAAAACACTCTCAAATAAAGCGTTCTGGTGTTAGTGGTGCTAGTATTGGCTGCTTACGTTAGCTCTAGGTGTTAAAAGAACAAACATTTTCACATTTCAGACAAAAAGCAAATAATCCAGTCCGTTTATGTGAAATCCAACATGACAAAAACCGTTCATACATACTTGTGCCAGTTTGATCTGATCATGATTTATGACAGAAATCAAGTTTTATCAGAGTTTAGACTTTTTTTTCCCACCCAGAATCCAGAGTCACGTGACCTGAATGTAGTGAGCTGTGTGTCCGAATCTCTGTGTGAATGAGTGCGCTATAGAGGGCGCTAATGAGACCAGACCTATGTAGTGAATGAGGGGTTTGGGACTGGGGGGGACCTTTGGACACACCCTCAGTCTCAGTGGTCTCAGTTTAACAGGTGGACTGGTCAGGGAGGGTCAGCAGATCCTGTGTCAGGGCAGTTTGAGGAGAGGAACAGCCCTCTGGACAAAAGTGTCTCTCTGTTTCCTGCAGCATCACAAGCAGTGTTCAGGGGGAGGCAGGTGAACAGGTACTTGGATGGAACATCACTGGGAATACCCGCTGCCACAGTGGGGTGCCAGAGGAAAAAACATCTGTTGTGTCTTGACCCACCTTGTGTAGTGTGAATGTGTGTAAGTGGAATTTTGTTCAGTGTCAACCATAAAGGAACTAATTTTATCTAATCAGAGGCATTATTGGATGAGAATTATATGGAAGCAAGGGTTAGGGCTAGGGGTTAGGGGTTAGAGATAACTGTTCAGCAATATTCTTTACTTATGGCTCAAAACTGGGCCCAGGTACTTTAAAGGTCCCATGGCATGAAATTTTCACTTTCTGAGGTTTTTGAACGTTAATGTGAGCTCCCCTACCCTGTTTAGCCCCTCCCCACCATGGTTAAAAGTTGCGAAATGTCTAAACTGAGCATTCTGCGTTACAAAAAATCGGAGCTCAAACGGGCGATTTTGAACAAGGCACCTTATTGACGTCAGATCGAAAAAAGAAATGCAAATGCAGTTCCACCCCCGTCTGTCTGTACTCAGCATCTCTGTAAATCACGCCCAGAGAGTTTGGACTGCGAATGCGCTAGGCAATGCGAAATGCGTTTTTTTATTTGCCTGGAGGCACGTCCGAGTGTTTCTAGGCTCGGAAGTCCTTTATCTGAGCCTCTGGACCTTTGAACAGCAGTGGTTTAATTTTATTTTATGTGGAAATGTGTTTATTTTTCAATGGAACGCTTCAAATCTCTCACCCGTGCAAAAACAAGGAAATGGATCAGCTGTGTGCCCTGAGCGGAGAGTTTGGCCACGCCCCCAACCTCTACTATTGGCCATCTCTTTTCTCCTCATTTGCATTCAACGCCTAGAATAAAGAGTTTGAGAGAGATATTTATGACTCTTTCTCATCTTATCTCTGTTTCTCATGCACTGAGTGTTGATTTTGAAGAAGGATTCATTTACAGTATTAGGGAACCATTAAGGAGCCATATAAAAGCATCAAGAAGTACCATGTCATGGGATCTTTAATAGAGTTTTGTTTTTGTTCCCCTTTGGTGCATTAGTTGCATTTGATCTATCCTTCAGTCTGTTTTCTTGGTTATCCACCTTATTCTGGATTATTTTGTATGGAGCTCCTGATCTTGACAGCAAATAAGTTCAAAACGGACGATAAAGCCGGACGATAAAGAGAATTGGTGCAGTGTGATGAGTTGGTGCACATGAAAACTGAATTTTACACAAATGAAACGACTTTATGTCACATTTAAGATGTAAAACGTTTCCCAATTTCTCCATTGACGTGAATGGGATTCCTTTTTGACCGGAAGTGCCACCACAAAAAAGTGCAGTTTAGGAGCAATAAGGTAGATAGAGATTCTTACCAAATAAACCTGAAATCTGTCAAATCTCTGCTATTCCTACTGTTGTGTCATTGAGCCAGACTCTTCTGCCTTGTCCTCAATGTGTGTATCCGATGATCTTTGAATGTGTGGATGAAAAGGCTAAATTTACCTGCTTTTTTTTATATTTAAAAGTATAAAATCCAGAAAAAATTAAGATGCTATGTTATTTCTAGTTGTTCAGAAAAACTAACCCTCCATTAACTCACTAAAAATGCAAACCTCTCGTGAACCAATTTTCAGAAACTAACAATTCCACAACAAAAGGAAAATACAACAAACGTTATCACACTTTACACATTAGCATTCCACGTGGGCGTCACCTTTGCGTTCCACTATTCATCTTAACAAATCACATCCCTGGTTGCATTGTTAGCCAACATTTCCATCATAAAAGATCCGCTACAGGTGTTTCATGTCCTCCTATCTCCTTTACGACATCCACACAGCGTCCCAGCGTCGCTAATCGCCCTCAACCCTCTTTGCAGATCCCTATAGCGATTAGCTCGGCCTTACTTTGAACTGCCGCCCAGCGTACTAATTGGCGTTTATAGTTTTGTTGCTGTTCTATTAAGCAGTTTTGTGTAGTTGTGTGTGTGTGTGAGCTTTACCGTGGATGACAAACGGGCCATCGGAATCCGACAGATCTGAACACAGAGACTGGGGAACGAGTGTAGCGTCATTGTGTTGTGTTGTGATGGAAAAGAGCAAGTGTTTTTGTATGGGCTTGGGTTTAACGAAGGGAAACAACATTTCTCTTTTTACGACGTGGAGAGAATTTCAAAGGGGAATTTTGAAATTACGCTGCCTTTATGTGAATTCTCGTCATGGATACAGTAGTGTTTGGAACAATTCAGTCTTGATTTGTTTTAAAGCCCCAGTGTGTAGGATTCGTGGCGCATAGGTGGATGGTGCTATTGCACTTTCTGTTTTAGCTACGGCAGACCTCGAGGGTCACCCGGGCGCGGTCCCGTTTTTTTTTTTTTTTCTTTTCTCATGAAAACACACATTCCCGATCATGTACCATGACACTCTACACATCAAATGAAACCTTACAGTCTCCTCTTTTTGACTATGCAATTCATTTCCCTGCACAACAATCACTCCCCGAGCACATGGGGCTTTTATACGGAAAAGCTTTGCACAGGTCAAACTCTGTATTTCACCATAAACTTGCTCTCAATTTGTCCGTAAGGATCCAGCGAATAAAATCCAGTAAAACAATTTAGTCCAAAACACGTGTTAGATCCATTACGACGTCTGATCCGGCAGCATGCTTGTGTTGTTTACCCAAAACCACGAGCCTTGCCGAAGGCGAAGGCGGAGCCCAAATGTCCTTCTGCGGCTCTCGTATTCAAAATGGCTGCCTCTGCATGGGGAAGATCCCCCTTTTATGTGACTATATCTAAGTCCAAAAGAATACTTTGATTTCATGATGGAAGTGAAAAGGCTTGGAAAACACTGTATTTTTGAATGGGTATCTTCAATTTCAGTAACTAACGGGTACAAATCTTACACACTGTCCCTTTAAAATGAAGGAGCAAGAGGGTTTGTGGATATGTAAGTACTGAACAGTGGAGAGCTGTACTGATTTTTTACCATTTTAACAGATTAGACATAGATTTAGACAAACTTTATTGATCCAAACGGGAAATTATTTGGCCACAGTAGCTCACATGTCACAATATAACAGGAAAAACACAGAAAAAAATATAAATGCTAATAATAAATTCAAAGTAAGTTGCAAAAATAGGAAGAGACTGGTGTCAAATAAGGCGTAATGATATACTAGTAAATGTATATGGAGATATAGAGTACATTCCTCACTGTTTTTAAGTGTGTTTCAGAACTTTCAAGGGACAAAATTGAAATTCATCATCATGGCAATGTTAAAGGAAAAGTAACGTTTTTTACAATCCTTCTTTCGGCAATAAAACAAGTAGTTTTACTCACCCATAGCAGTTTGGTGTCAACTGGAGCAGTTTTGAAGAAGTTATGTTGTAGCCGTTCTGTTCTACTAGTGATCCCGTATCCGTTAGCGGTCTCCAAATAACACAAACTTTAGCACTTTTCAAATCACAGAAGATCGCTGTGTCAGGGTAGACTTTTAGTAGATTCCAAAGCGGCCTGAAACCCGATATTGCAACAGAAAAGTAAAGTTCAGAGCGGTGTTAGCTTCTTTCGGACTAGCGGTGTTTACAAAACAGCTGAGTTCACGCATGCGCACTGTCCTCTCTGATGACGTCATCAATGAAACTATAGCTGCATATCGGGTTTCAGGCTGTTTTGGAATCCACTAAAAGTCTACCCTGACACAGCGATCTTCTGTGATTTGAAAAGCGCTAAAGTTTGTGTTATTTGGACACCGCAAAGTAATGCCCCGAGCACTCACGCTAACGGATCATTAGTAGAACAGAACGGCTCAACATAAGTTCTGCGATACTGCTCCAATTGACACCAAACTGCTATGGGTGAGTAAAACTACTTGTTTTATTGCCGAAAGAAGGCTCAGATTGTAAAAAAAAACGTTACTTTTCCTTTAAAGCACCACTACGTTTGCCTGGAAGAATCCATGACTCATCGCTGTACCAGCGAGTGAGTCTGGTAACGCTTGATCCACAGAATGCGCTGCTGTTGCGCGTAGACAGACAGCTAAGTGAACCAATCAGAGATTGCGCCATCTTGATTCAAAACTGAGGCGGAACTTCCGCTGCCTAAGAGTGACTTTGCGGGCAAAGGCGGGTGCACTGACGTCACCATCTTTGAACGAATCAGAATCGCGGAGTCGGTTTGGAACCGGAGGAGCGAGATTGGATGGAGAGTGTCCAAATGGTATCGCGGTGTATAGGAAATACAGAGAGATATCATTTGGCTGGCCAGGTAACCACTACGTAACAGTTAGCCAAAAATAGACTGAACTAAAAGCATGCTTCTGTTGTTTTGTTTAGGTTTTTTTTTGGTGTTTGTATTGCACAGAAAAGCACACGTTCTTACTGTGAGCAGCCTGGTATCATCACCACAAACCTGACTCTCGTTTGGCCTGGAGGAGGGGCCTTGATCCTCTTGCTTGTTTCCATGGAAATGTTGCTCCTCTGGCTATAATCTTCATAGTATGACCTAAAACGTATTTACCTCCATGGAGAATGTTCTGAAGTACGGTATTCACGTTCTATTTCTGTGGAATCATTCAGGTGACGTGCCATCTCCAGGAAATTACAAGGCTGCTTTAACTTCCTAATTATTCACTGTGATGAGTATTTAGAGTAGAAACAGTAAAATACATTAAACATTTAATTATTCTTGTAATTAATGATAATTCTGCAATGAGTTTCTAGGAGTGCATCACAACTTTCATGGGGCAAAGACACTGTATGATTTGTGTGATCCTCTGTGTCTTTTATTTATTTTTAAAGTTTTTTTTAACCTTTCAATTATTATTTATTGGTATTCTTGCTCTTATTTGATTATCCTAATTTTATTGTCTTAACGAGGATTAGTGGAGTGAAATAGAGTTTTATTTTATATTTCTATTGTATTGTGCAGCACTTTGGAAACTGTTTTGTTTATGAAATGTGCTATAGAAATACTCTAAAGTGGATTGAATTGGATTTTTATTTTGCTATATCGTACATAACTAAATTCCTAATATGGAACTCTGCTCCAAATTCTCCCCTGTAACTCCTAGCCCAGTGTTGTATAGTAACGAAGTAATAATACTTCACTACTGTACTTAAGTACATTTTGGGAGACTTTGTACTTTACTTGAGTTTAAAAAAAAAAGATAACTTTTACTTTTACTTCACTACATTTCCAAATTTAATTGCACACTTTTACTCCGATACATTTTCAATGTGCCGTTTAGTTACTTGTTACAAAAAAAACCTCTACTGACAGCAAGGAAGTCAGGACGTGCCTGGGCTTGTTCACTACTTGCGCATGACAATCATCCTACACCTGTTGGTTTCATGCAGCTAGTTTAATCAATCAACATCCCCACACAACCCAGATGTTTTAAGACAAGAACATTTACTACACGTCATTAGTGCTACCGTACCATAATTATTAAATTACAAATAACGTATTTTGTGCCTGCATTTACTTGCTCATAGGACGGCGTTTCATGGATATCACCAAACCCAATATCTTCGACAGTGCTCCATACGACACAAAACTACCATGGGTGAGCCGAACATGGTGTTTTACAGTAGAATTAAGGGCCCAATTGCAAAAAACCCTCTTCCTCCAAAAACACTCCTTCAATGGTGTTATGTTTGCCTTATTTTCAGCACTGTTATTAAAAAAAACATTAAATGAACATAAAAAAATATAAAATTCAGACTGCCTTTGCTTGATACTTTTACTTGTACTTTTAATTACATTACTTGAGTACATTTATTTTTACATTACTTGTCATACTTAAGTACAAGAAGTTCCAGATACTTTAAGACTTTTACTCAAGTAACATTTCAGTCAGTGACTTCGACTTTTACCAAAGTCATTTTTGGGAGGGGCACCTATACTTTTACTTGAGTTTGATTTTCCACTACTTTATACAACACTGTCCTAGCCTCATGAGCTTCATTTGACTGGAACCGAACGCTTTGAGTGCCTTCACATTCTCCTAGTCCACTTCTTCATAGAGTTTTCGTTTGCGGCCAATGCAGTTTCCTTTAATACAGACACAGCCTGATTTTGTCACTAAGAGATGCAAAAAATAATAATTAAATCATCTACAATAACATCTACAATCGCTTTCCTCTCCTCGATTCCTCTCCTCGAGCCGTTTTTCAGCTGTCAATATTACGTGTCATATTAAGTGGGATCCCAAAGAAAACCACGGAGGGAAGGAGTAAACCTGAGGGAGGCTTCAGGAGGAGACATCAGATAAAAGAATCAAACTTTATTAGCTTCAGTGAGGCGTTTATATCCTCTCTCCTCCCTGTGTCTCCTCTGTGGGCGGGACTTCCTCATCCATTCCTTCTCTTTGAGGAATCAAAGAGAAGGACGGGAGGAAAGAGAAATGAGACGCAGTGTAAATTAAGGAAGGTTCTTTACTCCGGGCACCTGCTTCCTGTGTCACCTGTCTGTCAGTGTCAGCCAACCACGGCCTGCTCCCCTCACCTGTCAAACCTATCACCCCTAATTTGTCATATGAACGCCCTCTCTCTCCCCTTCACCGTTTTTACGATTCAGCTGTGTCCATGTCTCGTAAATTAGCTAAAAAACAGCTACCTCAGCTACATAAACCCGTCTCCTATACGTTAACGCAATATATTGCTGTAGAATTCATATTTTAAAGGTCATATATTACGCCAAATTGACTCCTGTGAGCTTTAAGCCACGTTATAATGCTGTTATCGCATCAAAAACAGACCTGGAGTTGTGTTTTGTTTCATTTACACATGTCTGAGTAAATATTATTCGTCTGTCTACATCTCTGAAACTCAAAATGCTCTGCTCCACCTTTTGATGTCGTGACGCGGTAGTTTTCATGTTAACAGCTCCTTTTTACCTTTAGTTCAGCAGAGATTGGCAATTCCTGGGCTGAAATCAACCAAATGATTCTAGTGAAGGTGTGTGGATAAAAAAAAAAAACAGTTTGAGAGAAGAAATGTGCAAAGTTTGTGTGTTAAACATGTGTGAATGAAACGAAACAACTCCAGGTCTGTTTGTGATGGGGAAACATGACAACATAGATCAAAAAATAATGTAAAATGGGCCTTTTAAATGAACAGAAATCAAACAGAAATGCAGTGTTTTCAAGTTCTGCAAATATTATTTAGTGCTTCAACTTTTTAACTTCTTGTCAGTTAATAATACCAGGTTGTGTGGGCCCATCACCTTCTCTCTGTAAAAGTGACTGTACTGTATATAGCATTAGGTTAAAAGGAGGAGTGAATCTGCAGTGTTAAATATAGGTTTATATAAGATTAGAAATGGAGGATGTGTCGCTAATATTACATTTCACCGTCCAAAACTGAAGACTTGAGACCTTAAACATTATATAATACTGTAACAGAGCGCGTTTAGAATTGTTATGATGAAAATAGCTTGAATCTGGACTTTCTCACGGTGAATTGTGCTTGAAAAGTGTGAAAAACTGTATAATCAGATGTAATAGAAGACACAAAAAGCCTCACTGTGTAACTTTTTAGCCAAAGAATCAACTAAAATAAGAGCTTTTTTTTTCATTATGGATGTTCTTCTATATCCTGAGCGGGCTTGCGTCTCCACAAACCTGACTCAAATGTAGCCTGGAAGATGGCCTCCACCTGTCTGTTGTCATGGAAACCTTATTGCTTTGGATGAAATGTTCCCCCATATGACAAACCTGATTATCTCTATAGAAAATGTTTCGAAATCTGGACTGAATAATAACAATAATAAAGATATATATTTATATTATTTTAGGCTGCTACCTATAATTAAAGGTGCACTGCGTAACTTTTCAGGTTGGGGGTCAGCTACCATGGAGATGCTATTGCGTTGTTTCTAATGTTCCACAATATGGCATTACATGTATATAAGATGCATTCGATTATTGGTGTTTTTATAGCTCAAAAATACCTTTAAAAACATGCCTTCAGACTGTCAGTGGGACCGCCTCTTCACAGATCTCACCTTTAAAAAAGGGATATGCCACCCCCAGCCGAATCACACAGCACGCTGCCAGGGGAATCTCTGTTACGCACCAGGAAGGGAGTTCCCCTGTTGCACCGCGTGGTGCGTGATTCGGCTTTATTCTTCCGCACTGGAAAATAGTTCCCACCCAAAATGACCAAGGCAAGCTCTCCGTGTTGATTTGCACATTTATTTGCACTCGATATGAATGCGCACTACACAGAAAGTAATTGGGAAAAGCATCGAGCAAATTAATTCCTTTTGGCCGAAATCTTTCTTTGGCGACGTTAGACTCCAGTCTAAGGCGGAGTAGCTGCAGATACCGCGGCGGTCAGTGCTGACAGACTCGGACAATGGCTGGGTGACCAGGAAAACGCTTTCCACCACTTATTTTAGTCTCTGGACTGTGGGGAGATGCCCAAATTTGACCTGGGGGTGGCATATCCCTTTAAATTGTTCTGGTGGCATCTCCTGCTTGTTTCTATGGAGACTGAAAAGTTTAAAGATTCCATGACATGGTACTTCTTGATGCTTTTATATGGCTCCTTAATGGTTCCCTAATACTGTAAATGAATCCTTCAAAATCAACACTCAGTGCATGAGAAACAGAGATAAGATGAGAAAGAGTAATTTTTCTCTCTCTGAACAGTCCATAATGGGCGTTGTTGCTTGAATGCAAATGAGGAGAAAAGAGATGGCCTATAGTAGAGGGTGGGGGTGTGGCCAAACTCTCCGCTCTCAGCTGTGCGCTCTGAGCCATTTCCGCGTTTTTGCGTGGAGAAGAGATGAGAAGCGTTCCATTGAAAAATAAACACATTTCCACAGAAAATAAAATTAAACCACTGCTGTTCAAAGGTCCAGAGGCTCAGATAAAGGACTTCCGAGCCTAGAAACACTCGGACGTGCCTCCAGGCAAATAAAAAAACGCATTTCGCATTGCCTAGCGCATTCGCAGTCCAAACTCTCTGGGCGTGATTTACAGAGACGTTGAGTACAGACAGACGGTGGTGGAACTGCATTTGCATTTCTTTTTTCGATCTGACGTCAATAAGGTGCCTTGTTCAAAATCGCCTGTTTGAGCTCTGATTTTTTCTAATGCAGAAAAGGATCGCAAATGCTCAGTTTAGACATTTCGCAACTTTTAACCATGGGGGGGGGGGGCCTAAACGGGGTAGGGGAGCTCACATTAACGTTCAAAAACCTCAGAAAGTGAAAATTTCATGCCATGGGACCTTTAAAGCCATACTTTGTGCACAGAAAAGTTATGATGGAGCGAGCTTGAATTTGCACCTGCTCATGTTGACATTTGCGTATTGTTTTGCTCGCTCAGAATCAAAAAAATAAAATAAAAATTGTATAATCAGATATAATAGATGACATTAAGCCCTGCTGTGTAACTTTTTAGCCAAAAATAACCTAAAATAATTTGTTTTGGTTTTTTGCACCAAAACACCTTAGGAGAAAAACAATCCCGCACTCCATCTTACTTGCAAAATGAGAAATTTATTAAGACATACAACGTTTCGGCCCTAGGCCTTCATCAGGCGAAACATTGCATGTCTTAATAAATTTCTCATTTTGCAAGTAAGACGTAGTGCGGGATTGTTTTCTCCTCATGTGTTCTGGGTCTGCTCCCTTGCCTCCAACGCACCCGTCTGAAGATATTGAAGTGCGAAGTTCTCATTTTTGGGCACCAAAACACCTTGAAAAACATGTATCCCTTTTATGAGCAGGCTTGCGTCTCCACAAACCTGACTCAAATGTAGCCTGGAAGATGGCCTCCACCTGTCTATCGCCATGGAAACCTTATTGCTTTGGATGAAATGTTCCACCATATGACAAACCTGATTATCTCTATAGAGAATGTTCCACAGTATGAATTTAACTTTGTATTTCCATGGCGTCTTGTATTAAACTTATATAATATGCTTAAAAACACATTCTGACTGTGAGTGGGCTCGCCTCTTCACAGATCTCACCTGTAAATTGCCCTGATGGCGTCTCCCGCTTGTTTCTGTGGATGGAGATTGAAAAGTTTAACGCCATACTTTGGAATAATGGAGGTAAAACGATAACATCTGCAAGGACACAAGTAACTGGAGGGTCCTCTACCAGAAAAGTTACCCAGTGCACCTTTAGGTCATTTCAAAATCTTGTAAATTCAGATTCATGCCCTAAACGTAACACTATAGAGAAGGGAAAAATAGCAGGTTTCTCGTGTATTTGCATTAGCTCATTGAGTGTAAGTTAGTCTGCTTGCAGCTACAAACATGATTTACCATGTGGCCTGTAGACCTGATCCTCCCACTCAGGATTTAAATCTGTGAACTTACAAAATAAACAGTAGTGAGGGCAGAAGAGCGTGTGGCAAGCAAACGACACACACGCATTTGATGATTTAGAACAGGGGTGTCGAACTTATTTTGGTCCGGGGGCCGTATCCACCTACTTTGATCCCAAAGGGGCTGGATCAGAAAACTCATGGCAAATATACCCCAAAAACAGCAATAAGTCCAAATATTTGTGCAGAGAAACGCAAATCTATTACAGAAGTCTTTTTTATTTGATGAACTCTTTCTTTTACAAAATATTATAATATTATGAACAACCTGAAACTTTAAGAAAAATGCAATTTCAACACAAAGCGAAGCAAAAGAAAGTGTATTTTACTACACAAAATGTATTAAAAGATAACTGTGAATGTAAAATAATTATTCATTCATTCATTTTCTTCCGCTTTTCCATTTTCTGGGTCGCGGGGGCAGCAGTCCAAGCAGTGTTCTGCTGCCCAGAACACAATGCACCAGCCCCCATGAATCCTTCCGCAGGTGGTGGGTCCACAGGAGGACGGCTCACGTCACAACGGGCCTTGATGTATCTTCTGCCATGGGGGCTACCAGTGTCCACAGACACTGTGGACACTGGTAGGCGAGGTGGGGTTAAGTGTCTTGCCCAAGGACACAACAGCAGCGCTCATCTGTGGGAGCTGGGATCACATGCGGTCAACCCGTCAAGAGCGGAATTCGAACCACCAACCCCTGGATCACGAAGCATATGCTTTACCAACTGAGCTACTGCCGCCCCATTAAAATAATTAATTACAAAAATAAACTGTCCAAACAATTAAACAGAAAATAAGTAAGTTAAAGGAGCATTGTGTAACTTTTCTGTTCATGGACTCCAAACCAGACCAAGTTACAGGTCAGATCTGTGGAGAGGCGACCCCGCTCACAGTCAGAATGTCTGTTTTTCTAGGTGATTTTGAGCTGTAAAACCACCTGTAATTGAATAAATGTAAAGTAGAGCTGTTTAATGTCACACTGTGGAACATTCCAGGTGGAACAATGAATGAATGTCCATAGAAACAAGCAGGTGACGGACCCCCAACCAAAAAGCTACACAAGATTTCATCAGACAGCTTTATACGTCATGTGTGGGTTCAGACCGCCCACCAGGTCAGTCCGTGTCCAGAAGGTTTTTCACATTAGCAGGTACATGTTATGGTTTAAATCCCTTTACTAATGTGCTTAAACTAAAGCTATAAATTAGTGCTGTCAGGCGATTAAAAAAATAAATCTAATTAATTACAGGATTTGTAATTAATTAATCTAATTAATCGCATTTTCAAATACATTTTTTTAGGTGGTTTATTGTGCTTTCCCACAGTGCAAAAAAGATGTCAAACGTGTGATTTATAGTGGTACAGTGAAAAGACTGCAGACTTCCCCTTTAAGTCTAAGTTTTTCACTCACTCTCTTTGTCTCCACTGTAAACAAGACAAGACTGCTGGCAGACCCCCATTCCTCCTCCCACATTACGTGACATTCGAAAGCTCATTTACACCATTCCACTATTACATGGCGAATATTTCTGGTGCCAAAATGTGAGCACGTACAGCAGCTTTCATGCAACGTCAATAAATAATATACAAGGCTTCAAATATACAGAGAATACAAATAATTCCCCGTGAAAATTACTCATGGCTCACATGACCCCCGGAACCTGCGAGGAGGATTTAAACTCCCGGTGTGGATGTGTCCGGACCATCGCACCACGGGAGGAGGTGGCAGCGCGGGGGTGAGTAAATAAAAAACGCTAAATTTAGCATGATTCGGATGGGCAAAACTGACTAAGTCAAAACTTCTTAGTGTGCACCCTTAGTCACGGCAGAACACGCTGGTGAGGTTATGGGAATTGAAAATGGTTCAGTGCGGAGCACAGCAGATAGGGAAACGGGCTCGTGTGTCTTCACATACTCTCCCCTATTAGAACTGCATTCGTCTCTGTGCCGACCAATGGTAGCACGCCATTTCTCATCGCGTCATCGCTGTCCAGGGACAAGACGGACCTGCTCCATCACGTTTTTATCAATAAACTCGCCGTTCAAAGGCCCCGCACGCCAAATTTAAAATGCGCGCGCATTGAATTGCTGCTCATAATTAATTGCGTTAATTTTTATAACGCGTTAATTAGCAGTGTAATTAATTAATCTAATTAGTGCGTTAAACTGACAGCCCTACTATAAACACAAGATAAAGTCATTCAAACACCAAAATACGTCAAAAACACAAAAGATTCCAAACATTTCACCTCTCCACATGGTCTGGCCCGTGACCTCAGCCAAAGGTTATGAAAATGTCCGACACTGGGCAAGCCCCGTTTTTATCTGGTGAACCAGATAAGTTTGGCAAATATGGTGTTTAAAGTGGGTATGATTCTCAAATTTTGAATTAATTTGGTGGGATTAGAACTATTGTAAATATAAATTATAGTTTTAAACCAATCAAGAAGCAATTTGTGAAGAAAGGATGAAAAATAAGTTGAAAATTACAGGAAGTACTGGGAGAGTTTTTTTTCTGTTCAATAAGTCTGCACAATTTATACACAAGAAAGGCATTTTTCTGATATTTTTAAACATGATTTCAGCAAAATAAAGTTGTATTCAAGATTCAAGAAGGTTTATTTTTCATATGCAGGATCAACACAAGGTCAAAAATGCAATGAAATTCTTAGGGTCAGAGGAACCCGTTGACTCGCTAAGATAGTCGAGAAGTACTAATAGCAGCAATAAAAATACAAGGGAAAAAAGTAAACAATATAATAAAAATATGTAATAAAATATAATAAACTACAAAGGTACAGGTAGGATTAAATAAAGTGCAAGTAGAGTATTTCACAGGTGGTAATACTGCTCAAATGAATTTTGTATTGCACATAATTCATTTGGGCAGTATTTTCATATATATATTTGTATTTGTAAGATCATTTCTCTGATCAGATGTTTTGCTCGGTAACAGCTATGGAATTCCTTAGTGTGGTGTCTCAATTTCCAACCAGAAAGTAAAATTTTTACACCTAAAATGGCCAAATTGGGAAAATTAGTGAATGTTTTTGTGTGTAGTCAAATGAGTCAGATATCATAGGCATTTTAACTGAAATGAGCAAATAAAGTATATTTAAATCAATGAGTTGTGTGATAATTTACCAAACAAGAATACAGGGTTTTTATGTCATGTTATTTAGTTGAAAGTAAGAAAATGAACAGATGAAATGGCACATAAAAAATGGGACAAACTAGCCACAAAGTCCATCTTTATTTATGCTCACAATATTTCTTTCAAAAACTGTGAATTGCCCATAATTCTAAAGGCCCTCCATCTGAAATCATCATATTAAATTCTAGAATAAGGACAGAGCTCATTCTTCTACAGGACTACATAAATACCACACTCCATGCTTACCCCAACTCACCCTTATGTAACAGATAACCCTACGTCCTGTCAATCATCATTTAATTTCTCCTTATTACCTCTTGTATACAACTGAGATGTATACAAAATGATATATTTTTACTTGTACATATACATTATATAACTATACCTTATTTATTTTGAGCTACTGTGTCCAAATAATTCCCCTTACGGAGCAAAAAATCTGTCGAAGTTATGTTTTGGAGGCTGTCCATAGCATCAACTTCTACAATCTCTCAAATGTCCCGAGGGCGAGTTTTCATCCACTTTTTGACATAAACATATAGGCTCCATCTTGCTAGCTCCTTTTCCTCCTCTTGAGTTTGACTTGGGCGGAGATGCGGCAATTACGACTAGCTGAATCCTTCGCCGTAACATCGCAGTCCCTAATTAAGGCTCCGGGGACGGCGGGCGAGCGTGATGGAGGGCTGTAACTTTCCATATTATATTCCTAATCAAGCTCCCATTGACTGTTCCGTTGACGTGTGCTGTTGTCGCACTGATTAGCACACTTTAGACGCCTTCTACTCTTGTAATTATCTTTACTGGCGCTCACACAAAGCATTACAGAGATTGTCCTTGACACGTGTTGTTGTGGTAACACAAGAGGTGGATAGAGACACCTGCGGCAGCTGGAATTTAATTTGGGAAAGATGGTGTTTAGCAAATGAGTGGCGGGTTTTTAATAGCAAAGCAAATTACTTTGAGGTGTGTTTAAGTTGAATTAGCGAGTTTAAGACCTTTGTATTACTACATTTGTTATTTTTACTTGTGAATTTATATACCTCTTGCTATTTTTGCTACTTATTTTGAATTTATTTTTACTATTTATAGTGTTGCTCTTTGTTATGATTATGGGCTCTGTTCACGTTGACGTCACAAAACCAGAAGACGTTTGGAAACATGCGGATGACGACTTCTTTGGGCTCTGTTGGCGATAGTAACTCACAAAATCTGAGAAAACTGAGAAAATGGCCCAGTTTTCTTCATCTAGATGTCATTGTTCTTTCTTTTTTCCTTTTAAAAATTGCCTATTAATTTGTGTATTATAATTTGTCTGTCTTAATTAAAAAAATAATAATAAAAAAGATGCCATTTTAGCTTTCCGTTATGTTCGCCAGATCAACAGTTCCAACCAGCTGTCTGTAAGTGACATCGAAGACGCGATTAGAGTCCCGTCCTCCATGGGAAGCTTTGGCAGGTTGTGAAGACGCTGTTGCTGAATCCACCGTTTTATCACATGCCCAGTGTCGGGAACTACACTGGAAGTCGTCGTCCCATCTGCATGTTTCCAAAAGACTTCCGGTAAACGTGAATAGAGCCTGTATACTGTGATGTGTGAGCTAAGGTGTCCAAGTAATTTCCCTTGTAAATGAATAAAGTTTAAGTCTATTAGAGTTGGATACACCTCTACACATGACTGAACTAAATATAGAAAGCCATAAGGTCTCCATGGAGATGAGGCGACTTATACAGCGTTGGTTACCATGTGCATCTTAGACTTAGACTTCGACTTAGACAAACTTTATTGATCCACAAGGGAAATTATTTGGGTACAGTACTGGAAATGTGTCCTGGTGCAAGAACTGAAGTAGCTCAGCTTTGTGTTTGTGTTGGAATTCAACAGACGCTGGAATGGAATGGCTGTAATACATGTAGAGATGCTGATTTCAGGAAAAAATGCAGTGGTCTCTTTTTTTTTTTTGTTTTTTTTGTTTTTTTTCCCCAGAGCTGTATAATATATACCAGAGGGTACCAAAAAACAACAACAAATCTGTACTGAAAAGGTATATGGAAGCTCTCCCAGTTGTATTTGACTTTATACTTTAAAAGGCATTTTAGACTCATCTTTTCACATGTCAATTGAAATTATTAACATTAATACACTTTCTTGTCTTTCCATTTCCTAAAGGGATATGGCACCCCCAGGTCAAACTTGGGCATCTCCCCACAGTCCAGAGACTAAAATAAGTAGTGGAAAGCGTTTTTCTGGTGACGCAGCCATTGTCCAGGTCTGTCAGCACTGACCGCCGCAGTATCTGCAGCTACTCCGTGTTAGACTGGAGTCTAACGTCGCCAGAGAAAGATTTCGGCCTAAAGGAATTAATTTGCTTGATGCTTTTCCCAATTACTTTCTGTGTAGTGCGCATTCATATCGAGTGCAAATAAATGTGCAAATCAACACGGAGAGCTTGACTTGGTCATTTTGGGTGGGAACTATTTTTCAGCGCGGAAAAAGACAGCTGAAGTACACACCACGCTGCGCAACAGGGGAACTCCCTTCGTGGTGCGTAACTGGGATTCCCCTGTCAGCGTGGTGTGTGCTTCGGCTGTCTTTTTCCGCACTGAAAAATAGTTCCCACCCAAAATGACCAAGTCAAGCTCTCCGTGTTGATTTGCACATTTATTTGCACTCGATATGAATGCGCACTACACAGAAAGTAATTGGGAAAAGCATCGAGCAAATTAATTCCTTTAGGCCGAAATCTTTCTCTGGCGACGTTAGACTCCAGTCTAACGCGGAGTAGCTGCAGATACCGCGGCGGTCAGTGCTGACAGACCTGGACAATGGCTGGGTCACCAGAAAAACGCTTTCTACCACTTATTTTAGTCTCTGGACTGTGGGGAGATGCCCAAGTTTGGCCTGGGGGTGGCATATCCCTTTAAAAGATCCTGTATTACTCAGTTTCAAGCCATGCTAGAATGTTACCTTGTCAAAAACATACTCGGAGCTGTTTTGTAACCCTTTATTGTAATAAAGGGTTACAAAACAAAGCTCAAAATGCTCCGTTCCACCTTGTGATGTTAAAAAGTTGCAGCTAACTTGTTTGGTAGACATTTGCAGTTCCAGAGTTGAAATTATCGTAATGATTTTAGTGAATTTGTATGGAGTTTAAAAACACAGTGGAGCGCTTATATTACCACATGACATTAGTCTAAATATGCAGGGTCTGTGTGCTGAACATTAATCAAACAAAACACAACTCTGGGTATGTTTTTGATGAGGAAACAACATAATATAGATCAGAATATAGTGTCAAATGCGCGCTTTAAGTGGAGTTTCTGACTCACTTCGACTGTCATACCCACCTCAGGCCATGACCATGAGTAAAAACTGTATACTTAAAGCTGCACTGTGTAACTTTTCTGGTGGACAGTCCGTCAATTGCTTTTTTCCATGGAGACATTATTGGTTTGTCTGGAATGATACACAGTGTGGTATTTAAAAAAGCGTCTTGTCAATGCAACATTTTATCTGTGTTGGATTATGGAGATCTTTTGTACATGAATGCTGCTGCTTAATATCTTCGAATGATTGATACTGTTTATCATGCTTCTTTGAGGTTCATTACAAACTGTACGATGTCCACTCACCACTGTGACTTATACTCTCGAGTGGGATGTCCTGCTCTGGCCACTCGGATGACTAGTCACTGGTACACTTTCATTTATAAGGCAATATTGGGGCTACTGCCTTCGTACATTTGCACCCTAATTGCTGTGAGAAATGCTGAATCGTATTCTCTTCGTTCACAAGATTATTTGTTGCTTTCTGTTCCTTATGCTCGTACAGAATTGGGTAAAAAGGCATTTGTTTACTCTGCACCTTTTGCATGGAATATGCTACAGAAAGACTGGAAACTATCTGATTAAATTTCCTTGAGCACTTTTACATCCAAACTGAGAGCTTTTGAGACCAATTCCACAATCTGCATTTGTTTTTTTATGATATTTTTAAACTTCTATGTCTTATCTGTGTAAATATGTAACTGTGTTTTGGTGTTTGCTGCTGCCTCTTGGCCAGGACTCCCTTGAAAAAGAGGTTCTTAGTCTCAATGGGATATTTCCTGGTTAAATAAAGGTCAATTAAACCTTTCGATCTTCATGTAGATCAGAATGCCTGTTTTTCTAGGTATTTTTCAGCTATAAAACCACCTGTAATCGAATAAATGTAAATTAGAGCTGTTTAATGCCACACTGTGGAACATTCCAGGCAGAGCAATGACATAATGCATAGAACAGGGGTGTCCAAACTTTTTTCCTCAAGGGCCACATATCTAAACACAGACGAAGCAGAGGGCCATAAACTGGTGCTCAGCACAGTCAATAATTAAAATATATCCATATTTAACACGTTAGAATGAGCGATCAGTCCTTTATTCATGCTAAGATCCTCAAAACCACACAATAAATATTAAATATTGTCTTATCAAGGTATATTTTTAAAGAACTTGCTTTCAAAACTTCTGCTCAAGGTAATTTGGGCCAATTCACCTGGAAGGCTGAGGGCCACATTTGGCCTACGGGCCATAGTTTGGACATGCCTGGCATAGAATAAATCTGGTGACGGACCCCCAACAGAAATTTTACACAGTCCATGTTTAATGAACCATCAAGAACAAACCTTCACATTTTTCTTCTTCTAAAATCGAAATAAAAACTCCCTTTCATTTCTGCAAATGAAAATTACTTTGCTTCACTTCGGTCTGTGCTTCTTTCTCCTCTTTAAAAGCCTCTCCGCTAAAAAGGTGTGGGCGTCCCTTCCGCTACCACCGGCTCCATCCAACCTACTGGTAAATTAAATTATCTTAGCGCGCTCCACTCAGTCAGTTCGTATTTGGTCTGCCTTTCTTCCACGTTACTTCTGACTGACAAAATCTCTCCCCGATGTGAGCATACGCTGTAGTTTCAGAAAAGGTGCGTTTGATTCGCGGCACACTGGAAGGAAAATTGTCCCTTTGATGGTGTCAATGGCGTGCTGAGTGGGGGTTGAGCTCATATGGAGTGAGATGTTATCGTGAAACCGCCGTGAACACAAGAAGAAGAGGAAGGAAGGAGGGAGGGAGGGTGGTTTGAGCCAGAGAGATTCCTTCCGTCGTGTGTAACCTCTTGAAGTCAAAGTTCCTGGAAAGAGTGTTGGCGTGTTGGCGTTAATGTGATGTCTCATTCAATAACTGTGGTGAAAGTTGAAAGGGCGCTATAGAAGAAGAAGAAAAGTGTGTTGTTTGATTGGATTTGTGGTCAAGCATAAGAGCTATTGGATTGTCTCTGTGGTCATTGTGATGTGAGCCGGCTCAAAGAACTATTGATACTTTGCAGTGAGATCAGGCTGAGGGTGTTTTACATGTAGGGGTGTGCTTTTTATTGTTTAATGTGGTGATATAGGATTGATATCGTGGGCTGCTGTATTGATATATTGCCAATAGTATTTTTTTGTATAGTATATTTTTAGTTATTTTGTTACACCGTTACAGTTATGTTGAAACTCATTTATGCGACCCATTTGATATTTTCAATTTTTTGATCAAAATGGCAACATCTGCCCAGGAAGTGGTGATGTCTGATAATAGTGATTTTTGTTTAGATGCGATACCTAGTTATGGCAAGTATCGCAATATCTCCCAATGCTGGGATACTATTGAGTTTTGTATTCAAAATCTTAAAAAATCTTAACAATGTAAAAAAAATAAAAAAATAAAAATAAAACATTACATTACATTACATTGCATTTTATTTTAAAACTTTTATTTAACATTTTTGAAGAAAATTGAAGTATCAGTATTATTTGCATGATATTTGATACATTTCAATTAGACTTGGGTTTAGACAAACTTTTTTGATCCACAAGGACACAGTAGCTCGGGAATCACAATATGATAAAGAGTAAAATATATAAATGGTAATAATAAATTCTAAATAAGTAGCAAAAAAGATGGCAAGTAACACGTGTCAAATAAGGCATAATTATATGTACAAGTCAAAATAAAATAGTCAAAACAACATAGAGTGAAATGAGTATTAAAGAATAAAAAAATCTCTATTTTTAATAAAAGTCCCATGGCATGAAATTTTCACTTTCTGAGGTTTTTGAACGTTAATGTGAGCTCCCCTACCCTGTTTAGGCCCCCCATGGTTAAAAGTTGCGAAATGTCTAAACTGAGCATTTGCGATCCTTTTCTGCGTTAGAAAAAATCGGAGCTCAAACGGGCGATTTTGAACAAGGCACCTTATTGACGTCAGATCGAAAAAAGAAATGCAAATGCAGTTCCACCCCCGTCTGTCTGTACTCAGCGTCTCTGTAAATCACGCTCAGAGAGTTTGGACTGCGAATGCGCTAGGCAATGCGAAATGCGTTTTTTTATTTGCCTGGAGGCACGTCCGAGTGTTTCTAGGCTCGGAAGTCCTTTATCTGAGCCTCTGGACCTTTGAACAGCAGTGGTTTAATTTTATTTTCTGTGGAAACACGGAAATGGATCAGCTGAGGCTCAGAGCGAGAGCGGAGAGTTTGGCCACGCCCCCACCCTCTACTATAGGGGCAGCTCTTTTCTCCTCATTTGCATTCAAGCAACAACACCCATTATAGAGTGTTCAGAGAGAGAAAAATTACTCTTTCTCATCTTATCTCTGTTTCTCATGCACTGAGTGTTGATTTTGAAGAAGGATTCATTTACAGTATTAGGGAACCATTAAGGAGCCATATAAAAGCATCAAGAAGTACCATGTCATGGGATCTTTAATTAATCGGTATCGAGTCAATCTATCAATATGTGGTATAGCTCCACCTGTGTGTGACTGAAAGTAATCAGCAGCATATGAAATAGATAACCATGTCAAGTGTAGATATTATAATGAATAATGGCCTGTTGTTGTTGAGAAGTACAATTATGACGCATGCCCCTGTAAGACTGAACATTTTGGATAAAAACAAAACAAAACTGTCCTTAAAACTGTGAAATTAGAACAATTCAGTGACTCTAGATTCCTCCAAAACTCTTGGCAAATGTATCCAATATAATGCTATGTGTTTAACATAAGAAATGTTCCCTGCAATCCCTAAAGCGCTCGGGCCTGGTGGAGGGTCTGTCAAATGCTCGTTTCCATGGAGATTGCTTTTTCTGGAATGTTTCACAGTATGGTATTCAACTTTTCTATCTTCATGGAGACCAAACCAGACTGTTGCAGGTCCCCATTAGACGCTTCATATCTCGGAAGTCTTCTATTTCCTCTACAGGACGTCCCTTGTCACCCATTCACCCCTCACCCACCTCCTCCCCCCTCAGCACCTCGTGGCATCCATTCCTCTCCACTCTTCCCCGTATCGATTCGCTGTTGTCTCATCAAATGAAAATGGATCTATTTTTTCCCCAGGGCGCCCAGCATGTCATTCCACCGTGCAGCTGGGCGCCTTTTATCCGTCTGTAGGAGATTTTGCACAGATATGCTCCTCCGCTGATGGGAAGGCTGGTGAGGCTGAGGACAGCTCTGAGAAACAAATCAATACGAGCCACATCAGCAGCTCACCGTGCCCAGAAAACCCCTCTCTGAATGGGGAGAGCGAGGGTAAACCAGGGCCCCTTCACTGGAGCACCTTTGCCTTAAGCCATTGGAGATAATCTGTGCAGGTTTATCTCTCTAGAGGGGCTGGATAATGGTGCATACAGACGGTGTATCAGAGTTCACCAGCCTGACCAACCATTTTAATCAAAAATTTCTTACCTTTCGAATTGGATTTCTTTTTTTTCTTTTTTTAAATAATAACAGCATTTTTATTACAACTTTGAAATTATTACATTTTCTGGCTCTCCCTCTGTTCGTCTTTTTCGTTTTAGTTTTGATTATTATTTTATTTTATATTACAAAAAGTGCACTGTGTAACATTTCTAGAAGAGGGTCCGCCACTTGCTTCCCTCCATAGAAATGTTATTGCTTTGTCTAGAATGTTCCACAGTACAGAGGAAGGGAGACGAGCAGGTTACAGCACTACGCTGCATTACAAGTCAGATCTGTGGAGAGGCGCCCATATTCACAGAAGGAATTACTGTATTTTTGAGCAGATTGGCCCAGAATTGGAACATCTGCCAATTAATTAATATTTGAGGGGATCGCATTAAAGGTCCCATTGCATGAAATTTTCACTTTCTGAGGTTTTTGAACGTTAATGTCCCGTTAAGGGGAACGTTAAGCTCCCCTACCCTGTTTACCCCCCCCCCCCCCCCCCCCCCATGGTTAAAAGTTGCGAAATGTCTAAACTGAGCATTTGCGATCCTTTTCTGCGTTACAAAAAATCTGAGCTCAAACGGGCGATTTTGAACAAGGAAACTTATTGACGTCAGATCGAAAAAAGAAATGCAAATGCAGTTCCACCCCCGTCTGTCTGTACTCAGCGTCTCTGTAAATCACGCCCAGAGAGTTTGGACTGCGAATGCGCTAGGCAATGCGAAATGCGTTTTTTTATTTGCCTGGAGGCACGTACGAGTGTTTCTAGGCTCGGAAGTCCTTTATCTGAGCCTCTGGACCTTTGAACAGCAGTGGTTTAATTTTATTTTCTGTGGAAATGTGTTTATTTTTCAATGGAACGCTTCAAATCTCTCCCCCTGTGCAAAAACACGGAAATGGATCAGCTGAGAGCGAGAGCGGAGAGTTTGGCCACGCCCCCACCCTCTACTATAGGCCAGCTCTTTTCTCCTCATTTGCATTCAAGCAACAACGCCCCGGAATAAAGTGTTTGAGAGAGATATTTATGACTCTTTCTCATCTTATCTCTGTTTCTCATGCACTGAGTGTTGATTTTGAAGAAGGATTCATTTACAGTATTGGGGAACCATTAAGGAGCCATATAAAAGCATCAAGAAGTACCATGTCATGGGATCTTTAATGAATAAATGCTAGATGGATATGTTTAATGTCATACCATGGAATATTTCAGGCAAAACAGTAACATCTCCATGGAGAAAAGCGTTTGACAGACCCTCCACTAGAAAAGTTACACAATGCACCTTTAACCCCTAAAAATAGATTTGTAGATAGATTTTAATCTGACTTTTTAAAGGGCACGTATTATACTATTTTCTTATTTTCTTTCATAATGTTGTTTTCTCATCACAAACACACCTGGAGTTGTGTTTTGTTGAGTTCCTATGTGAGCTCCCACTTCATATCTAGCTATTTTTCACTTTTCCATGATTGGATTTTATCCCAGATGCCCTTTCCAACAGAACACGAGACATTCACCGTATGAAAAATTCAGTTATCCAGTAATTTGGCTTTTTACGCTGGATGTTCTACCTGTTACAACCAGCCACATACACCCACGCAGGGGAGTTGAAGGACGGGCAGTGGGGTCTGTTGTCCCAAACCCCGGGATCTTAGGGGCCCAGAATTGGAACATCTAGCTATTAATTAATATTTGAGGGGATCCCATGTGAGGCTTCTTGCCCTGGGCCACCAAATTTCTGTCAACGGGTCTGCACACACATACAGCTCTAGAGAAAAATAAGAGACCACTGCAACATCATCAGTTTTTTTCTGATTTTACTACTTATAGGTATGTGTTTGAGCAAAAGGAACATTTTTGTTTGAGTCTATAAACTACTGACAACATTTCCCCCAAATTCCAAATAAAAATATTATCGTTTAGAGCATTTATTTGCAGAAAATGACAAATGGTCAAAATAACAAAAAAGATACATGTTTTCAGACCTCAAACAATGCAAAGAAACAAGATCAAATTCATGTTTAAAACAACATAATACTAATGTTTACACTTAAGAAGAGTTCACAAATCAATATTTGGTTCAATAACCCTTATTTTTAATCACAGCTTTCATGCGTCTTGGCATGCTCTCCACAAGTCTTTCACATTGTTCTTGGGTGACTTTATTCCACTCCTGGTGCAAGAACTGAAGTAGCTCAGCTTTGTGTTTGTGTTGGAATTCAACAGACGCTGGAATGGAATGGCTGTAATACATGTAGAGATGCTGATTTCACAAATAAATGCAGTGGTCTCTTATTTTTTGCCAGAGCTGTATGTTGTGACTGGACTGTACCTTACAAAAAAATACAACAGTAAAGAAAATTTTAACCTGTGACCATCTGGTTGTTCTGGCAAATAATGAGCTGACTGTGCCACTTCCACTCTGACACAGCCTTGAATGTGCCAAAAATAGCTTCATTATCCGCCAAGCAACACATTTTTCCTGCAGTGTCCCCCTTAAGGCCCTCTCTAACCCAGATGTGTGCTTTTGCTTCTAGGTGAATTTGTGGAGAGACAGCTGTGCCGCGACGCCATCCTGCCCATGCCCGCCATCTGCGAAGTGCCTTGCCCAAAAGACTGTGCCCTGAGTCCCTGGACACCCTGGACTCTCTGCTCCCACACCTGCTCGGGGAAGAACACCGAAGGCAAGCAGACCAGGGCCAGGTCCATACTGGCCTACAATGCTGGAGAAGGTTGGTTACACAAGTGTTTGGACATTGTGTGTGTAGTTTTTTGGTTGTTTTTGGTTACCATAGCAAAAACACATACAAGCTGACAAATTCAAACTTGCACTTTATTTGCTTCTATAAATAGTAAAATATAAATACATATTTTTAGTTGCATGGTTGAACATTAGATACAGTACATGTCTATGGTTTACAATGGCGATGTTCACTCTAGTTGCCATTATAATAATAATAATAATAATAATAATAATAATAATAATAATAATAATAATAATAATAATAATAATAATAATAATAATAAAAATACATTTTATTTATAAAGCGCTTTTCAAGACACTCAAAGACGCTGTACAGAGGGTAAAATAAGTAATAATTATAGGGTGTTTTCACGTGATGTCATAATCCGGAAGTCGGCCATGTTGGAGATATTCGAAACAAAACAAACATTGCACTTATGCCACCAAGTAAAAAAAAAAAAAAAAGCAAAATGGTTAACTATTGTCGGGTCCTCGGTGTCACAATAGACCGGACAGAGAAAAACACCTGCAGTTCTATCATTTACCTTAAAGGAAAAGTTAAGTTTTTTACAATTTGAGCCTTATTTCGGTAATAAAACAAGTTGTTTTACTCACCAATAGCACTTTGGTGTCATATGGAGCATTTCCGGAGATGTTTTAGATTAGCGTTAGGCTAACGCCGTTAGCCTAGCGCGACTTATAGCCATAGCTCGGGGCATTCCCCAAGCATGTAATATGCCCCGTGCGGGCTGCAAATAACACAAACTTTAGCACTTTTCAAATCATAGAAGCTCGATGTCTTTAGTCTACGATTTCGTTTGAATCAAAAGTGGCCTGTAATCCGAGATTTATCCATAGTTTACAGCTATGCGTTCCATGTTTGGGTCCCGGGAGCTGAGAGCACACTCTGCGCATGCGCACTGGCGTCCTCATCTACTCGAAACTATGGCTAAATCTCGGATTACAGGCCACTTTTGACTCAAACGAAATTGTAGACTAAAGACATCGAGCTTCTTTGATTTGAAAAGTGCTAAAGTTTGTGTTATTTGGAGCCCGCACGGGGCATATTACATGCTCAGAGAATGCCCCAAGCTATGGCTATAAGTCGCGCTAGGCTAACGGCGTTAGCCTAACGCTAATCTAAAACATCTCCGGAAATGCTCCATATGACACCAAAGTGATATGGGTGAGTAAAACAACTTGTTTTATTACCGAAATAAGGCTCAAATTGTAAAAAACGTTACTTTTCCTTTAAGTAGTGATCAACCAGGACTAAACCAGGACTAAACCAGGATTAAACCAGGTCTAAACCAGGTCTAAACCAGGACTAAACCAGGGTGAACAGACAGAGCGATTATCAAAAGAAAGGAGGCGACAAACAAGGCGACAGGTGGAAAGACGATGTTCATATTTTAATATTTGCAAAACGCTGAATCGCTGAAGTCACTGAACAAACTTGAATCCATCTCATGTGGATCTTCTTGCCCAGTTAATTTGAGTTTGATCATATGACGCTCCTTTTCTTTGGTATCCAACTTATCAACTGTATCAGAAGTTTCAGATTCCGATGCGGAAGTTTTATCGCGAAATTTTGAATATTTTTTTCTGCACGGTTGCTTTATAAGCGTGTTTACTTTGAGTGAGCAATATCTCCAACATGGCCGCACATCCGGGTCAAGGTCGGATTTTTCGAGTCCGTGAAAGCACCATATACTACTATATCACTTTGTTTTATTCTATGTTACGCACATTTTTAACATGTACCCAGTTGGCATTCACTATATGAAATATTCAGTTAGAGTGGCAGAAAACCAGTCGTCCAGCAATTCTGATTTAAAAATAATAATAAATGCGCCAGATGCCCTACCTATTACAACCAACTACAAACTCTTCACTGTCTCTGGAGTGGGCAGTGTGTCTTATCCAGGGATACAACGTCAGTATGGAAAATCTGAACTGGTGACTTTATAAAGATATATATATTTTTATTTTTATGGTTGAACATGGGCATTAGATTTATGTCTATGTGTTACCATGGCGATGATCCTTCTAGCTGTCATTGTTTTGTGCAATATATGACACATTTTGAACATATAACAAGTAGCTCAAATGAACTATTGGCCTGTATTTTTATTAAAAACAATTGCATTATGATAAATACCCTTCACACATGCCAAATAAAAATGCCCAGACTGTTTGCATATGCGCATGTTTATTGTATATTATTTTCTATTTTTATCTCTGCGTCACAATAAGTCAATAAATATGTGAAAATCTATCTTATATGAAACAATACTATCCAATCCACTGTTTCATATGGCACATTTATTTATAAACGTGACAGTTTCCAAAGTGCTGCACAAACACATTAAAGCTGCATTGTGTAACTTTTCTGGTGGAGGGCCCATCAAATGCTTTTCTCGATGGAGATGTTATTATTTTGTCTGGAATGATTGTAGATAGGGATGCATGATATATCAGCATTAACATCGGCCGATACTGCCAAAATTTTAACATATCGGTATCGGACCGATGTGTAAAACTGGGCCGATATTAACGACCGATATTTGTCAATACTGTAAAAAACAGATTAAGAGTGACATGGTGTGTCATGTGTTTGTGTTAAAAGACATCAACATTTCATAATAATCAATAAGTTAGTTAAAGGTTATAAATGAGTTCATTTCATATTTATAAATTGTTAAAAAGAGTTAGGTAAAATCAGAGTGACAAATCTTCACCTTTAAAGGGATATGCCACCCCCAGGTCAAATTTGGGCATCTCCCCACAGTCCAGAGACTAAAATAAGTGGTGGAAAGTGTTTTCCTGCTCACCCAGCCATTGTCCGAGTCTGTCGCACGACGTTTTGCAACAGGGGAACTCCCTTCCCGGTGCGTAACTGGGATTCCCCTGGCAGCGTGCTGCGTGATACGGCTGAATTTTTCCCGAGGAGCGGGAAACTTCGAATTGCGTTGAATTAGTCTAAAGAGCAAACTCTCCGTGTTGATTTGCACATTTATTTGCACTCGATATGAATGCGCACTAGCACACAAACTAGTCTGCCCAACAACAGAACAATCTATTTTCTGATTGGCTGAAACTGAGATTTTTTTCCGGGGAGCGGGGCGGGGAGGAGGGGGATGTTTTTTAGGCTGAAAACGCGCGGTGCCTGCATAAACTGAGCCACACAGACTCGGACAATGGCTGGGTGAAAAAAAAAAAAAATTCCACCGTGAGAAATTTTAGTCTCTGGACTGTGGGGAGATGCCCAAATTTGACCTGGGGGTGGCATATCCCTTTAAGGATGGTTCTATTTTGAGTAAAGAGTGAGCGTTCCTGTGTTAAAGTCCGTTCTGTTTTATACGAATAAGCCTGAAGACGCTCGTGTTCACGCTCAATATGTTTTATACGTTTGAACCTCAGCAAACTTTCACCTTTGTGACTAGTTTATGTTAACACTTTGATTAAGGTGATGTATATTTTGCATTTGAACAAGTAAGACCTGAACTTGTGGTTTCACGGAGCTAACTGTTTAAGCTAGCTACTCGTATTTTGTTCATCACATGTTTACGACATTGGCAATGTGCCTTCTTTGTTCTATGGCGGCACGGTAGCTGAGTGGCTAGCGCTCTTGCTTCACAGCAAGAAGGTTCCGGGTTCGATCCCCGGGTCGCCCAGGCCTTTCTGTGTGGAGTTTGCATGTTCTCCCCGTGTCTGGGTGGGGCACTCCAGTTTCCCCCACCAACCCAAAACATGCACCATAGGTAAAATCCTCCAGCTTAGGTCCTGACCAAACCGAAGCAAGAAGATCATGGAGATGGTCCCCGGGCACAGTAATGTGCTGCCCACTGCTCCTAATATATATATATATATATATATATATATATATATATATATATATATATATATATATATATATATATATATATATATATATATATATAGGATGGGTTAAAATGCAGAGAAGAATTTCTCCAGTGTGTGATCAATAAAGCTCACTTCTTCTTCTTCTATGTTCCAGTTACTACTAAATATATAAGAGACCTCCATAAAACAAGAAAAGTACACCTTGTGTACGGAGTTTTTCTTTATTAGTTCGCTGGCTGTCGAGCCTCACATCGTCACGTGTCGTGAGGACAGCACATGGTGATTTATCATCCTTGTGTTGTTGTTTTTTTAATATCTAAACTTTCTCACAGGGGTTTTGTGAGTAAAAAAGCTTTATGGAGTCAAAACACATTTTGAAAATAAAAGAAGACATTCAAAAATAAATTTTGCATGAATTTCAGTCTGTAGAAAATGTTATCTCAGAATAAAAAAAAAATATATATATATACATAAGTATCAGTTAATATCGGTTATCTGCCATAACAGCAACATTAATATCGGATATCAGTATTGGCTAAAATTTTCACATTGGTGCATCCCTAACTGTAGATGTTCATTAATATGCACTGTCCCTATTAAATTAAAGAATAAATAAATAAAATAAGTGTTTCACAGTATGGTATTAAACCTTTCTATCTCCATGGAGACCAAACCAGACCAAGTTACAGGTCAGATTTGTGGAAAGGCGACCCCGCTCAGAGTCAGAATGTTTGTTTTTCTAGGCAAGTTTTAGGTACAAAACTACCAATTTAATAAATGTAAAATAGAGCTGTTTAATGTCATACTGTGGAACATTCCAGGCCATCCATAGCAATGACATCTCCATAGAAACAAGCAGGTGACGGACTCTGAACCAAAAAGGTACATAGTGCAACTTTAAAACAAGAATAAATCCTAAATAAAAACAATCTATAAAAAAACATTAGAATCCATAAAGCTAAAATGGTTAAAACTATGAATAAAATGGAATAAAATCATCACATTAAAATGAAAAAATAAAAGAGACAGAGGACCACACGACTTACACGCTGCTGTAATTACCGTTCCCTTTTTGAAGCTGTGTTGTGGCTGTAGAACCCTCTGTTGCTCATCTTATCCCCCCTCCTCTGCACCGTGAGCCAAATGTCAGAGTCAAATGAATAATTCTGTGTGTTCCTCTGCAGCGACAGCTAAGGTTGTGGCGTGGGTTACAGTTATGCAGGGTAAGGAGAGCTACCATAACAAGCCTCGCATCACCATTCTTCCTTAAAATTCAACTCCTTTGCTTCCCTTCAAGGTCCGTCCCTGTTGTCTTCTCTCCGGCCCGTCTTTAGTACATGTATATTTGATGTTATTAGCCACAATGCTAACGGCTACAGTGTTTTGTGCTGACGTAGTTATTGACTAGAGAAAGTAGAACCGTGATGCAATCAGCTAGAGACTTGCAATCGTAGCACTTTCCTCCCCAGTTGTTTTGTTTTAGCACTAAAAGATTCACTCTTTGTGGCGTGCATTTATATGATATACGGGTCTGACAAAAAATATTCAACTTTTTCATGATATTTTAATTTCTATTGGGTTCTTTAAAGCCCCAGTGTGTAGGATTCGTGGCGCATAGGTGGATGGTGCTATTGCACTTTCTGTTTTAGCTACGGCAGACCTCGAGGGTCACCCGGGCGCGGTCCCGTTTTTTTTTTTTTTTTTTTTTTCTCATGAAAACACACATTCCCGATCGTGTACCATGACACGCTACACATCAAATGAAACCTTACAGTCTCCTCTTTTTGACTATGCAATTCATTTCCCTGCACAACAATCACGCCCCGAGCACATGGGGCTTTTATACGGAAAAGCACAAAACGAGGTTAGCTTACCTTAGAATGCTTTGCACAGGTCAAACTCTGTATTTCACCATAAACTTGCTCTCAATTTGTCCGTAAGGATCCAGCGAATAAAATCCAGTGAAACAATTTAGTCCAAAACACGTGTTAGATCCATTACGACATCTGATCCGGCAGCATGCTTGTGTTGTTTACCCAAAACCACGAGCCTTGCCGAAGGTGAAGGCGGAGCCCAAATGTCCTTCTGCGGCTCTCGTATTCAAAATGGCTGCCTCTGCATGGGGAAGATCCCCCTTTTATGTGACTATATCTAAGTCCAAAAGAATACTTTGATTTCATGATGGAAGTGAAAAGGCTTGGAAAACAATGTATTTTTGAATGGGTATCTTCAATTTCAGTAATTAACGGGTAAAAATCTTACACACTGTCCCTTTAAATCAGACCTATTCTGCAAAATTGACTTCTTGGAGCTTTTTCTATTCTAGTCTAAAAAAAAAACGTGTCTGCACTGAAGTGAGATGTTTTCAATCTCGTGGCGACAGTAGCTCAGTTGGTAGAGCGTTTGATCCAGAGGTTGGCGGTTCAAATCCCGCTCTTGACAAAAAAGTGGTCAGATCCACTGACCCACAGGTTGGTTGGTATGATTCCAGCTCCCACAAATCAATGCTGCTGTTGTGTCCTTGGGCAACCCACCTCGCCCCCAGTGTCTGCGTACACTGGTGTGTGAAGGTGTAAGTGGTTCCTTGTTGTAAAGCGCTTTGGGTGCCTTGAAGGTGGAAAAGCACGATATAAAGATGTGACTATTTACCATTGTGAGTATGTATGATGTAAATTGTACATATGAATAGTGACAATTAACTTCTTTTAACCATATAAAAGTTGTTTCCTTTCACATTTGCCCTTTCAAAGTTGTATTTGGAGTTCTTTGTGCGTAATCTGTGAGTAATCTTTAACTCATTCACTGCCGGCCTGTTTTTAGAATTCTATCCCCCAGAGTGCCACAGGTTTCAGTAGAATTTCACTGATTTTCCAAGACCCACAGAATACTGAGTTCTTTGACTATATAAACATGGGACACATCAAAATAAAGTGTCGACTCTCTTCTTTCACCTGGAAAAAAAATTATGTTTCTAACCTTTTCGGTTCTCAAATAACTGATAGTAGAACATAGGGAAGTTTCAGCAAAAACACTGGTTTTTGAGCAAGAAATGGAGAAAACGACCGTTTAGTTCAGGGAAGGATTTCGAGCAGATCAGTGACTTTGACATCAATATTTATTGATTTAGTGACACCTCAAACATCTAAAATAACAGAGAAAGAGATTTTTGATGACAAAGTACATTTTTTATTTACAAATATAAGAATATAAGGCTCTGTGAATTGAAAATTCGTTCAAATCAATAGTGCCAAGAGATGTTTACAGGATATAATATCTTTTCCTATAAAATAGAACTTTGTTGAGGCTTTGTCTGAGGCCCAGAGTACAGACCCATAATAAAAACTAATACACACACACACACACACACACACACACACACACACACACACATATATATGTACATACACACAAGCCCATGCATAAACCTTTACACACACACAGCTACACACGCGCACGCACACGCGCGCACGCACGCACACACGCACACACGCACGCACGCACACACGCACACACACACACACACACACACACACACACACAACTTCATTCATTACAATTACCATACACTGCTCACTGCTCCAAGTCAGTAAACTTCTTCTTTGGAGCTGTCGTAGTTCTGAGGAGACTCCCTGGTCCGTGCAGCGCACACATGACACGCCCTCCTCGGGCACAGCAGATCTCTGCTCAGACCTCGCTGCTTGATCCGGCTTGTCTCTGCGATCCTCTGATCCAGGATCCTGGGTCCCAAGAGCAATCTGATCGCTCCATAGGCGCTGATCAACAGTTGTCTGCTTTTCCGGGTTCCCTGGCCTCGCCATCTTACTACTCTGGCCAATACACCATACACACGCTGCACTCCTCCTTTCTTCCCCGGCTCTGATCGGCTAATAATGATACAACATCGCCATCTACAGGTTGAGAGATGTAAATTACACCTCAAAAGTTGCTCCAGGCCGTAACCTAGCAACCCCCGCTGAAAAAAGCAATTGACGTCTATAGACGTCACGGCACTCAACGGTTGGATTCGAGGGGACGTCAATAGACGTCTCCGGCATTGAATGAGTTAATTAACTTCAGACCACCATATTGCATTGTTATTGTTTTCACCGCCACCGGCATACGCCCACTACTCTGTGCTCTGTACTCACCTATTTTATTTTATTAGTGATATGGGTAAGATTTTAGTCGAATAGTCATTTTGGAACAAATAAAAACATTTGCCAGTGTGATGTGCAGCTATCCATCAAAGGTGCTGACAACTATGGACAGATTATTTGTTTATCATCACAGCAGATGTGCCCGAGTGCAGAAAACTCCACTGTCTGTGCGGTGAACATGAAGTTGCAGATTAACGAGCGCTGTTGTCAGCACTAAAACAGTTTATCATGTGATAAAATAAGTTCTGATGCTGAATGAACATTAGTGAGTGGGATACGTCTTAATGACCCGTATGTGTTTTCAAGATACAAGATTCAAGATTGTTTATTTGTCATATGCAGGATCAACACAAGGTCAACAATGCAATGAAATGCTTAGGATCAGAAGAACCGTTGACTCGCTAAGATAGTCAAGAAGTACTAATAGCAGCAATAATAGTACATGGTAAAAAAGTGTTGCAAAACGTCCAGGGGACAAGGTAAGCAATATAATAAAAAAAAAATATGTAATAAAATATAATAAAATACAAAGGTACAGGTAGGATTAAATAAGGTGTAAGTAGAGTGTGTTAAAAGCAGGTGAGTGTGTAAATGACGACAAGAAACGTCTCAAACTTCAGTAGTCGGACCTCCACTCATACCTGATCGATACACCTATCCCTGCCCCCCGAGAGAGCCTGAAATCTGCTGAAAGCCTACGAGACACATGATCCCAGACACCGACGTGATCCCAGACACCGACATGATCCCAGATACCGACATGATCCCAGACACCGACATGATCCCAGATACCGACATGATCCCAGACACCGACATGATCCCAGACACCGACATGATCCCAGATACCGACATGATCCCAGACACCGACATGATCCCAGATACCGACATGATCCCAGACACCGACATGATCCCAGATACCGACATGATCCCAGACACCGACATGATCCCAGATACCGACATGATCCCAGACACCGACGTGATCCCAGATACCGACATGATCCCAGACACCGACATGATCCCAGACACCGACATGATCCCAGACACAGCCATGATCCCAGACACCGACATGATCCCAGACGCTGACATGATCCCAGACACACCGACATGATCCCAGACACCGACATGATCCCAGACGCCGACATGATCCCAGACACCGACGTGATCCCAGACACCGACGTGATCCCAGACACTGACATGATCCCAGACACTGACATGATCCCAGATACCAACATGATCCCAGACGCTGACATGATCCAAGACACCGACATGATCCCAGACGCTGACATGATCCCAGACACTGATATGATCCCAGAGGCTGACATGATCCCAGACACTGACATGATCCCAGACACGGACGTGATCCCAGACACCGACATGATCCCAGACACACCGACATGATCCCAGACACACCAACATGATCCCAGACACCGACATGATCCCAGACACGGACGTGATCCCAGACACACCAACATGATCCCAGACACCGACATGATCCCAGACACGGACGTGATCCCAGACACGGACGTGATCCCAGACACTGACATGATCCCAGACACTGACATGATCCCAGACACTGACATGATCCCAGACACTGACATGATCCCAGACACTGACATGATCCCAGACACTGACATGATCCCAGACACGGACGTGATCCCAGACACCGACATGATCCCAGACACACCAACATGATCCCAGACACCGACATGATCCCAGACACGGACGTGATCCCAGACACACCAACATGATCCCAGACACCGACATGATCCCAGACACGGACGTGATCCCAGATGCCGACATGATCCCAGACACTGACATGATCCCAGACACTGACATGATCCCAGACGCTGACATGATCCCAGACACTGACATGATCCCAGACACTGACATGATCCCAGACACGGACATGATCCCAGATACCAACATGATCCCAGACACCGACAGCGGCTCTTTCTGCAGGAGACATGCGCAGTAGAGCGAGAAGTGACGTAGTCTGATAATCCCTCTATACCTACAATACAGCAAATTATAAGATAATAGGTGTTGATTCTAACTATAGTGGACACAAGAACAATATGTCTTCTATAAAATTTGGGAAAACATCACATTGAACGCATTCTGAATTATCATGGAAAGTAATCCATTGCTAAAGAAGTATAATTATAAATGTTTATAATTCTATTGGGTTTTCGTAAAGTACTATGATTCAACCAGTAACGCCTGTGTGACCAAACATTGTACTTTATAGCCAACTGGGGAAAAGATTTCACAAATATCTAATCCTTAAAAAAAAAAAATCAAATATCCTTTTTAACTTTAACCCTTACAAGCATCTTTTTAAGAAAACAAACACTGAATTTAACAACTAATCTGAAACCCCCTACTGATCCGCCTTGTCATTTCTCAAACCTTTTTTAAAATAGCAACAGCTTGAGTAAAACTTGGCAACTATATACTGTATAGTCCTACTGCGCAAAAATCCATGGGTACTAAACTGAAAATCGTTAGAGCACCACTGTCGTAAAGGTGCTTAATGGACATCTAAGTGTTTTTGGAATTAGCGAAGTACGTGCCATTGGGATTCTAGCCAGCCCTGCACGCTGCCAATCACGCCAACATTCTCGCTGAAGCTCGTCAGTGGGGCTTCACAGATGGTTAGCGTCTCCTGGCAAATCATCAGAATTTTTCACTTCCCTGCCTCCCTTTCTGACAGCTATAAGCGTTACATGTTGTTTTTGGCATAGAAAGGATGGACTGCGTACATGGCTCCCTCATACATAATGAATTCTAGTGTTAAAGAACTTAGTACATGCAAGACGGGCCAGATTGTCGTGTTTTTGAGTTAGCGTTTAGGTGTTGATGCTACACTAGTTGGCGGGGAGTGACTGAGTATGTCGGGTATAGGTTGTAAATGGAAGCCCCCCCGAGCCATCTGCTAAGGAACAGGAGTGGTGGTTGGAGGAGATCAGAGCGTTTTCAAACTGGAGTGAAGAGGATTATAGAGACTCCTGTGATGGCTGCAGTAGAAGGTGGCAGGTGGACTGTAAAAGGAAGCGATACTGAGCATGAGGATTGACATTTAGGTGAGATTTTCTATTTCGAGTTGCGGAAGCATGGAGGTTTGACAAATAAGCGTCCTAAAGATAGTATTTGAATATGTGTGCAGAATCCTTCAGTCGTCCAGGTAGAATCCATGTCAATTTGTCAACTGGACAAAAGTTTATTTTGGTTGAATACATTTCGCAGCTCATCTAAGCTGAAGAAGCAGCTTGGATGAGCTGCGAAACGTATTCAACCAAATAAACTTTTGTCCAGTTTATTTTTGGTCTGTCCACAAAAAAATCTACTTCCACTTAAAGAGATAGTGCATTTTTTTATGTTAATCTTTATGGGTTTCCTTCTAAAAGTTACGTGTGTTGACACCGGTTTACCTCTGACACTCTCTGCTCAGCCCGGTTCGGCTCGCTTTCTGGAGCCCAGGTAAGTAGGTCCGGTAACTTCCCTGTAACATGAAATAAAGCTTGTTTTTCTTTTCAAAACAAAACATTTGTCTAAAAGGTGATATATTTGCGTCCCAAACAGCACATCCAGCAAGGTAGTTAGCATTTGCATAGTGTCGCTCTTGATTCGTATCACTGCGCGCATATTAGCTGTATTAGCCTGTTAACCTTTTGCAGAAGTGTACGGTGGATGCGGTCCGCCGCAAGCCGAAGTTTACAAGTGAATAGGCTGATAGACATAACATGGGCGCAGTGATGCAAATCGAGAGAGACAATATGCGAATGCTAACTACGCTGATGGATGTTTCGTGGACAACTGTTTGGGACGCAAATATATCACCTTTTGGACAAATGTTTTGTTTTGAGAAGAAAAACAAGCTTTATTTCATATTCCAGGGAAGTTACCGGACCTACTTCCGTGGGCTCCAGAAAGCGAGCCGAACCGGGATCAGCTGAGACTGTCAGAGGTAAGCCGATGTCAACACACGTAACTTTTAGAAGGAAACCCATACAGAGAGACAAGGGCAAGAAACAAGACAACAGAGAATCCGAACCCAGGAGGAAAGGGATAGCGATTCCGTACCTGGCCGGCGTTTCGGAAAAACTACAGAGGATTTTCAGAAAATATGAAATTCCAGTTTATTTCAAACCTACAAACACTTTAAGACAGAAACTCGTCCACCCAAAGGACAAAACACCGAGCCACAAACAAAGCAATGTGGTCTACTCCATTCAGTGTAGTGAAGACTGCAGTGAGCGCTACATTGGGGAAACAAAACAGCCACTTCACAAGAGGATGTACCAACACAGACGGACGTGCCAGAGTGGACCGTCATCTGCCGTACATCTTCACCTAGAAGCCACGGGCCATTCTTTTGAGGACAGTGAGGTTCAGATCTTAGCCAGGGAACAAAACTGGTTTGAGAGGGGGGTTAAAGAGGCAATTTTTGTCAAAAAAGAGAATCTGTCGTTAAACAGAAATGGGGGAGTTAGACATAACTTGTCTCCCATTTATAATTTGATTCTTAAACCAAGTCAAAAACAGACAAAGAAACATTAGGGCAGACAATCCAGGGCAGAGGGGTGGAGAGGGTCGTTAGGCTTGAATAGGGAGGCGAAACTAGTCGCCAGAGAAATTTGGAAAACAAAGAGACAGATTAGTGGAGATAGTTTCAGAGCTATTTCAGTGTAGGGAGCTCCTCCCTGCAGCTAGATATAAGCAGGGTCTAACCAGCACTAGAACCAGAGCTGATGAAGCCTCTCGGATGAGCGGCGAAACGTTTTCAACCAAACAAACTTTGTCCAGTTGACAAATTGAATTTCTCCTTTTATCATGGATTCTACCTGGACGACTGAGGGACTCTTCACGCATACAGATTAACATAAAAAAAAAAAAAAAACACTATCCCTTTAAAGACACACGACTCAAGTTGGATTTGACGATTATATTTTTATATTGTTCCTATCTAATAAAACAAATTTTGGTGTGCCTCTAGCTTGGAACTACATTCGCAACTGAACCAGTGCCTTAACATTCAGAGGACAAAGTTTTTCTCATTCTCAGTATATGGACAGGCCTCATGTGAAAGCTTTCACTCGCTGAGCTGCACAGGCTGCACTAGCACTGGTTCAGGATTGTTTGCAGGTGCTGGGGTTTAGGTAGTGACCGTTCAGATTCAGAGATTTCATAATTAAGAATAAATCGGCATTACATTGTTTTCAGCAAAAGAAATTTTATTTGAACATGTCACATGTCTGGGGGACACGGATAGGTCATGTGAAATCTTACATGGTTCATTTGGGTGTGCAGCTCTGGAAAAAAATAAGAGACCACTGCAAAATTATCAGTTTTTCTGCTTTTACTACTTATAGGTATGTGTTTGGGCAAAACTTTTTTGTTTGAGTTTCCCCCAAAATCCAAATTAAAATATTATCGTTTAGAGCATTTATTTGCAGAAAATGACAAATGGTCAAAATAACAAAAAAGATCCATGTTTTCAGACCTCAAACAATGCAAAGAAACAAGATCAAATTCATTTTAAAACAACATAACACTAATGTTTACACTTAAGAAGAGTTCACAAATCAATATTTGGTGCAATAACCCTTATTTTTAATCACAGCTTTCATGCGTCTTGGCATGCTCTCCACAAGTCTTTCACATTGTTCTTGGGTGACTTTATTCCACTCCTGGTGCAAGAACTGAAGTAGCTCAGCTTTGTGTTTGTGTTGGAATTCAACAGACGCTGGAATGGAATGGCTGTAATACATGTAGAGATGCTGATTTCTGAAAAAAATGCAGTGGTCTCATTGTTTTCCAAAGCTGTATGTATAGTCCAATATATTATATTAGGGCTGTCAAACGATTAATTTTCTTGATCGCAACTAATCTCAGAAATTTCATAGTTAATCGCGATTAATCGTGATTTATTTTGCATGTTTAAAATTGATATCTTGCAGTAAGACCGTTCGAATCTAAAGTTAAACTCACAATGCAAAGTATTTCTCACCATTTTTTTTATTTCAAAAAAGTTCAGAGAAAGGAAAAAGTAACAATGAACCAGTAATAGTGCTTACTTTGAGAAATTGTAAATAAATGATTGAAGCCCGCTCGAGCTGCCTACGGATGCGTAGAAGGAACAAAATACTAACAAACTCAAAATAGCGCATTTAACCGACAATGAGTTTAATTAATACAACCAAATGAGCTGCATATGGATGGTAGAATTGCGGAAAATGCTGGCAAACTCTGATCGCGATTAAAAAAATTGTTCGCGATCAGCCCTAATTATATTATATAGTTTTCATTATCCAGTTACATTTAACATAAGTGTCATCACAGTCGTGTCTATAAATGAAAATCACACCTTGAAAAAATTACTCTATACATCCAATCAATTTATGAGCTAATTCTACTGTTACTCTCTTAAGCTTTGCCTGTCAGTATAACAGTCACTAGACATTTGTATTCTGGAGTTTCCACCTCTTTCATTCACGTCTCCTCCTGAAGTCACATGACTGCTGGATACTGTATCTGCTAATTATTCAGGTGGAGATACGCCTCTGCATTTACCAAAGGGATTAACGTCTGACAAGACTGAGCCAAGTAAATAACATCATTATCCAAACTGCAAATAATACGCGCTGAAGAGTCCGGAGAAAATGAAGATAGCGTCTAGTTGAAAACCATTTCAGGAAAGGCATGTTCACAGTAATTGGTAGCACTTAAATATTTATTCATTAGCTATTTAATTAAGCATTGTAGCAATAATGGCGTGTCCTTCTTGTGGTAATGAGTCTCTGGTCTGACAAATGGGCGCTGTAATGAATTCCAATAATATGTGTAATGAATGGGCCTCCAAAGGACAGCGCCAAGAGCAGGATGTCACACTCTATAGCAACTTTTCTGTGAAACAAGAAAACTTATTTTGATGGGCTATTTTTATGTGCTTGGGCTGACTGGAGGGTGCATTGTGCAACTTATTCTGCTCATCACCATGGAGTAGTTATTCCTTTGTCTGGAATTAAACGTATTAGTGTACGGTAGCATTTATTCAGTACAGGTGTTTGTTGCTCAAAGATACAGTAATTCTTTCTGTGAATAGGATTGTCTTGGTTTAATCTCTACTGTGGAACATTCTAGACAAAGCAATAACATCGCCATGAAGTCAAGCAGGTGACGGACCCTCCACCAGAAAAGCTGCGTAATGCATCTTTAATTATCCTGTCACAACCTAGCATGTTACTGCATTTACATGTCTAGATCTAAATGTGATACTAACACTACACATATACAATTATATCATTGAGGCTACGTTCAACTGCAGCTTGAAGTGACCCAAATCTGATTTTTTCGCCTCTATGCGACCTGTATCTGATCTTTTAATGACAGTCTGAACGACACAGATCCGATTTTTTCAAATGCGACCCAGGCCACTTGGAGATGTGGTCCTAAAACCGATACATATCTGATCTTTTGACATGCGACTTCAGTCTGAACGGTCAGGTCGCATTCATCCGACCTACACCTCATCAACAAGCGAGAGTGGTACAAGTATGCGTTCACAAATGTACACAAACGTTCTTCTCGTCATACGAAAAATGTGTATGAAGTCCATGTCAGTGAAGCAGCAAAGCACATACAGTCAGGTCCATAAATATTGGGACATCAACAGTATTTTCATCTTTTTGGCCCTGGACACCACCACAATGGATTTGAAATGACACAAACAAGATGTGCATTAAGTGCAGACTTTCAGCTTTAATTTGAGGGTATTTGCATCCAAATCAGGTGAACGGTGTAGGAATTACAACAGTTTCTACATGTGCCTCCCACTTTTTAAGGGACCAAAAGTAATTGGACAATTGGCTGCTCAGCTGTTCCATGGCCAGGTGTGTTCCATGGCCAGGTTGTGTGTGATTCCCTCATTATCTCATTTATAAGCAGACAAAAGTTCATTCGAAGTTTGCATTTGGAATCGAATTGCTGTCAACTCTCAATATGAGGTCCAAAGAGCTGTCACTATCAGTGAAGCAAGCCATCATTAGGCTGAAAAGGCAAAACAAACCCATCAGAAAGATAGCAAAAACATTAGGTGTGGCCAAATCAACTGTATAGAATATTCTTAAAAAGCAAGAACGCACCGGTGAGCTCAGCAATACCAAAAGACCCGGAAGACCACGGAAAACGACTGTGGTGGATGACAGGAGAATTCTTTCCCTGGTGAAAAGAAACCCCTTCACAACAGTTGGCCATATCAAGAACACTCTCCAGGAGGTTGGCGTCTCTGTGTCAAAGTCGACAATCAAGAGAAGACTTCACCAGAGTGAATACTGAGGCTTCAGCACAAGATGTAAACCATTGGTGAGTCTCAAAAACAGGAAGACCAGATTAGAGTTTGCCAAAAAACATCTAAAAAAGCCGATACAGTTCTGGAACAACATCCTATGGACAGATGAGACAAAGATCAACTTGTACCAGAATGATGGGAAGAGAAGAGTTTGGAGAAAGACAGGAACTGCCCATGATCCAAAACATACCACCTCATCAGTGAAGCATGGTGGTGGTAGTGTTATGGCGTGGGCATGTATGGCTGCCAATGGAACTGGTTCCCTTGTTTTTATTGATGATGTGACTGCTGACAAAAGCAGTAGGATGAATTCTGAAGTGTTTCGGGTAATATTATCTGCTCATATTCAGCCAAATGCTTCAAAACTCATTGGACGGCGCTTCACAGTGCAGCTGGACAATGACCCGAAACATACTGCGAAGGCAACCAAAGAGTTTTTTAAGGCAAAGAAGTGGAATGTTATGGAATGGCCAAGCCAGTCACCTGACCTGAATCCAATTGAGCATACATTTTACTTGCTGAAGAGAAAACTGAAGGGAAAATGCCCCAAGAACAAGCAGGAACTGAAGACAGCTGCAGTGGAGGCCTGGCAGAGCATCACCAGGAACGAAACCCAGCGTCTGGTGATGTCAATACATTCCAGACTTCAGGCTGTCATTGACTGCAAAGGATTTGCAACCAAGTATTAAAAAGTGACAGTTTGATTTATGATTGTTTAGTTTGTCCAATTACTTTTGGTCCCTTAAAAAGTGGGAGGCACATGTAGAAACTGTTGTAATTCCTACACCGTTCACCTGATTTGGATGCAAATACCCTCAAATTAAAGCTGAAAGTCTGCACTTCAAGCACATCTTGTTTGTGTCATTTCAAATCCATTGTGATGGTGTCCAGGGCCAAAAAGATGAAAATAGTGTTGATGTCCCAACATTTATGGACCTGACTGTAGCAATCCCACCACTCTCAGCACCAACACGTTCTGCCACTGCCTCACAAAACGCCATGGCCAAAAACCTTCTCCTTCTCAAACTCTTCCTTAAAACAAATACGTTATACATGTTCTGGCTCCAGTACGACATCAACTTTAAAATCTCCAGGTGCTCAATAGTGTCCATGTTTAAGCTACTTCCGTAAACACTGAGCATGCTCGCTGAGTGTGACCTCGTCGTGTCCTCCAATGCCAATGCGGGACACTTTTGGGGCATATAAAGTTCACACTGGAGATCACATACTGTACAAGTGGCATTTAATTGGAAATATGAACGACCTTGCAAAAAATTGGATTTCACAAAAACAACTCAGAATTGAGCTTTAAGTCCTGCAGTCTAAACGTAGCCTTACATTAGTTTTACTTGCAGAAAATATGCATGAAAATTAAAGCCTGTACCAAGACTGAACCTTGTGGAACACCAGCCACAAGTTTTAATGAAGAAACAAAAGTTGAGTACAGAATTACTCGTTTATGAAACATGTTTTGTTGTTTTGTAAAAAGTAAAAGTAAAAATAAGTGATATTGCTTAAAAAAAGTCTAAATATTTTAAGAAACACAAAAAAGTTTGAATAAATACGAAAAATATTAATAAAGAATAAATAAATACGAATATTATATGTAATAACAAGTTCAGAGAATTTAAGTAGTTAATCAAAGGCCTGAATTTCACGTTTAACCACAACAGTAAATGATGCAAACATGATATTTTTTTCCTGAAACAAAACAAGGAGTTAAAACCACTATTAGCATTCTCAGTGAAAATTCTCCAAAAGGCATTAGCTTGGACAAAGCCAGGTGCTTCATCACTGCTTAAGCCATGTGTCTGCCGCTAATGGTTGACCTTCTTCTGAGGATCTCTCTCTTCTCAAGGTGACAGCGGCTAATGACCAGGCCGGGTGTCATGGGGTCGTCCTCGTGACCTCCGCACCTGAGCTCGTATCACTGCTCCAAGCTATGTAAAGAGACGCCGCCCCCGGGGTCAGCTCCCCTCTGTCAGTCCAAACCTCCACAGACCTGCCTTTTATCTCAGACTAATCTTTATTTAGCTCGCCGTCTTCTCCAACCAGCTTCAGTCACATCAAAGCTCATAGATAAACTAGAGATTGTCAGAGATTGTCAGGATATAGCTGTGCAAACGTTTTTATAATAATTTCAATACATTTTCAACTAAATACTAAAATGTTATCACCAAATACTGCGTCCACTTTAGTTGTCCTAGATTTCAGTGGTGGAGGGTCAACAGACTTTTTTGTATATAATATAAAATATTTAGACGTTTTTAGCAATAATTTTGATTTTTTTTTCCATAAATAAAAACAATGGGTTAAGCTAACTATTATTTGTCTCGATTTTTGTTCCAAGTTTAATACAAATGATTAGTAATTGTTGTTATCACTTATTTTTACTTTTACTTTTTACAAAACGACATGTTTCATACACGAGTAATTCTGTACTCAACTTTTGTTTCTTCATTAAAACTTGGTGTTCCACAAGGTTCAGTCTTGGTACCTTTAATTTTCATGCATAATTTTTGCAAATAAAACTAAAGTAAGGCTACGTTCAGACTGCAGGACTTAAAGCTCAATTCCTGCTTGTTTCCTTGGAGGTGTTAATGTTTTGCCTGGAATGTTCCACTCTTGTCACCTGCTTGTTTCTATGGAGATAGATACATTTAATTTCATAAGGTGGAAAATTTTATTTATTTTGATATTTCTGTCAAAAATTGACATTCATAGTAGTGGGTCCACTTTTACTCTGGCTTTTAATCCAACTTGACTTGTGGGGTCCTCTGTGTTTTTATTTTCTTTATGTTATTTAAATTTGTAGATTATTTTATTGGTTTTATTTATTGCTATCTTTATGGGTTTGCTTTTATTTGACTTTGGAAGCTGTTTTATTTATAAAATGTGCTATAGAAATAAAGTGGATTTGCATTCATAGAGTACTCTCCATCTGAAATTAGGAGTGTGCTCACAGTCCTGGTTTGAGTTCAGTTTGGTCCTGATGTAAACTTGGGCGTCCCATTCCTCTTTCTTACCCCTTCGTCTTACCCCTACCCCTTGGTTTTGCTTATTCATGTGAGGGCAAGGGGTGTCCCGATTCTAATATCGATCAAGGGCTCGGGCCACGACCTCGGGCTGCATACCCCTTGAAACGAAGTAAGCTCTCGACCAGACTTGAAACGAAGGGGTACGCCTACAATCTCAGGCAGGTTTTGGGATCAGGATGGCAGCGTCACATTGACCCACCAAGGAGTCTCATAAACATATTTTCAGCAGTTGTAATTATCGATTAACAGTTTAGCAGGTTTACAATTATGACGCTTATGTTCGACGTTACTTTTAGTGAACTGTTGTTGCGGTTTTTAATTGTAGTGATGTCTGTTTAGCCGACGTTATCGTTTTATCGAACTTTCATGTATAAACAAGATGAGGTACACGATAATCCTTGACATTTTTTTACATTTGTTTGCATTAATTGTTGTCGCCTCTGTAGACGTAGCAGCTCAGGTAGAGGCGAGGGATGATGACACAAACGGTAATCGAGTGGCGTCCCATTTCTTAGGGGAACATTCGTACCCCGAGCCCTCTCAGCTCGGTATCGAGGGACAAGACAAAGACATAGATAAAGGCGAAAGGGAAGGGGTAAGACAGAGAAATGGGAGCCAGCCTTGGTTTGTGCTTGCTCTTCTCCTAGTTTAATCATTGTCTAGTCAAGTTTTAGTTTTGTTCTTGTCCCAATTTTGAAGTGGTGTGTGAGTGACAACATTTGAAGCCATGAATCAAACCTATACCTGACCATTCAAACATGTATAAAACTTGTACTAACTTCCCCTGTGATTTCCGTAGGTGGTATCCAGTGCCCAAACATCAGCAGTCTGCAGGAGGTGCGCAGTTGTAATGACCACCCGTGTACGGTATACCACTGGCAGACGGGACCATGGGGGCAGTGCATCGAGGACTCTTCTATCCCAGCAGGAAACGCCTCTGCGGGGAGGGCCAGGGGCGATGACAACTCCTGCTCCATCGGCATGCAAACGCGAAAGGTCATCTGTGTACGGGTCAACGTGGGACAGGTGCCTCCCAAAAAGTGAGTCTGTGCTTTATTAAGATTAAGATTAGCCTTTATTGTCTCCCTTGGGAGAAATTTGTCCTCTGCATTTAACCCATCCTGTCATCAGGAGCAGTGGGCAGCACATTACTGCGCCCATATAGAGATACAGCTCTGGAAAAAAATAAGAGACCACTGTTTTTCTGATTTTTCTACTTATAGGTATGTGTTTGGGCAAAAGGAATATTTTTGACAACTACTGATAACATTTCTCCCAAATTCCAAATAGAAATATTATCATTAAGAGCAGGGGTCTTCAATGTTTTTCAGGCTAGGGACCCCCAAACAGATGGCCAACTGGGCCAGGGACCCCCTACTATATATACGGCATAGAATTGTGTTTTATATTAAATTGAGCTTAGTGTCATGTATAAACATTGCTACTCTGTTATGGTACATCCAATACAAGGAAATAATACACAGGTTAATACTGTATTTTACACTATAAAATATAAAATTATATTATTTTAAAGTGAAATCAAAAGATTTCGAGACCCCCCTGCAGTACCTCCGCGACCCCCCTAGGGGTCGCGACCCCCCCTGTTGAAGACCTCTGATTTAGAGCATTTATTTGCGAAAATGACAAATGGTCAAAATAACAAAAAGATCCATGTTTTCAGACCTCAAACAATGCAAAGAAACAAGATCAAATTCATTTTAATACAACATAATACTAATGTTTACACTTAAGAAGAGTTCAGAAATCAATATTTGGTGCAATAACCCTTATTTTTCATCACAGCTTTCATGCGTCTTGGCATGCTCTCCACAAGTCTTTCACATTGTTCTTGGGTGACTTTATTCCACTCCTGGTGCAAGAACTGAAGTAGCTCAGCTTTGTGTTTGTGTTGGAATTCAACAGACGCTGGAATGGAATGGCTGTAATACATGTAGAGATGCTGATTTCTGAAAAAAAATGCAGTGATCTCTTATTTTTTTTCCCAGAGCTGTATAAATGGACAAAGCTAATCCACTAGCCGCCGCGATCCAAATAGGAAGTGAGCATGGGCTCGCTTCTGGCTCCAGTTCACTTTATATTAAGCAAAAGTCGCCCCGTCTCCATTTCTCCTCATTTCAGTATTACAGTGTTCGTATTAACCTGCTCTACATGATCTTGGTGTTTTTATTTCGCGATTTTGTCCTTAAATCAATTCCTGTTCCTCATATGGTCCTGGCTTCCCTTTTGCCCCATAACTGCTAGCATCCATGAGGTTTATTTGACTGGAGCCGAATGCTATAGGTGATGTTACACTCCCTCCGGTCACTTGTTTATATAGTCTGTGGGTTTAACTGTAAAAATATTAATGGAGACTTATTATGCATCTTTTTTGAGCTTTTATAATATTATAATATTGGTCTCTCATCAAAAACATGTCTGGAGTTGTATTCTCTTCACAAAGTTTCAGTAATCCTCTGCCAAAATTCCTTTGAGAGAAGGAATGATTTGAATTTTCCCAGGATTGTTACGTCAGTGGTAGAAACCTGTTTATGAGTCTATAAACAATGCAGGGGCATGTTTCTTATTAACTAAGATTTTTTTTTTTCACTTTGTAATTCACCCTCCTGCCATTAGATGGAACCCTACATCAGATTCCCTCAGATGTCTGTAGATGGTTGAATTTTTTTTTTTTTTAATAAAACCTGAAATGCCAAAGCAAAAGTATTCAAGAGCGTGTTTAAAGGCTTAAAAAAAACAAACAGATAATGCATAATATGTCCTTTTATGTCCTTAATCCTAATAGCATAACATACTCCGTAAAGAGTCTGAACTCTAAATTAAGTGTCCAGCAATTTTTTATAATTACAAAACTGTATCTTGAGGCTAACTTTTAAAATTTCACTCATCAGCACTGTGAAAAGATTAATTTTTCTAAGTTCTACAGAGAAAGTAACTGAACCGCCTGGCATCCAGCATCCAGTCTGTGGAAGCCAATTTTGCTGCAGTTTGAGATTATGAGCGTTAGAGACGACCGGAGACCAATAGCTCCTCACTGACGTCCAACTTCACTGGCAAACTTCACATTCTGACTCACAGCAGAATCACAGACTACAGGGACACGTTAATCCTTTTTCAGGTCGATTCAGAAAATATTGAATTCACGTTTAAAATTTTGACTTGTAAATGATGCTAGCGTGAGCAGAAATATCAAGTAGAAATGTTTACATGATCTGGAAACATGATTTTGGTACATTTTGTATAATTATATCTTATATTAGCAAAAAAGGTAAAACAATTGTAAATGTTTTGTCTGACTGGTTTTCACTGGCCAAATTTCTCTTGATTTTTTCATATTTTGGCTTATTCTGAAGTTAATAGTTATAGGATTAAACTCAAATGATGGCACCCATTTGAGTTTAATCCTATAACTATACTAGACTTGGACTTAGACAAACTTTATTGATCCACAAGTGAAATTATTTGGGCACAGTAGCTCACACAACTGTTATAATAACAAAGCACAAAAATACAAATGGTAAAATACTAATGACTGTGGATCAGATAGAATATGTTTAGAATTTGAAAACTGCATAATATAGGCTACAATTTTTGTGAAAGAAGTGTTAATATACAGTGGTACCTCACCTTACGAATGACCCAACAAACGAAAATTTCAAGTTACGAAACGCCTTCATGGTAAATTTTTGTCTCTAGATACGAAAGAAAATTCAAGTTACGAAACACGAAATCTCAAAAATTCAAAAAATGCGCGCTCAGTCACACACATACGCTTTTCTCATACTGGATTTAAACTTTTCTCACATTTGTCTCTGTTTAAACACTCAAACTTTCATAGATTTTCAACAAAACATATCAATATTGAAGTGGGGGGGGAAGCGGGAGGGGGGAGAAGACTGCGCGGACACGTGTGCACAGCATGACCCCGCACAGAGCTGACAGCAGGACTAGACCAAGATCTAAACCTGGACTGGACCAGGACTAAACCTGGACTAAACCAGGACTAAACCAGGACTAAACCAGGACTAGAGCAGGTGGATTAAAGCGCCGCGTGCGGGTCTATTTCCTGGTTTCTCACGAGTCACAGCTGAGGCGAGCAGCGAGGAGGAGACCGCAGGCAGTCTGAGCGCAGGTCTAGAGGAGGTCTAGAGGAGCCGCGGTGGTCTAGACTAAACCAGGACTAAACCTGGACTAAACCAGGAGGAGCCGCGGTGGTCTGGACTAAACCAGGACTAAACCTGGCATAAACCAGGAGGAGCCGCGCTCACATGTGCTCAGACTGCCTGCGGTCCCCTCCTCCCTGCGGTCTCCTCCTCGCTGCTCGCCTCAGCTGTGACTCGTGAGAAACCAGGAAATAGACCCGCACGCGGCGCTTTAATCCACCTGGTCTAGTCCTGGTTTAGTCCAGGTTTAGTCCTGGTTTAGTCCTGGTCCAGTCCAGGTTTAGATCTTGGTCTAGTCCTGCTGTCAGCTCTGCGCGGGGTCATGCTGCGCACACGTGTCCGCACAGTTTTCTCCCCCCTCTCGCTTCCCCCCACACTTCAATATTGATACGTTTTGTTGAAAATCTATGAAAGTTTGAGTGTTTAAACGAGAGACAAACGTGAGAAAAGTTTAAATCCAGAAACCAATCAGGACGCAGAACACATTGTTACACTATAAAAAAAGTTACACTATAAAAAAAAAACTTGGGGCCTTGGAACGAATCAGGCTTTTTCCATTGAAATAGATACTCAACTTACAAATTTTTCACGTTACGAAACCACTTTTGGAACGAATTAATTTCGTAAGGTGAGGTACCACTGTATTGGTAAAAAAAATAAATAAATAAAAAAGAAAAATGTAGGTAATAGCTGTAACGTGTGCTCCTATTGGTTCAGAAAGGGCAATACAATCACAGTGGAACTATTAACTCTCCATATACTATGATATGATATCAAATAGAGCTTATTGAAAACTTATTTTAGTCTTAAGCCCTATTCGGACGGGATTAGTTTTCCAGGGGGATGTAGAGTAATGTCGGTTTATCACAGGACCTCTGTAATATAAATGACCCCATTCACACAGGACAAGAAATATCCGTAATATTTATCTGACATGGGAGGAGTTTGTTTACGCTCTGCCGTCACGTATTCGTCGCCGTAAAAGCATCAGCTGAAGATACTATGCGAACTATGCAAATTATTGCCCATAATCACGACTAATAGAGCATACATGACCTAAAACAAGCAGAAGTTTCATGCGTCTGACGACTGATTTATTCCTCTTGGTCTTTTTCATTGGTCGATGTGTGCGTTTGTTTGAGAGTACCGGTAGATCATTTTGTTTGCCAGCAAAACAAAACGCTTCAAGCTCCTCCATGTTTGAAAATTGCGGTAAATTATTTCTTTAAACGGATGTGACGAAATATTACATACATCTTTACCGAGGGTCGCATTCGCACGGGATTAATATTACCTATGGTAATTCCTCCAGACCGTTTTACAGAAGGTGAAACTCGCTGTAAATTTCACAGACATACTCCGTTATGTTTACGGACATGGCGCGTTCAGACAGGACTAAATTCCCTGGTAATTATTACTTCACCCCATGTCACCCCATAAAACTAATCCCGTCCGAATAGGGCGTATCTGGCAACCCAAACTGAGAAGCTCAATCTGGTTTCTGATCGGACGTTCACTTGAGAACCAAAACAAAACAGAAATGTACAAGTCAACTATTATACTGACACTAACTATTATGTCATATTATGGAAGACGCTCAGAATGATCAGTGAAAATATTATCTTATTTGAAAGCAATATTATTTATTTATTTTTGTACAAAATAACAAAAAGGCCTACATATTTTTCTGTCAGTTGTCCAAATTATACCACGGTCAGTGACAATTCCAATGTCTAATGGCCGTGTGTTAATACTGTATAACGCACAACAGCCAGATCACCGTTCTATATCACTGCTCTGCTGCCACTGCCAAATTGGCGCGTAAATTATGCAATTTTAACACACTTCAACGCACGCCTCCTCGTTGTTAATGCTTAATTAACGTAAGAACTTTGCAGCTCTAGTCCGTAAACAAAGAGAACCTTTTTCCAAATATGTCAGCTACAAATCAAACTTGTATTTTGTGCATTATAAACTCATTCATAGCCATTCCTCCCTGGCACCTCTTTTGGCATTTGCATAATTAACTTCCATCTTTCCTCCTCCATGCCCTCCTCCCTTTCTTTCTCTTCTCTCCCTCCTCCTCCTCTTTCGCTCCTCTGTCCCTGTAGCCGAGGTGTGCAGTGACGAGCTGCTTTACCCAACAGTTTTTTAGCATCTGGGTCTGTGCTCTCCCTCCAGGCATCTGCGCCAAACATCAATTATCTATTTATTTATGCAGCGCCGCGGTGGCATTATCCCGCCAGCTCGGCCCTCCTGCCAGACCTCATACTGAGAAATGGAAATGAATGTGTCTTTATTTATCCACAAACTCACATGTGAGGCCCGGGACAGCTGCGGCCACCTCTGCTGTGAAGGAGATAATAGGCAAAACTGAATCAAACAAACCAGACATGGCGGTTAATATTGTTTTATTATTTCAAGTACAGATGTGTTTCCGAAACGGGGTGTTATGCCAAATCGACATTTGGAGATTTCTACCGTGTTATAATGTAGTTCCCTCATCAAAAATCTAACTGAAGTGGTTTTATATGTCATCCATGCATGTTTGAGTAATAAAAGGATCTCTCCGGGCACAATTCAAACCCTCCTTACAGTTAACAGTACAGTTCGGTCCACAAATCGATGTCACTCATGCTCCTACGTTGGCATTTTTCATAAATATACAAAAGCGTGATACAAAAAAACCACACTACAGCAGGGGTGCTCAACCTTTTTTTTACTGAGATCTACTTTTGAGGTTGATGGTGTGCCAAGATCTACCAAGAGGGTGCATTCTAGTCCATTTTAGAATGACCTGTTACACATGGCAAATATGGGCTTTTGGAGTGAGATTATTTTTAAAGTCGCATAGGGGCGGAAAAATCGGATTTGGGTCACTTCAGGCTGCAGTGTGAACGCAGCCCAAGATATGTGGTTCTAAATCGGATACATATCTGATCTTTTGGCATGCGACTTCAGTCTGAACGGCCAGGTCGCGTTCATCCGACCAGGGCGTGGTACAAGTAGGCGCTCACAAATGTACACAAACGTTCTTCTCGTCATGCGAAAATAGCGTATGAACTCCGTGTCAGTGAAGTGGCGAAGCACGTAGCAATCCCACCACTTTTGTTTGCGACTCTGCACCAACACGTTAATTTCTACGGACGTTGCTGCCACTGCCCCACAAAACGCCGTGGCCAAAAACCTTCTCCTTCTCCGTCTCCTCCTTAAAACAAATAGGCTGTACATGTTTTGGCTCCGGTACGACAGCAACTTTAGGCTACTTCCGTAAACACTGAGCACGCTCGCTGCACGTGACCTCGTCGTGTCCTCCAAGGCGCATGCGGGACACTTTTGGGGCGTTTAAAGTTCACACTGGAGATCACATACAAGTCGCATTTAATTGGAAATGTGAACGGCCTCGCAAAAAAAACAAAAAAATTGGAATTTAGCATTAAGCCCTGTAGTCTGAACGTAGCCATACGCGATCGACTGACACTTGGCCTGCGATCGACTGGTAGACCACGATCGACTGGTTGGGCACCCCTGCACTACAGCTTCACAAACCTGATGGAATGTGTTGGAGTCATTAGCGAGACGTGCACTAGCGCTCTGAAGGGGGAGCGACTTAGCCCGGGGAGTAAACTGGAGGGGAGACTCAGCGCTTCAAAAAGACACCTGAAATAAAGTACACATTATATTATGTTGCCATAGTTTATTGTTAAAACTTTATTTAACCAGGGAAATCGATCGAGACTGAGATTAAAGACCTCTTTTTCAAGGGAGCCCTGGCCAAGAGGCAACAAAAAAGACAATTACAACACAATTAAAATGACATACAAATTAGTTAAAACAGGTACAATTTATGGAGGCTGTCTCAAGTGCTCTCAGTCTGGATTTAAAGGCATTCAGTGAGATAAGTTCTGTTAATTTCCAGTCCTTTTGCAGCTTCTTCCATGTCATGGGGGCAGAGAAGACAAAAGCGCTTTTTCCCAACAAATGGAACAGAGAGTAACAACTGATCATTTGAACTTGAATTTGATAGTTGTTATAAATGTCACAATATAATAATAATATTGTCTCGTAGTTTCATTAACAAATCAAAGGTGCATTGTGTAACTTTTCTAAAGATGGAGATGTTATTGCTTTGGCTGGAATGTTCTATATCTGTGTATGACAATAAACAGATATACCTTACGTTTATTTGTATTACATGTGGTTTTATAGCTCAAGTGTTCACGAGTGAGGGGAGGATGTAGCATGAGATTGACAGACGGATCGGTGCAGCGTCGGCAGTGATGCGGTCGCTGTACCGGACCGTTGTGGTGAAGAGGGAGCTGAGCCGAAAGGCAAAGCTCTCGATTTACTGGTCAATCTACGTTTCTACCCTCACCTGTGGTCATGAGCTCTGGGTAATGACCGAAAGGACGAGATCGCGGATACAAGTGGCCGAAATGAGTTTCCTCCGCAGAGTGGCTGGGCGCTCCCTTAGAGATAGGGTGTGGAGCTCAGTCACACGGGAGGAGCTCGGAGTAGAGCCGCTGCTCCTTCACATCGAGAGAAGCAGCTGAGGTGGCTCGGGGATCTGTTCCGGATGCCTCTTGAACGCCTCCCTCGTGAGGTGTTCCGGGCATGTCCCACCGGGAAGAGGCCCGGGGAAGACCCAGGACACACTGGAGGGACTTTGTCTCTGGCTAGCCTGGGAACGCCTTGGGGTCCCCTCTTAGGAGCTGGAGGAAGTGTCCGGGGTGAAGGAAGTCTGGGAGTCCCTGCTGAGATGGTTGCCCCGGCGACCTGGCCCCGGATAAGTGGAAGAAAATGGATGGATGGATGGATTATAGCTCAAAAATATTTAGAAAAACATTCTGACTGAGAACGGTGTTTCCACAGATCTGACCTGTAACTGGGTCTGGTTTGGTCTCCATGAAGATAGAAAGTTTTAATGCCGTACTGTGAAACATTCCAGACAAAGCAGAAAAGATACACAATGCCCCTTTTTAAGACTAATTCTGATTATTGCAGCTGTAAAGTCCCGTGTAAGTTGACAATAATTGCTAATTTTTCCACATAAAAATACTTCAGTCACCAGCAGAGGGCGTCAGACTTTAAATCCATCCATTGTTTTTAATACATTCTCATTTTTCATAAGTATATTACCAACCCACAACAATGCATAAAGTGTTGTGAAGACGGTTTTGCAAAATAAAAACAGCGCCATGTGATATGATATCGAAACAGAAACACACCAACACCTACGTCTTATTAAGGAAAAGTTGTGCTGTGCTTAATCAAGTGAAAACCCAAAAGTTAAGCAGAGAGATAATCCCACAAGGACTCCTATTTGCCACAAAAGTTAAGTGTTGAAAAGTTTAAAATATCCTCCTTATTATTGTGTCTCAGACCGAAGTAAACTTTTCCACAGCTCGACCAGCTTTATTATTTATTTTGGTTAAAAATAGCGGCGAGCGGTACAGAAGTCATTGGTCACAGTAGCACGATTTCACAGTTTCGTGATAAATATTTATAGTTTATTAACGGGACATTTCTATAGGGCCCATATTGCGCTATTTTCTGATCTATGTTATAATGTTTCCTCTTCACAAACAAACCTGGAGTTGTGTGTTGTTTTACTCACACACGTTTAACACACAAACCTGCAGATTTAGACTCTCAAACTGAAAACACTGTTCAACTTTGTGTTGTCATGGAGCAGAACATTCTGAGCGTTGGAGATGTAAACAGACGTGTGAATGAAACAAAACACAACTCAAGGGATGTTTTTCAGAATCAGAAAAATGTTTATTTATCACGAGGTCTTATTATTTTCTTGTACAGAGTTACTGATTGATCTCTTGTGTCCATAAAGATGTCATTGCTCTGCTTGGATGGCATTAAATCTTACATTTATGTCATTAATATAACAACACACACACACTCATACTTTTTATTTTCTTCTCTCTATATGCCTCACTATCTCTCTCTCTCTCCTCCTCTTGCGTATGTCTCTCACTCTTTCTCTCTCCCGCCTCTCTTTCTCCTCCCCTCACATGTCTCTCTCTCTCTCTTCTCTTCCCCTCACATCTCTCTCTCTCTTCTCTTCCCCTCACATGTCTCTCTCTTTCTCTCCCTCCTCCCCTCCCATATGTCTCTCTCTCTCCTCCCCTCACATGTCTCTGTCTACTCCCCTCACACATGTCTCTCTCTTCTCCCCTCACACATGTCTCTCTCTCCTCCCCTCACACATGTCTCTCTCTTCTCCTCCCCTCACACATGTCTCTCTCTCCTCCCCTCACACATGTCTCTCTCTTTCTCTCTCCCTCTCTCCCTCTCTCTCTCCTCCCCTCACACATGTCTCTCTCTTTCTCTCTCCTCCTCCCCTCACATGTCTCTCTCTCTACTCCTCCCCTCACACATGTCTCTCTCTCTACTCCTCCCCTCACACATGTCTCTCTCTCCTCTCTTTCTCTCTCTCCTCCCCTCACATGTCTTTCTTTCTCCTTCCCTCACACAGGTCTCTCTCTCTCTCTCTCTCCTCCCCTCACACATGTCTCTCTCTCTACTCCTCCCCTCACACATGTCTCTCTCTCCTCCCCTCACATGTCTTTCTCTTTCTCTCTCTCTACTCCTCTTGCGTATGTCTCTCACTCTTTCTCTCTCCCGCCTCTCTTTCTCCTCCCCTCACATGTCTCCCTCTCTCTCTCTCTCTTCTCTTCCCCTCACATGTCTCTCTCTTTCTCTCCCTCCTCCCCTCCCATATGTCTCTCACTCTCTCCTCCCCTCACAAATGTCTGTCTACTCTCTCTCTCTCCCTCCCCTCACACATGTCTGTCTCTCTCTCTCTCCTCCCCTCACACATGTCTGTCTCTCTCGCTCTCCTCCCCTCACACATGTCTCTCTCTCTTTCTCTCTCCTCTCTCTCCCCTCTCTGTCTCTCTCTCTCCTCCCCTCACACATGTCTCTCTCTTCTCCTCCCCTCACACATGTCTCTCTCATTCTCTCTCTCTCCTCTCCTCACACGTCTCTCTCTCGCTCTCCTCCCCTCACACATGTCTCTCTCTTTCTCTCCTCCCCTCACATGTCTCTCTCTCTCTTTCTCTCTCTCCTCCCCTCACATGTCTTTCTTTCTCCTTCCCTCACACAGGTCTCTCTCTCTCTTCTCCTCCCCTCACACATGTCTCTCTCTCTCTTCTCCTCCCCTCACACATGTCTCTCTCTCCTCCCCTCACATCTCTTTCTCTTTCTCTCTCCCTCTCTCCCTCTCTCTCTACTCCCCTCACATGTCTTTTTCTTTCTCTCTCTCTCCTCCCCTCACATGTCTCTCTCTCTACTCCTCCCCTCACACGTCTCTCTCTTTCTCTCTCCTCCTCCACTCACACATGTCTCCCTCTCTCTCTCTCCTCCCCTCACATGTCTCTCTCTCTCTTTCTCTCTCTCCTCCCCTCACATGTCTTTCTTTCTCCTTCACTCACACATGTCTCTCTCTCTCTTCTCCTCCCCTCACATGTCTTTCTCTCTCTCTCTCTCCTCCCCTCACATGTCTCTCTCGTTCTCTCTCTCTCCTCCCCTCACATGTCTTTCTCTTTCTCTCGCTCTCCTCCCCTCACATGTCTCTCTCTCTCTCTCTCTCTCTCTCTCTCCCTCCTCCACTCACATGTCTCTCTCTCTCTGATCGTGTCCTTTGTGTCCTCGCAGGTGTCCGGAGAGCCTTCGTCACATGTCTCTCTCTCTGATCGTGTCCTTTGTGTCCTCGCAGGTGTCCGGAGAGCCTTCGTCACATGTCTCTCTCTCTGATCGTGTCCTTTGTGTCCTCGCAGGTGTCCGGAGAGCCTTCGTCACATGTCTCTCTCTCTGATCGTGTCCTTTGTGTCCTCGCAGGTGTCCGGAGAGCCTTCGTCACATGTCTCTCTCTCTGATCGTGTCTTTTGTGTCCTCGCAGGAGTCCGGAGAGCCTTCGTCACATGTCTCTCTCTCTGATCGTGTCCTTTGTGTCCTCGCAGGTGTCCGAAGAGCCTTCGTCACATGTCTCTCTCTCTGATCCTGTCCTTTGTGTCCTCGCAGGAGTCCGGAGAGCCTTCGTCACATGTCTCTCTCTCTGATCGTGTCCTTTGTGTCCTCGCAGGTGTCACATGTCTCTCTCTCTGATCGTCTCCTTTGTGTCCTCGCAGGTGTCCGGAGAGCCTTCGTCACATGTCTCTCTCTCTGATCGTGTCCTTTGTGTCCTCGCAGGTGTCACATGTCTCTCTCTCTGATCGTGTCCTTTGTGTCCTCGCAGGTGTCCAGAGAGCCTTCGTCCTGACACGGTGCGTCCTTGTCTGCTGCCCTGTAAACGGGACTGTCAGGTGACGCCCTACAGCGACTGGAGCACCTGCCCGTCCGCCTGTCAGACAGGTAAGACACGATACATAACGCTACGGCGAATGTATGGGGTCAAGCAGGGGACAAACTTCAACTGTACTGTCAGGGGAGGGACCATGAAAGGAGGAAGAGGGGAGTGTGCTACTGTGGAATAACAATTAGCATCAAGGTAACAAAGGACCGCAGTGACATGAGGAGGATTTAAAACAGTCGCTAAGTCTGCTTATATTTGAGAAAAACAGAACTATTTTTACCTTTTTTTTACTGTTTTCAGTGGTCCTCACATACCATATGCATTTCCAGCTTCCTAATTTTAGACTTGGACTTCGACAAACTTGATCCACAAGGGAAATTATTTGGACACAGTAGCTCAGGAATCACAATATAATATAAAGAGGGTAACAAAAATAGATGGAATAGCAAAAAAGAGCAAGAGACAGGTGTCAAATGAGACATAATTATAAAAATAAATGTATGTACAAGTCAAAATAAAATTGAAAAATAAGTAATGAAATATAAAATAAAATATAAAATCACAGCTATATACAGGAGACAAGAACGGCAGTGTAATAATGTACTGATTGACAGGGCATAAGTTTATCTGTTACTTAAGACTGAGTTGTTGTACAGTTGTAGGGAGTATTATCTATTACTTAAGACTGAGTTGTTGTACAGTTGTATTGTGGCCAAACCTCCTTGTTAAAGCCTGATCTGACCTGAAGCTCAGCAGGACTGGGCCTGACCAGGACTTTGATGGGAGACCGCTGGGAACTCCAGGTGCCACAGTGGCAAAAACCATTGATGTGTCCTTTGGCTAGAGACTTCACTCACATTAATAATAATAATAATAATAATAATGATAATAATTACAAGTACAATAAACATTAAAGGTCCCATGGCATGAAATTTTCACTTTCTGAGGTTTTTGAATGTTAATGTGAGCTCCCCTACCCTGTTTAGCCCCCCCCGGTTAAAAGTTGTGAAATGTCTAAACTGAGCATTTGCGATCCTTTTCTGCGTTACAAAAAATCGGAGCTCAAACGGGCGATTTTGAACAAGGCACCTTATTGATGTCAGATCGAAAAGAGAAATGCAAATGCAGTTCCACCCCCGTCTGTCTGTACTCAGCGTCTGTGTAAATCACGCCCAGAGAGTTTGGACTGCGAATGCGCTAGGCAATGCGAAATGCGTTTTTTTATTTGCCTGGAGGCACGTCCGAGTGTTTCTAGGCTCGGAAGTCCTTTATCTGAGCCTCTGGACCTTTGAACAGCAGTGGTTTAATTTTATTTTCTGTGGAAATGTGTTTATTTTTCAATGGAACGCTTCAAATCTCTCCCCCCGTGCAAAAACAAGGAAATGGATCAGCGGAGAGCGGAGAGTTTGGCCACGCCCCCACCCTCTACTATAGGCCAGCTCTTTTCTCCTCATTTGCATTCAAGCAACAACGCCCAGAATAAAGTGTTTGAGAGAGATATTTATGACTCTTTCTCATCTTATCTCTGTTTCTCATGCACTGAGTGTTGATTTTGAAGAAGGATTCATTTACAGTATTAGGGAACCATTAAGGAGCCATATAAAAACATCAAGAAGTACCATGTCATGGGATCTTTAAGTTAAAAGCAACAATTAAAATACAAACTGTTGAAAACAAACAGTAAAACATTTAAACTTTTAAAAGGACAGTAAAAACTCTTAAACATTGCCTAGTATGAAAGTGGCGTGAGTGATGGTGGTGGTGATGGAGGGGCCGATGGCGCAGATTGGCAGCCTCACTTCCGTCAGTCTGCCCCAGGGCAGCTGTGGCTACGACACTAACCACCACCGAGTGTGGAGTGAACGAATAAAGCACCGAATTGTAAAGCGACTTTTAGCTTCTGGAAAAGCGCTACATAAGATTAATGCATTATTATTATTATTATCATTAATTATTCATCACAATGAGTTTATAAATGCTTTTCACAACTTTCAGAGACCAAAGTGGAGTTTTGCGGTGAGAGTAAAGCTAACAACAACTAGCACTCTAACGCTCACTTCCTGGTCAGACATGAAGCACTTTCTGATTAGATGCAGACGCAGCAGACTCTATAATATCTGTACTGGGGCAGACATTTGCACAGACACATGGGAAAAATCTGATACAGGGTCATTAAAGAGCTTTACGATGCATTATTTATCCACTTCATACCCTGTGTTTAGTTACTTGTACTGCCACAGCTGCCCTGCGGTGGACTAATGGAAGCAAGCAGGGGTGCGTCGGACCGGGGGAAGTAAGGGGTACTTTTTACCCAGGGGCCGGAGTATAAAGGGGCCCCTCACAAAGTCTGTAAGGTGCCTGTTTTTATGAAACATGTAGCCATCTATGAATAATCTGGGTAGTAATAAACAAGAATTGTAGAAAATTTCCTTTTTGCTGTCTTGCAAAATGACTCCATATTTGAAATCCTTTTAGGTTAAATTAGGTAAATCTTTATCATATTCGGCCATCAAGGTTATATAAAAAACTTTAAAGTAAAAAAATTAATAAAAATAACCCTTTCTTTACTTATTAAAGCATTCTATTCACGTAAATTCAATATGACTTTTAAATCTATGCAGGATAACATCTCTAATTGGACAACTGTGTCTGATGACCTTTATATTGGAACGTATTATTCAAAAGATAAAACATTATTGTCCCAGACATGCAGCCATGTGTCTTCTGGGTCTTTTCTTTACTGACATACCTCTGCCATGACAGACGCTGACAGCTCTTCACTCCATATCTACCTGAAGTTATATGTCAAACTCGTATAAAGCACTAGCGGTGGAACGTAATGAAGTACAAGTAGTATTGTAGTACTGTACTTAAAGGCCAATATTAATCTATTTTCTGATTTTCTGATCTGTTATAATGTTGTTTAATAATCACAAACAGACCTGGAGATAAGTTAACAACATTATAACATGACTTAAAGCTCACAAGAGTCAATTTTATGTAATGTAAAACCTTTAAGAAAAACATGTAGGTATCTGTACTTTACTTTGGGAGATTTTCAAGTGGATACCTTTCACTTCATTGCATTTTAGGGCAGGTATCTGTACTTTCTACTCCACTACATTTTTGTGGAGCCTACATCTGGCTCCACAAAAGAGGAGCCAGAGTCGATGGAAGTCTGCCCATGCTCACTTCCTGTCTGGAACGTGGCGGCCAACGGGTTAGCAATGTCCACTTCTATAAACGGTCTATGTTCGTAAATCCGTTCTCGTGACAGGCCTAGACCATTTTAGATCCACTACAGATCTAAAGTAAAAAGTAGTTTTCAAATGATTTTAGGGTTTATTTTTACCATGTTTCTGGTAACATCTTGCCTTCACCTTTTTGAGTTCAAGCTTCTGTTTTCAGAAAAAGCAAATAAATACACAAAATTCATAATAAAAATTAAGAAATTGATTACTATAGTCACTGTTGACCAAAAATCTATAGTGTGGACCATTCTAGACAAAGCAATAACATCTCCATGGAGTTGAGAAGGTGGCAGCCCCTTCACCAGAAAAGTCACACAGTGCATCTTAAAGTATTTTTTGAGTAACTTGTCACCTCTGTTTCTGTACTTTTACTTTAGTCACAAATCTGAGTACTTCATCCACCACTGCACACTGGCCTTGGGTGACATCCCTATTTACTCAGGACATTCCCAGTTTTGAGCCTTGTGTTCCCTATCCAAAACCAGAGATTTGTCCCAGTTTTACACAAGAAATGTCCCTGGTGTCCCTATTTTGGACTAATTTGATCCCTGCCGACAATAAAACGAGGCGTATATTGTCATTAGTTTTGGTAAAATACAGAAAAGCTGCTTAAAAATGACCAAAACACAAAGAGAATGTGACTATACTGACTCACATTAGCGCCGAGGGCATTACAACTTTCCTTAATTACGCACTCGTTTCACAATTTTATTATTACCAATCACCCCAAACCAGGGACGTCCTAGTTTTTTTATTTTGAGAATCTGGTCACCCTACACTCGCCTGTACCTGCTTCTGTCTGTACAGCGAGCTTACATTAGCACAGTATAATGATAGGCTTTTTCTCCAGTCAATACACCCTACCCTCCGTGGAGTCGTATCGAACGCTATAGAGCTATACAGGAATCCAGTTAGAGTTGCCTTGAAGTAGTCATTACCAGTGCAGATGCATTACCTCGGGTCATTAGGCTCCACGGACTCGGGATCAGGGAGACTGGGGAATGTTATGTTTGAAATGTAAACGCACGGGTCAAGTATTTGGACTTTCCTTTGTGTGGAGGAATAGTAAAACATATTAAAGGAAAAGTAAAGTTTTTTTTACAATCTGAGCCTTCTTTCGGCAATAAAACAAGTAGTTTTACTCACCCATAGCAGTTTGGTGTCAATTGGAGCAGTATCGCAGAACTTATGTTGAGCCGTTCTGTTCTACTAATGATCCCGTATCCATTAGCGTGAGTGCTCGGGGCACTGATTTGCGGTGTCCAAATAACACAAACTTTAGCACTTTTCAAATCACAGAAGATCGCTGTGTCAGGGTAGACTTTTAGTAGATTCCAAAACGGCCTGAAAACCGATATCGCAACAGAAAAGTAAAGTTCAGAGCGGTGTTAGCTTCTTTCGGACTAGCGGTGTTTACAAAACAGCTGAGTTCACGCATGCGCACTGTCCTCTCTGATGACGTCATCAAATGAAACCATAGCTGGTTTCAGGCCGTTTTGGAATCTACTAAAAGTCTACCCTGGCACAGCGATCTTCTGTGATTTGAAAAGTGCTAAAGTTTGTGTTATTTGGACACTGCAAATCAGTGCCCCGAGCACTCACGCTAACGGATACGGGATCATTAGTAGAACAGAACGGCTACAACATAAGTTCTGCGATACTGCTCCAATTGACACCAAACTGCTATGGGTGAGTAAAACTACTTGTTTTATTGCCGAAAGAAGGCTCAGATTGTAAAAAAAACGTTAATTTTCCTTTAAGTTGTTGTAGTTGTGGAAGTAATAATAATAGCAGTAGCTGCGGTAGAAGTAGTAGTAGCAGTAGTAGTAGGGAAAACGTGCCTTATTACTACTACTACTACAATTACTACTATTGTTAGTACAACAACTACAAAAAAATCACCTCAACACTATAAAACGCTGAAACGGCAAACCTGCTACTACTGCTTCTACTACCATCACTACTACTTCTGTCGCTAGTACTACTACTACTACCGCTACTGCTACTACTAGTACTACCACCACTACTACCTCTGCCGCTACTAGTACTACCACAACTACTACCACTACCACTACTGCTACTATCTCTGCTACCTCTGTCGCTACTACTACTACTACCACTACTACCTCTTCCAGTGCTAGTACTACCACAACTACTGCTGCTACTACTACTACTACTACTACTACTACCACCACCACCACTACTACCTCTGCCGCTACTAGTACTACCACAACTACTACCACTACTGCTACTGCTACTACTACTATTACTATCACTATCACTACTACTACCTCTGCTACCTCTGTCGCTACTACTACTACCACCATTACTACCTCTGCCACTACTAGTACTAGTACTATCACTACCACTACTACTATTACTACTACTATTACTACCACCACTACCACTATTACTACTATTACTGCAACTATAAGTACTATAACTACTACTACTACTACTATTACTACTAATACCAAAATAGAAGAAAAAAACTTATACATCTAAATACTTGGATCAGTTTAGAGTATTACATTAATGTATGTGTTGGCGTGCACATTTGGTCATAACATGTAAACTATTCTTATGCTATGCACAAAGTACCGTGTGGTACTTTTACAGTTTATATAAAAGTATACCAAAGTTTTCCTCTTGTTTCGTAGGTGGTAATGTGAAGAGGAAACAGTCCAGGAAGCGTCTGGTGATCCAGTATCCAGCCAACGGAGGCCAGGACTGTCCCGAGATGCTGACCCAGGAGAGAGAGTGTGACGCCCCCTCGGTCTGCCAGGGATACAGGTACTCAGGCCCTGCTACTCATTACAGACGGGGTAGTACACAAAAGTAGTCATGTTATAGCTTTGTTCCTCATCAAAAACATGCCTGAAGAGGTTGGAGATGTCTTCCATGCATGTTTGAGTAATTTCGCCATCACTCCTGGGGCATATTCAAACCCTCCTAATGTTTATCTGTCAGATTCTGTCCAATGCTGCAATACAATACACTACAACTTCACAAACCTGATATGATGTGCAGTAGTTTCATTAGTGGAACGTTCTTAAAGGGATATGCCACCCCCAGGTCAAATTTGGGCATCTCCCCACAGTCCAGAGACTAAAATAAGTGGTGGAAAGCGTTTTCCTGCTCACCCAGCCATTGTCCGAGTCTGTCGCCACTGACCGCCGCGGTATCTGCAGCTACTCCGCCTTAGACTGGAGTCTAACGTCGCCAGAGAAAGATTTCGGCCAAAAGGAATTAATTTGCTCGATGCGTTTCCCAATTACTTTCTGTGTAGTGCGCATTCATATCGAGTGCAAATAAATGTGCAAATCAACACGGAGAGCTTGACTTGGTCATTTTGGGTGGGAACTATTTTCCAGTGCGGAAGAATACAGCCGAATCACGCACCACGTTGTGCAACAGGGGAACTCCCTTCCCGGTGCGTAACTGGGATTCCCCTGGCAGCGTACTGCGTGATTCGACTGTATTCTTCCGCACTGTATTCGGCTGTATTCTTCCCACCACTTATTTTAGTCTCTGGACTGTGGGGAGATGCCCAAATTTGACCTGGGGGTGGCATATCCCTTTAAAGTGACTTGCAAACTTTTAAATGTTAAACCCACTTTGTACACTTTACTATCGGTATCTAGAAATGAAAACAGTAGTAAGTAAAGAAATATGGAAATCAGATTGAATTAATAATAATGCATTGGCGCTATGCAAGACGACTGTGTTATGATTAATTCAAACAAATTTCCATAATTTCCCTAGTGTTGTGTTGAATTTGTAAAACTTCTTATAACGTTCATAAAAACATCATAAATCTATAGTTCTGGGAGGCCTGTGTGAATTGTCTCATTGACTGTGTGATCTGCGTGAGACGTGGGCAGGTCCGGGCGTCTGTGGAGAGTCAATACTGAGTTAAGTATTTCTGATTCTCGTGTAAATAGAAAGGCAAAAACTACACCGCCTTCTCCTGTGTTTGTGTTGGAAGTGCCGCCCATGTGTCAGGGTGTGCACGAAACACTGGAATTACTATGGACTGACAACACGGATAGAGCGGATAAAAAGGACTTTTGGAGGAGGCGAGATGCTGGAGTTCGAAGTCTTTTATAGGGATGACATTTATGTGGTACAGATTGTGAACAGATTCAGCCTTTATGCGATCACATCTGAAAAACTTTTTGGAGTTGTGGCCACATCTCTTTGCCAAAGTCCGGATTTGTCAAATCTGAGAATCTGAGCAGGGTCAGAAGTGGTCAGAAGTGGCTCTAGTGGAAACTGTTGTTGTGTTCTTCAGCAAGACACTTCACCCACATTGCTTAGAATTACTGTGAAGTTTGTGTGTTGGTGATGGTCAGAAAGTGGAGTGAGAATAACGTACTGTAACGTGTCACTGAGTGTCCAAAAAAGCTCTATATAAATCTACTGCATTATAATACTGGAGTTGAATAACAGCTTTTTTGTTTTGTTGGACAAGTGGACACATTTCATTTATTTCTTACTTGAGAGCATTTGGGAAAGCAGAACGTCTAACAAATACTTTAAACTAGGGCTGTCATTTTAACGTGTTAATTAAGTTAATGTAAGTGGATGTTTACAAGTAAACAGGCTAATAATAATAGGCGCACAGTGATACGAATCGACAGAAAATAGCACCAAGCGATTCTGACTGCTGACTTTTTGTGACGCAAATATATCACTTTTTGGACAAATATTGTTTTGAGAAGAAAAACAAGCTTTATTAACTGTCCCCGCAAACTTGCCAGAACTACTTTTGTCAGCTCCAGAACCGGGGCAGAACTCGGCTCAGAGGACACTGTCAGGGTTAAAGGGATATGCCACCCCCAGGTCAAATTTGGGCATCTCCCCACAGTCCAGAGACTAAAATAAGTGGTGGAAAGCGTTTTCCTGCTCACCCAGCCATTGTCCGAGTCTGTCGCCACTAACCGCCGCGGTATCTGCAGCTCCTCCGCCTTAGACTGGAGTCTAACGTCGCCAGAGAAAGATTTCGGCCAAAAGGAATTAATTTGCTCAATGCGTTTCCCAATTACTTTCTGTGTAGTGCGCATTCATATCGAGTGCAAATAAATGTGCAAATCAACACGGAGAGCTTGACTTGGTCATTTTGGGTGGGAACTATCTTCCAGTGCGGAAGAATACAGCCGAATCACGCACCACGTTGTGCAACAGGGGAACTCCCTTCCTGGTGCGTAACAGGGATTCCCCTGGCAGCGTGCTGCGTGATTCGGCTGTATTCTTACGCACTGGAAAATAGTTCCCACCCAAAATGACCAAGGCAAGCTCTCCGTGTTGATTTGCACATTTATTTGCACTCGATATGAATGCGCACTACACAGAAAGTAATTGGGAAACGCATCGAGCAAATTAATTCCTTTTGGCCGAAATCTTTCTCTGGCGATGTTAGACTCCAGTCTAAGGCGGAGTAGCTGCAGATACCGCGGCGGTCAGTGGCGACAGACTCGGACAATGGCTGGGTGAGCAGGAAAACGCTTTCCACCACTTATTTTAGTCTCTGGACTGTGGGGAGATGCCCAAATTTGACCTGGGGGTGGCATATCCCTTTAACTGTCCCCGCAAACTTGCCGTAACTACTTTTGTCAGTTCCAGAACCGGGGCAGAACTCGGCTCAGAGGACACTGTCAGGGGTAAACCAGCATTAATGCACGACACTGCTGAAGGGGACGCCATACAGATTCACATCAAAAAAACTGCACTATCCCTTTAATTACACTGCAAATTAACGTGCTATAAAAATTAACACAATTAATTATGAGCGGCAATTCAATGCGCTCACATTTTAAATTTGGCGTGCGGTGAGCAAATCGCTGCCAGTGCCTATGAACGGCAAGTTTATTTATAAATAGAATGACGATGGGACGATCAACAAGAACGCGGTGATTTGGAGCTTTTGTCAAAAACAATAGTCTGATCACTGAAGCTGCTCCAGCCTGATGGATCATTTGAACGATAAACACGTCCGGAAAAGTTCCATCGTTACCGGTGATAGAGTGAGCGTGAGCGCACTTCACCAAACCACCAAACCAACAAACCAACAAACCAACAAACCACACTGCAGAATTTGGAAAACGAATGAACAAAACAACCACGTGAAAACTGACTCAATCGCAAAGTGGGTTTGTTCGTTTGTTCGATTGATCGCTTGCTCACTCACAATCTCTCTCACTCTCTCTCTCTCTCTCTCACGCTCTTAAAATGCGATTAATTAGATTAATTAATTACAAATCCTGGAATGAATTAGATTTTTTTTTGTTAATCGCCTGACAGCACTACTGTAAACCGATCAGGCAAAGTGTTATTGCAGTGTTCAAGAAGGTCAAGATAATCCTACTCTTCTAAATGTACTAATAATCGGTCCAGTTGTTTAAAATCCACCAGGTTTGTGGACTGTAAAATATCATGAATACCATCTTGTAGTTACTATGGCGTGTGAGCAGATTTCTGTTGGGCTAGACATGTCAAAGACCAGAATTAGCCTTAAGTGTGTTAGTTCACCATCTTCATATCTAGGGACAGTGAGCATTCGAGCAGGATAGAATTAGCCTGGTCCTGACCTGCTGTGAAGCGCTGTCAGGGGAGCTGCATGACGCGAGCACATGACGCCAGCGCCAGTTCACACGGAAAAGCTCGTAGTCCTTCTTGACACATGTATTCCCCGCAGTGGGACGTAGTAGTCTTTGATATCTCCGGTGCGCTGACGAAACACTGCCCCCTCGGCCGATTGTGTGCATAATTTACACCCACATCACGTTAGGTTTCATTCATGTGGCGACCAAAGACATCTGCGTGTCCACGGAGGCTCCTCTTCTTCTTGGTTCATTTAGGTGTGTAATGAAGTGAAGTGTAAATTCAATCAGGAGGTCCTTGGTGTGTTTACCACTGTCCTGAATTAGCTTGTGCGAACCATTCTCAGTCTATTCCACTACTACTACTTTGCTGCTAACCATTGTCAGGGGTGTAAGAAATACTCAGTTCTGTTACTTAAATGTGCATTCTGTAACTTTTCAGATGCTTTTCTCCGTGGAGATCTTATTGCTTTATCTGGAATGTTTCACAGTATGGCATTACACAAACTCGCTCAGTCAGAATCCCTGTTTTTCTAGGTATTTTTGAGTTGTAAAAGCACCTGTAAGTGAATAAATGTAAGGTAGAGCTGTTTAAAAGAATAGTTTTTTTTAAAAATGTGAATCTGTACGGCGTCCCCTTCAGCAGTGTCGTGCATTAACACTGACTTACCCCTGACAGTGTCCTCTGAGACGAGTTCTGCCCCGGTTCTGGAGCTGACGAAAGTAGTTCCGGCAAGTTAACGGGGACATTTAACTCATTCACTGCCGGCCTGTTTTCAGAATAGAAAGCCCCAGACTGCCAGAGCTTTTAGAGTATTTTCACTGATTTTACAAGACCCACAGAATACTGAGTTCTTTCACTATATAAACATGGCACACATTAAAATAAAGTGTAGACTCTCTTCTTTCACCTGGAAAAAAAAAATGTTTCTAACCTTTTCGGTTCTCAAATAATTGATAGTAGAACATAGGGAGTGTTTTGTGCAAAGAGGGATTTCAAGCAGATCAGTGACTTTGACGTCAGTACTTATTGATTTAGTGACACATCAAACATCTAAAACAACAGAGAAAGAGAAAGTTTTTTGACGGCAAAATATATAAGAAATATAACTATATACAAATTGACAACAATCTTTGAGAACAATCTCTCAGAACAATTCGTATCACTGCGCGCCTATTATTATTATTATTATTATTAGCCTGTTCGCTTGTAAGTGGCGATGTTTACAAGTGAACAGGCTAATAATAATAGACGTGCAGTGATACAAATCGACAGAAAATAGCACCAAGCGATTATGACTTATGAATTTTTTTGTGGACAACTGTTTTGTGACGCAAATATATCACTTTTTGGACAAATAATTGTTTTGAGAACAAAAACAAGCTTTATTAACTGTCCCCGCTAACTTACCGGACCTACTTTCGTCAACCTCAGAACCGGGGCATAACTCGGCTCAGAGGACACTGTCAGTGATAAGTCAGTGTTAATGCACGACACTGCTGAAGGGGACGCCATACAGATTCACATTAAAAAAAACGAACTATCCCTTTAATGTCATACTGTGGAACATTTCAGACATATCCATAGAAATGAGCAGGTGACAATCCACCCAAAAAAGTTACACAGTGTACCTTTAAGTAAAAATATTTAAGTACCAATTTAAAAATGTACTTAAAGAGCAAAAAAAAAGGTAAAATTATTTTTGCACAGATGTTTAGATCTAATAAAGCTTTGAGTGTAGTGAGTTTTGAGTTTTTCTTTGTATATATTTTTTTTAAACTCAAACTAAGAACGTGTAAAAAAAAAAAACCTCAGGCTTTTCAGCAGGTCTCAAACTATAAGAAAAAAATACTTTTCTTTTCAGTCCTGCTCAAAAACGTAGGAGAAGAATGTTCATATATCTGCTCTAAAATCTACTTACATAAAGTACAGATACCTAAAATGTATACTTCACTTTTACAGTGCAGTACTTTACTTTTACTTTTTGTTCCACCACTGTTTATTACATAAAAATATAAACTTTCTCTAAAAGGATAGAGCTACTACAAGAAACAAAAACTGCTCATGGCACATACTGTTGTGACTTGCCATATTGACACTGTATAAGGGTATAAGGGGATGCATGTTTGAGCATTTTTATTGTCTTCTGCGTTATGTACTTTTCATTCATCTATTCCTAAATTCTATCACCAGTTTGTCACTGTTAGCCAATCAGAACCTTCTACCTCTCAGCCAACATCTCAAATTCTTTCATTCTTTTCCAGGTGGAAGACTCACAAGTGGCGCCGATGCCAGCTGGTGCCCTGGTCAGTTCGCCAGGACAGCCCCGGGGCGCAGGAGACGTGCGGGCCTGGTCTGCAAGTGAGAGGTAACGGTCAATCAAAACAATTATGTATTCTAGTTTTACACATGTACTGTGAAACTTTCCGGGTTGTGGTCCTCTACTTGCTTGTCTCCATGGAGTTGTTATTTTGCTTTGCCTGGGGTCACCTCTCAGCAGATCCGATTCGTAACACAGCATGGTGGCATCAGAAAATTCCAGGACAAGCAATAACTCTCCATGATTTCGGATTGTCTCTTGGATTAGTTTAGTTTAGTTTAGTTGATTTACTTGGCAGGGACCATGTACAGGAGCATTAATCACAAAAAATGAAAAGATGCTTTGTACCAGACTCTCTCGGAGCTAATTTCCATCTGCAGTCCCCGAGACAAACAACATCACAAACAATGAACATAAAGCATAAAAACAGTGCAATTCATAATATTTACAGTGACGGTGATACATTTCATCAGTTAGTAAAAAATAATTAAAACTCTTTTCCCGATACCTGTACCCCCTGCTCATGTCTAGTCTTTAATGCTGACATCCAATCCAATCCAACTTTATTTATAAAGCACTTTAAAAACAACACAGTCGACCAAAGTGCTGTACACAGGTTAAAACACGAAAACATGAGACACAGTAACACATGATAAAAGTCAACTACTCACACTGAGTTAAAAGAGTTTTAAGAAGGGATTTAAAAACAGGAAGTGAGTCGGCCTGTCTAACATTCAGTGGAAGTGCATTCCAGAGTCTTGGAGCAGCCACTGAAAAGGCCCGATCACCCCTAAGTTTCCTTTTTGTCTTGGGGACAACAAGGAGAACCTGAGCTGCAGACCTGAGAGCACCAGCAGGTCAGACAGTTACTGTGGGGCCAGGCCATGGAGACAATTAAAAACAAATAAAATAATCTTAAAATCAATGCGAAACTGAACAGGTCGCCAATGGAGAGATTGAAGAATGGGAGTTATGTGATCGAATTTCCGAGAACCAGTTAAAGACGAGCAGCAGCGTTCTGGACTAGCTGAAGACGGGAAAGCAAGGTTTTGTTGAGACCTGAGTATAAGGCGTCGCAATAATTTAACCGTGTCGAGATAAAAGCATGGATTAAAATTTCAAAATTATGACGAGATAAAAGCGATTTTACTTTGGCAAGTTGCCTCAGCTGATAAAAACTGGTCTTTATGACTGTCCTAATTTGGGCATCAAGTTTCAAACCAGAGTCAAGTTTAACACCCAGGTTTGTGACAACAGGGTTTATTGCCTTGGTCAAGGAGCCCAACTCAGGAGGAATAACAGCAGTTGAATCACCAGGAGTAAGCAACACAACTTCAGTTTTATTCTCATTAAAATGGAGAAAATTACAAGCCATCCATGCTTTCACCTCATTAAAACAATCTAAAAGGTCCTTTAACTGCTTCAGAGGCACATCAATTTGGCAGTCATCCGCATAAAAATGGAAAGACACCTTGTATTTACGTAGAATTGACCCCAGAGGTAGTAGGTAAAGGGAAAATAACAAAGGTCCGAGAACTGACCCCTGAGGAACTCCACATGTCAACGGAGCAGAAGACGACACAGCCTCCCCAACTTGAATTGAAAATCTTCTGTTGGACAAGTAGGATCTAAACCAGGACAGAGCCAAGCCCCTAATGCCCACCCAGTTTTCCAAGCGAGACAAGATAATCTGGTGGTCCACTGTATCAAATGCTGCAGTAAGGTCCAATAACAGCAGAGCAACAGTGTCTCCAGAGTCTGAGGCCAGAAGAATGTCATTAAAAACTCTCAGCAGAGCAGTCTCTGTACTATGGCCTTTTTTGAATCCAGACTGGAATACTTCAGAGATTGAATTTTCATTTAAGAAAGAGCTTAGCTGTAAGTAAACAATTTTCTCAAGTAATTTTGATATCAGAGGCAGCTTAGAAATTGGCCTATAGTTTGAGAGCTCAGTGTGATCCAGGCCAGGCTTCTTTATCAATAGCTGAACAACTGCATGTTTAAAACTAGAAGGTACAAGTCCATTGAGAAGGCAAGTATTAATAATAACTAGGACATAAGGGGCCAATGTGGGGAACACTTCTTTAAAAAGACGAGGGGGAATAACATCGGTGGGAGAGCCCGTAGGCTTGATCTGACCAAACACTTTTTCTATAAATGACAAAGTAACAGGCTCAAACTGATGAAAGACAGCAGTACAGGTTACAGCTATCAGGCTCGTTTAGAGGAGGACAAATAAGGGCCCGAGTAGTCTGCACCTTATTAATAAAAAATTGTAAAAACTCCTCACACAATTTGGATGGGTCATCAGGACTGGGTTGTGGGACAGTGAGAATTGATTTAACAGTTTTAAAAAGCACACGAGGGTTGTGGCTGTTAGAATCAATTATCTCTGAAAAGTACCTGGCCCTAGCTGATTTCACTAAATTTTGATACCGATGCCAACTGTCTCTCAACATCTGAAAGGAAATTTGCAACTTATCCCCTTTCCACTTTCTCTCCGCCCTCCTGCACTCGCGCCTGGCAGCACGCGTAATGTCAGTCAGCCAGGGTTCTGATTTAGGTTTAGACAACCTGGATTTTATAGGGGCTACAGAATCTAACGCAGCTTTACACGCAGAGGTGAGGATATCAATTCTTAGTTCAACTTTCTAGATCAGCTTTCGTAACCAGGAAGTACTCCAATGAAAAGGAAAAGGTCAGGCATTATTTCTTAAACTCCAATCACCTTTAATCATCTATAATATTTATCTTTTAGCTTAATGTTGAGAATAGCCATGCTGCCAAGTTATCTCTAGTTATACATATACTGAAATTAAGCATTTGTACAATTATTATTTTAAGATTTGAAACCTAAAATGATGTAAAGGTGTCCAGACGTGGCTTAAAAAGTGAATATTAGAATAGCTGTAGTCTGTCTCACTGTCCCAAAGCACAAACTGACATGAAAAGTAGTAATGTCACTCTTTATGGCACAAGAGAAGGAAAAGACCGAAGAGAAGGACTTAAAATAACAACTTCTCTCCTTTTCAATAGTGCAAGTTGAGATTTGAATATTAGGGTCTGTGAAAGAGTGTGTAGGGGAAAAAGTCATTACTTGTGACATAGCAGTGCTGGTAATGTGCCGATTAAGGGTGACAGAGAATCAAGTGTCTGGGATAGTTGGTTTCCCATGATTCTTAGGAACAATCTCCATTACAAAAAAAAGTGAAAAAGGTTACCAGCTTGTCAGTAGCTTCTGTATTAGTTGTTTCCTTGGAAAAATGCAATGTTAAATGAATAGATAATAGATAATAATTTACTGACTCATTTTTTCTCCCTATTTAGCAGCTTTTACTGTACGATGCATGATCTTTAAGGTTCTTTTAAGGTCCTATATTTGACAAAATTGACTTTTTTGAGCCTTAAGCCATGTTATAATGTTCTTATCTCCTTAAAAACACACCTGGAGTTGTGTTTGTGTTTTGTTTTATTCACATATATTTGAGTAATACTTTTAAAAATTAGTCTGTCATCTCTCAAACTCAAATTTCTCCATACTTTGGGGTCTGTGGTGGTGATTTCACATTCTAGTGCCCACAAACACTCTGGCTGTGATGTGAACGCACTGATGATGAGCCCTTTGTTCCTCCATTGTCCTCAGTCCGATCATTAAGGCGCATTACCTGAAACCCAATCCCCCCGTGCCCAGAGACAATCCAATACAAGACTCTTACCGGGCGGCACACGCTCAATACAAGCTCAGCACAAGCTCAATATGAGGCTATGGACCCTGTGTTCATTCAGACATTACTCAGAGCACTTCCTGTTAAAGACGCTGTTGTAGAAATGCGGCGATGTACAAGAAGTGACGTCAAAGAGGATAGATCAAGTGGATGGTTTTGTAGAGCTGAACAACACTGGATTTCAGTTCTAAGTGGTTACTATGAGTTTATTTTTACTATGTGTAAAGCTCTGGAAAAAAAGTAAGAGACCACTGCATTTTTTTCTGAAATCAGCATTTCATTCCAGTGTCTGTTGTATTCCAACACAAATACAAAGCTGTGCTACTTCAGTTCTTGCACCAGGAGTGGAATAAAGTCACCCAAGAACAATGTGAAAGACTTGTGGAGAACATGCCAAGACGCATGAAAGCTGTGATTAAAAATAAGGATTATTGCACCAAATATTGATTTGTGAACTCTTCTTAAGTGTGAACATTAGTATTATGTTGTTTTAAAATGAATTTGATCTTGTTTCTTTGCATTGTTTGAGGTCTGAAAACATGTATCTTTTTTGTTATTTTGACCATTTGTCATTTTCTGCAAATAAATGCTCTAAATTATAATATTTTTATTTGGAATTTAGGGGAAATGTTGTCAGTAGTTTATAGACTCAAACAAAAATGTTCCTTTTGCCCAAACACATTCTGACTGTGAGCGGGGTCGCCTCTCCACAGATCTGGTCTGTAACTTGGTCTGTTCTGGTCTCCATGAAGATAGAAAGGTTTAATACCATACTGTGAAACATTCCAGATAACGCAATAACATCTTCACGGAGAAAAGCATTTGATAGACCCTCCACCAGAAAAGTTACACAAGGCACTTTTCTGTGTTCATGAAGACCAAACACGTCAGATCTGTGGAGAGGCACTCACTGCCAAAATGCCTGTTTTTCTAGATATTTTTGAACTCTAAATCCACCTGTAATTGAATAAATGTAAAGTAGAGCTGTTTAAAGTCACCCTGTGGATTCTAGGCAGAGCAATGACAAAACCATAGAAATAAAATCCTGCATAGTGCACCATTAACTTACAGCAGCCTCAATACTGTAATGGGATATAGTTTTACCTATACAGGGGTCTCTCGTTTATCGCGGTGGTTACGTTCTAAAAATAACCCGCAACAGGCGAAATCTACAAAGTAGTCAGCTTTATATTTTACAATTATTCTACATATTTTAAGGCTGTAAATGCCTCACCACACACATTGTACACTTTTCTCAGACTGGCATTAACATTTTCTCGCATTTCTCTCTCATTTAAACACTCAAATTTTCGTAGATTTTCAACAAAAAACTCACACGTGTATTTCACAGTTCTGGCGTCGCTCCGCCTTGGTGTAGGCGTCTTTTTCCGAGTGCAGAACACGGTTATGGGTAGTTGTTGGCGCTCTTTTTTCTTTTGGACGAGAAGATTCTTATAAACAGACATGCCACCTTTGATTATATTTGAGAACGTTTCATCGACATTGTGGGTTTTGTCGGGGAGAAAACTTGCAAACATACAGCACTTCCGAGTCACACTGAAGCGATCGAACATTTATATAAATTTGGCTGAATGCATTCTGTACTGTACAGGAGACACGGAGGAGAATGACGGACAAATCGGCAAAGGTCTACAGTCCCTTAGCCAATCAGGACACAGAACACAATGCGCGTTGATACTATAAAAAAATCCGAAACAGCGAGGCCGCGAAAGGTGAACCACATTATAGCGACTGTAATACATAAACTACATGAAATTTCAAATCCCTTAACTTAATCTTTACATGTTTCTAATTTGAATCTCAGTCTCATTCTTTCTGGAAGAAGATTCAAAATAAAAATCTACAATTCCCACTCTTATTTGCATTGCCTTTCGTAATCAACAGCTCCTCTGCGTTCTCAAACAGTGTTAACAGCGCATTAATCCAGGTTCACCAGGTTCAGCTCCACCAACCAAGCTAATTATTTGCACGCACTTCTCCTGTAGCACCTCCTCCTACTGCTGTGTGCTGCTAATTACCACTTGACATCAGTATAGTCCCGTATTGATTGTGCAATATAATGTGTAATCTGCTTTAAAATGGTCCACTACTTTCACTGTTTCTCATTAGAATTCAGCCGCTCCCTGCTACTGTACGATACCAATCAAATATTAATGCATAAGTTATTTCATGTTCTTATTATCACGTTCTTATTATCTTATTATAGGCCGGGAATTGTGCTTGTCAGTCTTTGACAGTTTCGCTCTTCGAAGTAAAGCAGCCGCACAAAGGAACTCTGATCTTGTCAAAGTAATAAACAAGATAAATAAGTAAATAAACGGTAGTGGTTTGATCCTTGTTAAATACATGCATACATATTTACATAAAAAGATAAGTGTGGAAAAGGACTATACAATGTAATCCTGTATTTTTGTTCACTTTTCTTGTCTGGCCATCTGCTATTCTCCATGGAGCTGCTGTAGCTTTGCCTGGAATGTTCCACAGTCTTGCATTAAACGTCCATATCTTACATTTGCTCAATTGCAGGTTTTTGATTTATGTTCAAGATACATTTAAAATAACGCATTCTTACTGTGAGTGGTATCGCCTCTCCACAGATCTGAGCTGTAACTGGCCTCGTGACACTGCATGCTTGTCTCTACAAAGAAATTAAATGCTATACTGCAGACCCTCCACCAATAAAGTTTAAGCTAACTGCTTTAGTCACATACATCTGAATGTTTTTAAAGGGATATGCCACCCCCAGGTCAAACTTGGGCATCTCCCCACAGTCCAGAGACTAAAATAAGTAGTGGAAAGCGTTTTCCTGGTCACCCAGCCATTGTCCGAGTCTGTCAGCACTGACCACCGCGGTATCTGCAGCTACTCCGCGTTAGACTGGAGTCTAACGTCGTCAGAGAAAGATTTCGGCCAAAAGGAATTCATTTGCTCGATGCTTTTCCCAATTACTTTCTGTGTAGTGCGCATTCATATAGAGTGCAAATAAATGTGCAAATCAACACGGAGAGCTTGACTTGGTAATTTTGGGGTGGGAACTATTTTACAGTGCGGAAAAACACAGTCGAAGCACACACCACGCTGACAGGGGAATCCCTGTTACGCACCACGTTGGGAGTTCCCCTGTCACGCAGCGTGGTGTGTGCTTCGGCTGTTTTTCCGCACTGAAAAATAGTTCCCACCCAAAATGACCAAGTCAAGCTCTCCGTGTTGATTTATTTACACTCGATACACATTTATTTGCACTCGATATGAATGCGCACTACACAGAAAGTAATTGGGAAAAGCATCGAGCAAATTAATTCCTTTTGGCCGAAATCTTTCTCTGGCGACGTTAGACTCCAGTCTAACGCGGAGTAGCTGCAGCTGCGCGCGGCGGTCAGTGGCGACAGACTCGGACAATGGCTGGGTGACCAGGAAAACGCTTTCCATCACTTATTTTAGTCTCTGGACTGTGGGGAGATGCCCAAGATTGACCTGGGGGTGGCATATCTCTTTAAAGATTCAGTCTCTTTTCAGATCTTATTGGTTTGCTTGGAATGTTCCACAGTATGGCATTAAACTTATTTACCTCTACGGAGACAAGCAGGTGATGCCAGCAGGTCAAGTTACAGCTGCGATCTGCGGAGAGTAAATATGTCTAGGTTAAATATATACAGCTCTGGAAAAAAAAAAAGAGACCACGGCATTTTTTGGTGAAATCAGCATCTCTACATGTATTACAGCCATTCCATTCCAGCGTCTGTTGAATTCCAACACAAACACAAAGCTGAGCTACTTCAGTTCTTGGACCAGGAGTGGAATAAAGTCAACCAAGAACAATGTGAAAGACTTGTGGAGTGAGATTATTTTTTAAAGTCGCATAGGGGTGAAAAAATCGGATTTGGGTCACTTCAGGCTGCAGTGTGAACGTAGCCCAAGTGGTTCTAAAACGGATACATACCCGATCTTTTGGCATGCGACTTCAGTCTGAACGGCCAGGTCGCGTTCATCCGACCTGCCCGTGTTTCCTCCAGTGAGAGTGGTACAAGTAGGTGCTCACAAACGTACATAAACGTTCTTCTCGTCATGGGAAAATAGTATATGAACTCCGTGCCAGTGAAGCGGCGAAGCACAGAGCAATCCCACCACTCTTGGCTGCGACTTTGCACCAACACGTTCCTTTCTGCAGATGTTGCTGCCACACCACAAAAAACGCCGTGGCCAAAAATGCCTTGTCCTTCTCCTTCTCCGTCTCCTCCTTAAAACAAATAAGCTGTACATGTTTTGGCTCCGGTACGACAGCAACTTTAGGCAACTTCCGTAAACATTGAGCACGCTCACTGCACGTGACATTGTCGTGTCCTCCAAGGCGCACGCGGGACACTTTTGGGGTGTTTACAGTTCACACTGGAGATCACATACAAGTCGCATTTAATTGGAAATGTGAACGACCTCGCAAAAAAAAATCAGATTTCACAAAAAAATCGGAATTGAGCATTAAGCCCTGCAGTCTGAATGTATCCATACGCGATCGACTGACACTCGGCCTGCGATCGACCGGTACATCGCGATCGACTGGTTGGGCACCCCTGCTTTAAAGGGACAGTGTGTAAGATTTTTACCCGTTAATTACCGAAATTGAAGATACCCATTCAAAAATACATTGTTTTCCAAGCCTTTTCACTTCCATCATGAAATCAAAGTATTCTTTTGGACTTAGATATAGTCACATAAAAGGGGGATCTTCCCCATGCAGAGGCAGCCATTTTGAATACGAGAGCCGCAGAAGGACATTTGGGCTCCGCCTTCGCCTTCAGCAAGGCTCGTGGTTTTGGGTAAACAACGACAAGCATGTTGCCGGATCACAGGGCGTAATGGATCTAACACGTGTTTTGGACTAAATTGTTTTACTGGATTTTATTCGCTGGATCCTTACGGACAAATTTCAGACCAAGCTTATGGTGAAATACTGAGTTTGACCTGGGCAGAGCCTTCAAAGGTAAGCTTTGTGCTTTTCCGTTTTGTGCTTTTCCGTATAAAAGCCCCATGTGCTCGGGGAGTGATTGTTGTGCCGGGAAATGAATTGCATAGTCAAAAAGAGGAGACTGTAAGGTTTCATTTGATGTGTAGATTGTCATGATGCATGATCGGGAATGTGTGTTTTCATGCGGAAAAAAAAAAAGGGAACGGGACCGCGTTTTATGTATACAGTAGTGGCGCACGGTTCTTGCGCGGGTACGCGAGCTGTCTGCTACGGCGCGCCCGGGTGACCCTCGAGGTCTGCCATAGCTAAAACAGGAAGTGCAATAGCACCATCCACCTATGCGCCACGAATCCTACACACTGGGGCTTTAAATGATAATATTTTTATTTGGAATTTGGGGAAAATGTTGTCAGTAGTTTATAGACTCAAACAAAAATGTTCCTTTTGCCCCAACACATACCTATAAGTAGTAAAATCAGAAAAACTGGTCATTTTGGAGTGGTCTCTTATTTTTTTCCAGAGCTGTATATTAATGAAAGGTCTAATGTCACACTGTGGAACCAGAAGAAGTTCCATAATACCCTTTAATTAATCTTTTTGACACCCTGATATTGCATATACAGTATGTTAAAGACTATTGTGCTTGAGCCTGCGTGTTGGCTAAGTGAGAAGAGAAAACGACTCTAACATGGTTCATAGTTTCTCCTGATGAGTGGTGAGTTCAGCACAGACTCTGCAGAGGCTGAATCATTAAACACAAAAAGAAACCCAAACTCATTATAAAGTTAATTAGTTTTGCTTTGTGGAAAGTGACAAAGCTCATATTTGTATAGGGGCTGTTTTATTTTCCTTGAAGCTTAATGTATTAAATAGTCTTTAGTCTATTCTGGACGCAAACAATTTCAGCTGCTTAAACTCTCAAAGGTATCACTGATCACTGACTTATCCCTGAGGACAACTTCTATTAAAACATGAAATATAAAACAACAAAAACAACAAAAAGTGTACAAAAAACTGCCATGTCGGATGTTCTAATGTTGTCACCTCCTCAAAAACAGACCTGGAGTTGTGTTTTGTTTCATTCGCACATGTTAAACACACAAATCCTGCATATTTAGTCTTAATTCTTCTCTTAGACTGAAAACACTCTGTTCCACCTTGTGATGTCATAGAAACTGGAATTGGAATTGCCAATCTTCTACTGAACTAAAAGTAAAAGGTTACCTGGCCAGCCAAATGATATCTCTCTGTATTTGCTATACAGCGAGATACCGTTTGGACACCCTCGCTCCACCCTCGCTCCCCCGGTTAACAACGGACTCCGCGATTCTGATTCGTTCAAAGATGGTGACGTCAGTGCACCCCGCCTTTGCCCGCAACGTCACTCTTAGGCAGCGGAAGTTGCTCCTCAGTTTTGAATCAAGATGGCGCATCGGAGAACTGAACGTCCCTTCCATTCAGCTGTAAAATTGGTCTTAATTGACCTAAAACACATTGATTCCTTAAAACCACAGCAGCTGACAGCTCTAGAGGCCTTTCTTTTCTTTCTTTTCTTTTGTTTGATTGGTTCACGTCGCTGTCCGTTAACTGTTCTCTGATTGGTTCACTTAGCTGTCTGTCTACACGCAACGGCAGCGCATTCTGGACCAAGCATTACCAGACTCGCCGCTGGTACAGCGATGAGTCATGGATTCTTCCAGGCAAAGTAAAAGGAGCTGCTAACTTGAAAACTATCGCTTCATGACATCACAGGGTGGAACAGAGCATTTTGAACTTGTAGATGTAGATAGACTAATAATAAAGGGTTACTCAAACATGCGTGAATGAAAGAAAACACAACTCCAGGTCTGTTTTTGAGGAGCTTACAAGACAATTTTGCGTAATATAGGACCTTTAATGTTTAATGTCCCACCCTTTAATGTCCCATTTTAAAGGGATAGTTCTTTTTTTTATTTTTTTTTAAATGTGAATCTGTATGGCGTCCCCTTCAGCAGTGTCATGCATTAACACTGACTTACCCCTGACAGTGTCCTCTGAGCCGAGTTCTGCCCCGGTTCTGGCGCTGACGAAAGTAGGTCCGGCAAGTTAGCGAGGACAGTTAATAAAGCTTGATTTTTGTTCTTCTCAAAACAATTTTTGTCCAAAAAGTGATATATTTGCGTCACGAAACAGTCAGAAGTCTTCCCTTGGTGTTATTTCTCTCGAGTCGTATCACTGCGCGCCAATTATTATTATTAGCCTGTTCACTTGTAAGTGGCGATGTTTAAAAGTGAACAGGCTAATAATAATAATAATAGGCGCGCAGTGATACGACTCGAGAGAAAATAGCACCAAGCGATTTAGACTGCTGACTTTTTTGTGTGCAACTGTTTTGTGACGCAAATATATAACTTTTTGGACAAATATTGTTTTGAGAAGAAAATCAAGCTTTATTAACTGTCCTCGCTAAATTGCCCGACCTACATTCGTCAGCTCCAGAACCGGGGCAGAACTTGGCTCAGAGGACACTGTCAGGGGTAAGTCAGTGTTAATGCACGACACTGCTGAAGGGGACGCCGTACAGATTCACATCAAAAAACCCGAACTATCCCTTTAAGACTTTGCCCCTCCACTCTAACCCCCTCCCTCTCTCTGTTGTGTTCCAGCGGTGTCGTGCCGGAAACAGGACGGAGGGCAGGCGGATGTGGAGGCCTGTCTGAAGCACTCCAGCCCCATGCCCACCCTCACCCAGCCGTGCCAGGTGCCCTGCCAGGAGGACTGCCAGCTCAGCGCCTGGTCCAAGTTCTCCTCCTGCTCGGCCGACTGTGTGGGGGTCCGCACGCGCAAGAGGATGCTCATCGGTGAGTGGGGGGAAGCCAGAAACCTGCTTCCCAGATTTAACAGTAGCACAGTTGGTTTTGCGTTTGTCCACTGATCAGAAGTTCGGTGGCTCGAATCCTGTTCTCGACGTAAACATCGTTGGTTGAGCGGTCACATAAACAGACTCACAGGTTGGTGGTGTGATTCCAGCTCCTGCAGATGAATGCTGTTGTTGTGTCCTTGGGGAAGACATTTAACCTACCTACCTGTGTGTGTTTGAATGGGTGTGTGTCTTGGAAGGTGGAAAAGCGCTCTATAAAAATGTGACCATGTGACCATTAAAACAGGTTTAGTAAGACATAACTAAGGCCAAACCAGATCTAAACTAGGACTAAGTTAGAAAAATGGGGGGGGCCCAACCAATGAAATTTCAGAATATTTGTGACCAAACACAGGAGTCCATCTGATCTAGGTCCTGCAGTTGTAGTGTTGTTGGGCAGAGGCAAAAGTGACGCCTACACGAACAGATCTAAATGTCTTATGTAACGGTTACTTATCCCTTAAGTAACTACAGAACACCTTTGTGTAAATAAATATTCAAACATTCTGAGACTTTCAGGGCCGACGGCAACCAGTAAATAGTCTTTTTACATCAATTACAGAGATTTATATGTCATCTGAAACTGAATTTGGAAACCGATATCTGATCCAGCATTTTTTTTTCTGTCCCGCCACCAATATCGTATCTGTATCGGACTGGTGTATCCCTCGTACCTGTGCCTGTTTTAGCAGGATTGTGGACCGTTTTGTTTTTAAAAATATACACAATGTAAGCGCTTTGTGGACAGGGAAGATGTGCGGTGCTTTTCTCTCAACGGGACGTAAAAGTAAACAAATAAATTACTTTTACACATTTTCTCAATCGCTTTTAAAGGTTATTATTATTTATTTATTTTATTTATTTATTTATTTTCGACTCAGAAGGGCAACGTCAGTCTAGGAGGGCATAGGGGCAACCTGAGCAACCCCCCTGTGCACGTCACTGCACTGTTCCACCTTGTGATGTCATGTAGCAGTAGTTTTCAAGTTAACAGCTAAGTTTCATGTTTAGTTTAGTACAGATTCGCGATTCTACAGCTAAAATTATCTCAGTGATTCTAGTGAAGGTGTGTGGAGTTTAAAAACACAGTGGAGCACTTCCTGTATTACCACATGACATCACAAGTCGGAACAGAGTGTTTTCTCAGACTAAATCTGCAGGATTTGTGTGTTAAACGTGTGGAAAAAAAACCAACACAAATCCAAGTTTGTTTTTGATGAGGAAACAATACTGTAACACAGATCAGAAAATAGCGTAATATGGGCCTTTTAAAGGGACAGTGTGTAAGATTTTTACCCGTTAATTACCGAAATTGAAGATACCCATTCAAAAATACAGTGTTTTCCAAGCCTTTTCACTTCCATCATGAAATTAAAGTGTTCTGTTGGACTTAGATATACCTGCATAAAAGGGGGATCTTCCCCATGTGGAGGCAGCCATTTTAACTACGAGAGCCGCAGAAGGACATACTGTATTTTGGGCTCCGCCTTCGCCGTTTTCTTTATACAGTAGTTGTCGGCACTGGTCCGTGGTTTTCACACAACGAGATAGTACGCGTTTGGATAAACAACGACAAGCATGTTGCCGGATCACACTTACTCCGCACATACATCGCAGGAGCAAGCACCTTCATCTAAGAGGAAAAGAAGAAGGACATAGTACCTACCGCGGCTGGGACTTTGTCGCAGCGCGGGCCCGCACCCCGGGTTCAGACTGACCTCCGCCCTCCGCGGTCTGGTTCCCGATTCCCCCCACCCGCGCACAGCGCAGGGTGCGCTTCACGCGTGCGCGCGGTTCGTGCGCGGCTGCCGGTGAACCCACCTCCGGGTACGCCGAGCTGTCTGCATTACGTCGCTCCCGGGTGACCCTCGAGGTCTGCCGTAGCTAGAACCGGAATTGCAATACCCACCATCCACCAATGCGCCACCATCCTACACTGTGTACATTTAATGAGAGCCGTTCCAGATTGATAAATATGTCGAAAACCCCATTCGCAGTGCTGTACATATCAGTGAGGCGTGAGGTCTGAAGCTGATTCAAACCAAAACAGAAATAGTAAATTGTTTGCGCGGTAGAAAAAAAAAATTCACTTCTTGACAGATTTGTGATTTGACTTTTAAGATGCCAATAAACTCCGGTATAAACAATAATAAAGCAATACAGGAACATAATAAATACAAAGACGTTTATCAGCCACTCTAAATGCAGTTTGGTGTCTGCGCGCTCAAAAATCCATTCTACTACCACATATTGATTTTGCACGCCAGCTCGTCTTAAAGCGCGAGGAAGTTGTTGGTTGCTGTTGTGACGGCTGTGTACATATGCAGTCAATACTCTGAACAAACACAGAAAAAAACTGGAAAAAACAAAAGGAATTATGGGAATATTTTGTCCCTAGATTGGTTTTCTTTTTACGCTAACAGAAAGGTGAAAGTTACAAAATGATATCGGATCTCCTTGTGATTAATAAGAACAAAAATGAACTCTTCGGGCGGAATTGTTGTTGGTTTTGGCAGGGCTGGTTCTAGCTTTGGGGGTTTAGGGGCTGCTGTTTGGGGGCTAATCAATCAATTTAAAAAAAATCTACCCAGAATCCTCAGTGATTTTATTTATTTATTTATTTTAAATTAAAGGCCCTGTACCTTGATTTTTTCCCCATGTAAGTGTGCTGTGTGCATTTAATTAGAAAGTGTTTTATTTTATGGTAATCAGGAAGTGTAGTTTTAGCATGCTAGTTATTAGATTTAGTTAAAATTATTGTTGTAAGTACAAATGGTACAGGTTTTTTTGTTCTAAGTATTTGTGGTGTTGTAGTATTGAGTTAACTGCCATGACAGTAATGTGTGAAAAGAAATGGACCAACCAAGCTCTGTTAAAGAATAAATGAATATTATTTTTCATTATTTTCATTTTTCAAATTGATTGCGGTGAATAATAAAAAATGCTAACTGAGGCACTGCTCTGTCTGAAGCTGTTACTCAAGTTAGGCTTTAGTTTGAGCTTTATTTTAACACAATCTGACTGAAAGAACTGATTTAGCTGCAACTACAACAGGTGATACTGGTAAAGTTTACTAGCATTAGCCAGCAGTTAGTCACTTTAATGTTTTCAATCAAACATCTATTAGACTTAGGGCCTTTAAAATAACTAAAGTGAAACTTTCTGTATTTTCAAATCTAATGTTTTGATATTTTTTTCCCAGGTAAGAGTAAGAAGCGAGAGCAGTGTAAGAACCACCAGGCGTACCCTCTGAGTGAAACGCAGTACTGCCCCTGTAACAAGTACAACGCCCAGCCCGTGGGGAACTGGTCCGACTGCATCCTGCCAGAAGGGGGCAGAGTGGAGGGCCAGCTGGGCATGAAGGTGCAGGGGGACATCAGAGAGTGTGGACAGGGCTATCGCTACCAGGCCATGGGCTGCTACGACCAGGACAACCGCATGGTGGAGACGTCACGCTGCAACAGTCACGGTAAGAGGGGACACTTATGACTTATGACACATTATGTAACTCATCGTTTTGAACCGTTAAGATATTTATTACATCCATAATTAATTAATTACACTGCAAATGAACACGTTATAAAAATTAACGCAATTAATTATGAGCGGCAATTCAATGCACGGTGAGCAAATTGCTGCTCGGGCCTTTGAATGAGCGTGAGCGCATTTCAACAAACCACCAAACCACCAAACCACCAAACCAACAAACCAACAAACCACCAAACGAACAAACCAACAAACCACCGAACCACCGAACCAACAAACCACCGAACCACCAAACCACCAAACCACCAAACCACCAAACCACCAAACCAACAAACCAACAAACCAACAAACCACCAAACCACACTCACAGAATTTGGGAAACGAATGAGCAAAGCGACCACATGAAAACTGACAAACTCAGTCGCAAAGTGGGTTTGTTCGTTTGTTCGCTCACTCACTCACTCGCAATCTCTCTATCTCTTCATCTCTCTCTCAATCGCTCTCTCTCACACTCTTAAAATGTGATTAATTAGATTAATTAATTACAAATCCTGTAATTAACTAGATAAAAAAAATGAATCGTCTGACAGCACTACTAAAAACATCACCAAATGCACAGATCCTCTTACCTTTCTGCTATGACTCACTGCCCGAGACAGCAGATACACAATTACAATCAAATTTAAGATATATGTTTAAATAAAGTTGTATCGTTGTATCCTTAGGAGATTTAGGAGAAATTAGGACAAAATAATACAAAAATAATAATAAACTGAATTCTCATTTTCTCCCATTTCCATCTGTTATTTAAAGGTCCCATGGCATGAAATTTTAACTTTCTGAGGTTTTTGAACGTTAATGTGAGCTCCCCTACCCTGTTTAGCCCCCCCCCCATGGCAAAAAGTTGCGAAATGTCTAAACTGAGCATTTGCGGTCCTTTTCTGCGTTAGAAAAAAACACAGCTCAAAGGGGCGATTCTGAACAAGGAAACTTATTGACGTCACATCGAAAAATCCAGCTGTCCCCCCGTCTGTGTCTCTACTCAACGTCTCTGTAAATCACGCCCAGAGAGTTTGGACCGCGAAGGAGCAACGCAATGCGAAATGCGTTTTTTTATTTGCCTGGAGGCACGTGCGAGTGTTTCCAGGCTCGGAAGTCCTTTATCTGAGCCTGTGGACCTCTGAAACAGCAGTGGTTTAATTTTATTTTCTGAGGAAATGTGTTTATTTTTCAATGGAACGCTTCTCATCTCTTCCTCCGCGCAAAAACGCAGAAGTGGGGCCAGGGCACAGCGCACCGCTAAAGAGGAAAGAGCGGAGATTTTGGCCACGCCCCCACCTGCTACTCTGGCCTATCTTTGTCGTCCTCATTTGCATTCAAGCAACAACGCCCATAACGGATTGTTCCAGAGAGATATTTATGACTCTTTCTCATCTTATCTCTCTTTCTCATGCACCGAGTCTTGATTTTGAAGAAGGATTCATTTACAGTATTAGGGAACCATTAAGGAGCCATATAAAAGCATCAAGAAGTACCATGTCATGGGACCTTTAAAGGTACAGTATGTACAGTAACTTTGAGGGTTTGTTTCCTGCTTGGCTCGCTAGAGATGTTATTGCACTGCCTGGAATGTTCCACATTGATTTTGCCTGTCTCCAAGGAAACAAGCAGTGTTTTTTCAAGTTTTTATCAATAAAAACATCTGCAATTGAATAAATGGACAAAAGATAAGTTCAATGCCATACTGTGAAATACTCCAAGCAATGAAATATCTCCGTGGAGACAAGCAGGAGGCGTATATGCATCTGCCATCAGAAAAGTTACATAGTGCACCTTTACCATTTTCTACCTAGATTTCTCCCAACCTTCATATAGATTCTGTACTGGACACTAGTCATAGGTACTTTCAGACTACAGGGCTTAATGCACAGTTCCGAATTTTTTGTGAAATCCGATTTTATTGCAAGGTCGTTTTAAAGGTTCTATCCAGATTAAAATAGTCAACAGGTATTTGAACAGCTGATTAGTCACAATTATTCTATTGACTGATTGCAACCATAGTAGTTCACTTGACATTGACGCACTAACGACTCTCTTAGCTCACCCGCTCTGACTCCGACTGTCCGAATGTCGTACACGTCTCCAATAATCCCACTCCTTTCTGACATTTGTAGCTCTTCGACTCTGAAATCTGTCTCCCGTGTTCTCCGCGCTCCTCTCCGCTGGTCATCAAAGCGTTCAATTTAAACCCGCCTTCCTCTGCTCTCCTCTGCCTGATCCGGAGACTAGCCCAGATCTGTCAGGCTGTAGCCACATTAGCATTCGGACTCCATCTCCAGTCAAAGGAGCGAAAGGGAATTAAGAAGCAGGGCTGTGGGGCTATCGTCGTGTAGCCCAAACATCAAAAGAGCCAGAGGAGGGGAACGGGAGGGCAAGTGGTTTCTTATTGAGAACTTGTGTGATCCAAACCAAAGCTGTTCTAATCAGTGGACGGATGATGAATGAACGGTGACTTGGAGTTAGATATGGGAGAGGGTAGAAGTTCATTTCACAGTTCTGGAGTCTGGAGTACACAGGGAAGTGGGCTAGTACTGTGATTTTAGATATAGACTTAGAGTTATGAAGGTTTGAAAAGCTGACTAAGCATTTTATGTTCCGTTATGATTCTTTTTTTTTTACTGGAGTTGAGCTGAGAGTTTGATACTGGTCAAAATTACAATGATGAAATTGGGCTTTATAATCAGCTACTCTTCCTCGGGTCCTTATTATTAAACTACCCATTACACTAAAGCTACCATCTCTAAGTTCATTTGATTTTTTTTGTTTTTTTTTGTTCATTTTTTTACCAGTAAATTGCAGATGTGAACCCCAGCTACTTCTATTTACGTTACTCAGACTGCAGTAACATAGGTCGTTTTCACACCTGCTTTGTTTGGTTCGTTTGCTCCTTTGATTCGGACCTTTTGTTCTGGTGTGAATAAAAACCAAAAATCTCGATCCGGAGCAAACAAGCGAACCGAGACCACCTAAAAAGCTCGGTCTCGACACGGTTCCATTCGAATCCTGGTGCGGTTTGTTTGAGGTGAGAATGCAGACCGGCCTCGATCCGACACAAGTTGGCCTTTTGTACTTAACGAGCTCCCGTCGTATGTTGAGCATTATGGGAAACTGAGGCTAACAAAACTAAACGAAACAAAACGAGGCTTACTTACGTTTTGAGTGAAGAGCAAGAGTCAGAACTTGATGTGCGCACATGAGTTCTGTCCTCCGTAGTCGTCTTGCCCTGTGTCTTCGTCGTTTGGAAATTGATTGTAAAATAGTGTAAACCTCACGATGCTGCTCAAACATTTGTGTGAACTGTAAAAACTGTGCAGACCATATCGCTAAGACTAGATTGAAAACAGCAGCAACGACATGACTCTCCTCCTTCCCGTGTTTGGACACGGCGTTTTGACACGGCTCGTTTCTGTCCAATGGCTGGACGACGTCAGCACACGTGGTTTTGTTTATAGATGTTGGTTCACTTACAAAAAAAGTGCAGTGTGAAAGCGAACCGCACCAAAATAAAAAAAAAATAAACAAAAAGTGAACTATCGGACTTTCCTGGTGTGAAAACGACCATCTAGTGGTGAGATGTGAGATTACAACATGTAAGGATCAGCCATTTATTTACAGGTCACAGCTTTAAAGCCCCAGTGTAAATATTAATGCCAAAAATGAACTAAAAATCACGTTTGGCTGTTTTTATTGCACTGAAAAACATGCATCCTTACTCTTACTGGACTTGCATCTCCACAAACCTGACTCTTATTTAGTTTATTTCCATGGGAATGTTCCTTTGGCTTCGATCCAGTGCATCCATCCTCTGCTCCCATGGCGATAGATGTGTTTTATGCCATACTGTGGAAGGTTAAAGGAACAACATTTCAATGGAAACAAGCAGGAGCAAACCCTCTATCGTCGGGCCAAGTCAGGTTTGTGAAGATGCAAGCCCGCTCACAATAAGGATGCATATATGTTTTTGCCATAAACACAACAAAAATGAAAAAAATGCTTATATTTTTAAGTCATTAAACCTAAAGCCCCAGTGTGTAGGATTCGTGGCGCATAGGTGGATAGTCGCTATTGCACTTTCTGTTTTAGCTACGGCAGACCTCGAGGGACCTGCGCGCCGCGCGGTCCCGTTTTTTTTTTTTTTTTTTCTCATGAAAACACACATTCCCGATCATGTACCATGACACTCTACACATCAAATGAAACCTTACAGTCTCCTCTTTTTGACTATGCAATTCATTTCCCTGCAAAACAATCACTCCCCGAGCACATGGGGCTTTTATACGGAAAAGCACAAAACGAGGTTAGCTTACCTTAGAATGCTTTGCACAGGTCAAACTCTGTATTTCACCATAAACTTGCTCTCAATTTGTCCGTAAGGATCCAGCGAATAAAATCCAGTAAAACAATTTAGTCCAAAACACGTGTTAGATCCATTACGACGTCTGATCCGGCAGCATGCTTGTGTTGTTTACCCAAAACCACGAGCCTTGCCGAAGGCGGAGCCCAAATGTCCTTCTGCGGCTCTCGTATTCAAAATGGCTGCCTCTGCATGGGGAAGATCCCCCTTTTATGTGACTATATCTAAGTCCAAAAGAATACTTTGATTTCATGATGGAAGTGAAAAGGCTTGGAAAACACTGTATTTTTGAATGGGTATCTTCAATTTCAGTAATTAACGGGTAAAAATCTTACACACTGTCCCTTTAAAGTATGAATACTGCATAATATAGAATCTTTTAAAACAAGCTTTGTGGATTGCCGCTATAAGACAGCGCGAGGTGGGGAGTGGGTTTGAGCTGTCAAGAGAAAAAAGAATGCATTTTGACAAGGAAACCACAAGATACAAAGTCAGATTAGGCTAATGATTTTAAAAAAATCTTTTCAACTTTTAGAGGCCAAACTTTATTCATAACAATTCTCATATCTGTGTGTACATAAGCCAGAACGCCTACGCTACAACTCTAAATTGATTTGAGTTCAGTCCATAGGGGACTTCTCACTGCTTCTCGTTGCAGCTGCATTGCAGAGCTGGTCTCGTATAGCTTTCACCGTATACATAATTCATAACACACATATGCTCTATCGCCGTGAAACCGCTCGCAACATTGTAAAGAGCTCCTGCCAGGTCCTGGTGTGATCCTAGGTTAGTCCTGGTCTAGACTTGTTTTGGTCCTGTTCTAGTCCTGATTCAGTCCTAGTTCAGTCTTGGTCTAGTGCTGGTTCAGTTGTGGTTTAGTCCCACTTTGTGTTAAAGGGATAGTGTTTTTTTTTTTTGTTTTTTTTTTTTTTATGTGAATCTGTATGCGTGAAAAGTCCCTCAGTCGTCCAGGTAGAATCCATGATAAAAGGAGAAGTATAAAAGGAGAAGTTCAATTTGTCAACTGGACAAAGTTTGTTTGGTTGAAGACGTTTCGCCGCTCATCTCGGATGGGCGGCGAAACGTCTTCAACCAAACATGAAATTTTCACTTTCTGAGGATTTGAACGTTAATGTGAGCTCCCCTACCCTGTTTCGCCCCCCCCCCCCCCCCCCCCCATGGTTAAAAGTTGCGAAATGTCTAAACTGAGCATTTGCGATCCTTTTCTGCGTTAGAAAAAATTGGAGCTCAAACGGGCGATTTTGAACAAGGCACCTTATTGACGTCAGATCGAAAAAAGAAATGCAAATGCAGTTCCACCCCCGTCTGTCTGTACTCAGCGTCTCTGTAAATCACGCCCAGAGAGCTTGGACTGCGAATGCGCTAGGCAATGCGAAATGCGTTTGTTTATTTGCCTGGAGGCACGTCCGAGTGTTTCTAGGCTCGGAAGTCCTTTATCTGAGCCTCTGGACCTTTGAACAGCAGTGGTTTAATTTTATTTTCTGTGGAAATGTGTTTTTTTTTTCAATCAAACTATTCATCTCTCTCCCCCCGTGCAAAAACACGGAAATGGATCAGCTGAGAGCTTAGAGCGGAGAGCTTTGGCCACGCCCCCACCCTCTACTATAGGCCAGCTCTTTTCTCCTCATTTGCATTCAAGCAACAACGCCCATAATAGCCTGTTCAGAGAGAGAAAAAATACTCTTTCTCATCTTATCTCTGTTTCTCATGCACTGAGTTCTGATTTTGAAGAAGGATTCATTTACAGTATTAGGGAACCATTAAGGAGCCATATAAAAGCATCAAGAAGTACCATGTCATGGGATCTTTAAAGCTCACAAGAGTCAATTTTGCATAATATAGGACGCAAGAAACAAATAAATAATAAAAATCCATGTTTGCCTTTTATATTCCCCATTACTTCCTCTAGTCTAAGGAACACTCCAGATACACCTGAGAAGTCTCTTCAGAGTGTGACCTTAGCCTAGCACAGCGGAGTCTCCAGTGATTTTCGCCTGTTGTATTTTTAGCCGCACGCGCTGACTTTGTCCACAAGGGCGGCTCTGCTCCCAGTGGTGGGGCTCTGTGAACATATACGTCCCTGTCACCTCCAATACTCCAATATTTATGGGCTTTTTGACGTGCCTTTAAATGAACTTTATACAAACTATATATTTTGTATGTAATTCTGTACACACGGTTGTCCTTGATTTCTCCATTTTATCTGATTGCTGTTGTTATTTTGGGGGATATACTATTTTCAGAACAATAAAAGGTAACATACAGTGTGTTTAGCAGTTAATACCCCATAGAATAAATGAATAATAATAGAATAATTAATGCAAAACTGTTAACCTGTAATTTATCTGTGGCAATTGTCATAGGGACGTTATTTCTTTGCCTGAAATGTTCCACAGTATTGCATTAAACTTGCATTTATTTCATTACAGGTGTGTCGCGTCTTTACAGATCTGACCTGTGACTTAGCCCGGTGATAATAGGCAAATTAATACCACACTATGGAACATTCAAGACAAAGCAGTAACGTGTCCACACTGCAACAAAAGATGGTGCAGTGTTCACCAAAAAAGTTACATATTGCATCTTTAAGCAAATTGATCAGAATTGACTGAATATTCCTGATAGGCAGAGGTTATAGTACTGTTACATTTACTTGACTAACTAAGGAAATTGTACTTTCAGAGTACTTTTCTAGCAGCAAACTTTTACTCCTTCTTGTGTAATATTTTTTATTGAACATTTGATTATATATCATTTATTGAACAGTACAGTTTTGGTTCCTCCTCTCACTGTGAGTGAGTCTACAAGTGACAAAAGCTTTATCTCGACAATATGAAATGATTTGAACTAGTGCTGTCAGGCGATTAAAAAAATTGATCTAATTAATTACAGGATTTGTAATTAATTAATCTAATTAATCGCATTTTAAGAGCGTGAGAGAGCAATTGAGAGAGAGATTGTGAGTGAGTGAGCGAAGGAACGAACCCACTTTGCGATTGAGTTTGTCAGTTTTCATGTGGTCACTTTGCTCATTCATTTCCCAAGTTCTCCAGCGTGGTTTGGTGGTTTGGTGAAGTGCGCACTATCACCGGTAACGATGAAACTTGTCCGGACGTGTTTATCGTTCAAACGATCCGTCAGGCTGGAGCAGCTTCGGTGATCGGAAAATTCTTTTTGACAAAAGCTTCAAATCACGGCGTTCTTGTTGAGCGTCCCGTCTTCGTTCTTTTTATAAATAAACTTGCCGTTCAAAGGCCCTGGCAGCGATTTGCTCGCCGTGCGCCAAATTTTAAATGCGCCCGCTTTGAATTGCCACTCATAATTAATTGCGTTAATTTTTATAACGCGTTAATTTGCAGTGTAATTAATTGATCTAATTAATGCGTTAAACTGACTAATTTAAACATTTGTGTTTCTTGCATTACTCCACAACCACAAAAATTAGGCAAACTAAATCATATTTGGTTTGCCTAATTTATGTGGTTGCCATTTGAAAAGAGCCCTATTATTTTATATATATATACAGTGGTACCTCACCTTACGAAATTAATTCGTTCCAGAAGTGGTTTCGTAATGTGAATTTTTCGTAAGTTGAGTAGCTATTTCAATGGAAAAGGCCTGATTCGTTCCAAGTTTTTTTTTTTTTTTTTATAGTGTAACTTTTTTTTTATAGTGTAACACTGTGTCCTGCGTAGAGACTGTAGACCCAGGACTAAACGTGGACTATACCAGGTCTAGACCAAGGTCTAAACCTGGACTGGACCAGGTCTAGACCTGGACTAAACCAGGACTGGACCAGGACTAAACCTGGACTAAACCAGGTGGATTAAAGCGCCGCGTGCGGGTCTATTTCCTGGTTTCGTTTCGAGTCACGGCTGAGGCGAGCAGCGAGGACTCCCCTCGGGACCGCACGCAGTCTGAGCACATGAACGAACGCATGCAAGAGCCGCGGTGGTCTGATCCTGGTTTAGACCTGGTTTAGATCTGGTTTAGACCTGGCATGGTTTGAGCACGGGTCTCGTGCTCGCAGCCCCGCGCCGGGTGATGCTGCGCTATCACACACGTGTCCGCGCGCACACACACCGCCCTCCCCCTTCTCCCCACGCTTCACTATTAATTCATTTTGTTGAAAATCTATGAAAATTTGAGTGTTTAAACAGAGACAAATGTGAGAAAAGTTTAAATCCAGTCTGAGAAAAGCGTATAATGTGTGTGGCTGAGCGCGCATTAATTGGAATTTTTGTGATTTCGCGTTTCGTAACTTGAATTTTCTTTCGTATCTAGAGACCAAAATTTACTGTGAAGGCGTTTCGTAACTTGAAATTTTCGTTTGTTGGGTCTTTCGTAAGGTGAGGTACCACTGTATTCATTAGTACCGATACTTCTTTACCTCAATCAAATCAATAAAGTGTCTATGAAATAAATGAAATACAATATAATTCTCACACACTACCTTTTGTTGAAAACTCCTCTCCGTCCTTGTGTTGTAGGGTACATAGAGGAGGCCTGTATCATCCCGTGCCCTTCAGACTGTAAGCTGAGCGAGTGGTCAAACTGGTCACGCTGCAGCAAGTCCTGTGGCAGCGGGGTCAAAGTTCGCTCCAAGTGGCTCCGAGAGAAACCCTACAACGGAGGAAGACCCTGCCCCAAACTGGACCACGTCAACCAGGTCAGACAGAGGGGGGTGTATTTCATTAGAATAATTAGAATAATTTTTAAAAAGTACTTTTAACTTGTTAAAATTAGAAATGCTTTGATCCAGCTTTTTTCAGTTCCGATACTGATTCCAATAGCTTTAAAGGGATATGCCACCCCCAGGTCAAACTTGGGCATCTCCCCACAGTCCAGAGACTAAAATAAGTGATGCAAAGCGTTTTCCTGGTCACCCAGCCATTGTCTGAGTCTGTCAGCACTGACCGCCACGCGCAGCTGCTGCTCCTCCGCGTTAGACTGGAGGCTAACGTCGCCAGAGAAAGATTTCGGCCAAAAGGAATTAATGGGAACTATTTTACAGTGCGGAAACAAACAGCCGAAGCACACACCACGCTGACAGGGGAATCCCTGTTACGCACCACGTTGGGAGTTCCCCTGTTACGCAGCGTGCTGCGTGCTTCGGCTCTGTTTTTCTGCACTGAAAAATAGTTCCCACCCAAAATGACCAAGACAAGCTCTCCGTGTTGATTTGCACATTTATTTGCACTCGATATGAATGCGCACTACACAGAAAGTAATTGGGAAAAGCATCGAGCAAATTAATTCCTTTTGGCCGAAATCTTTCTCTGGCGACGTTAGCCTCCAGTCTAACGCGGAGTAGCTGCAACTGCGCGCGGCGGTCAGTGCTGACAGACCTGGACAATGGCTGGGTGACCAAGAAAATGCTTTCCATCACTTATTTTAGTCTCTGGACTGTGGGGAGATGCCCAAGTTTGACCTGGGGGTGGCATATCCCTTTAAGGATCTGCTGATACCCGATATCAGAGACTGAAAACAGCATTTATTTAGACACTTAGACAAACTTTATTGATCCACAAGGGAAATTATCTGGGTACAGTAGCTCACTCATCAAATGTAATATATAACAGAGGGTAACAAAAAATAGGTGGAATAGCAAAAAAAGAGCAATAGACCAGTGTCAAATGAGACAGATAATTATAAAAAAATTTAAAAATGATAATAAATGTATATGTATAAATCAGAATAAAATGGAAAAATAAGTAATATAATACAATATTCAATCCACTACAATTAATTTCTTTAAAACTAACATAAAATAAGACTAAATTGATCCAAATTGATATGTAGTTGTTATTTATCTCTCCACAGCCAGTAAATAGTCTTATTACGACAACTAATTTGTCCGATGAACTGATACTTGGAAGCCCATATTTGAGCCGGCTAATTTTCCAGTATCAAATCGGTGCATCTCCAGCCAAAGTGACAAGTTGTGACTCAAATACAAACCTTCATTTCAACAGAATAACTAATAGTATGTAGTAGTATTAGTATTTCCTCTGTTGATTCATGTGTGTATCTTTAATGCGCTGTACCTCACTTACTGCTTTACTGTATTTTAACTTATCTCCTAGTATCGTAGTAATTATTCGAGTTTATAAGTGCTTTTCTCAACTTTCAGAGTGGTCACTGTAAGGCTAACAATAACTAGCATGCCAACAATGCACTTCCTGCTTCATGGAGGTCTAAACCCTTATAATTAGACAGACAACACACAGTGGTCTCAATTTGACTAAAAACTATAACTGTATTACCCCAAAACCAAAAAATAGTCCAACAAGTTCAGAATCCCATGTTGAAAAATGACTATAAAGAACTTCAAATATCTTGAATCCTCTTATTTAAACCAGTGTTGTCTGCCGTGCTTGCCCCCAGGCCCAGGTGTACGAGGTGGTGCCCTGCCTCAGTGACTGCGGTCAGTACGTGTGGCTGTCCGAGCCCTGGAGCGTGTGGAAGGTCAGCAACGTGGACCTGAAGGACAACTGTGGAGAGGGAGTCCAGACCAGGAAAGTCCGGTAAGAACACGGGCACGATATTATTTTGGGGGGATCCGATACTGATACAGATACCAGTCCCGATACCACATTGTGTGAAGAAGTAGAAGTAGTAATCTAGAATAATAATTAAGATTTTGAGAACTAAGTGTTAAGAGTCAAATATAAAGACCATACGCACTGTTGATTTAAGTCTGTATACTTTTCTAATTCTTTACTTTCTACTGTATTGTGGATAAAAACAGTGAGCTCTGTAAAAAGACGCTCATCCTCAGAGCTAGAGTGACCAGACGTCCCTGTTTACCGGGGACAGTCCCAGTTTTGAGCTCTGTGTCCCCTGTCCCAGCAGATTTATACAAAACCAGTGATTTGTTCCAGTTTTCTACAAGAATTGTTCCTGGTGTCCCTAGTTTTAACCAATTTGATCCCTGCCAACAGTAAAGAGAGGCATAAATTGTCATTTGTTTAGATAAAATACAGAAAAGTTGCTTAGAAATGACCAAAACACAAAGAAAATGTGACTGTACTGACTCACATGTTAGTCTTAGTTTCACTGTTTTATTTTTACCAACGACCACAAACTGGGAGTGTGCCAGTTTTTGATTTTGAGAATCTGATCACCCTACTCTAATTATGCAGAATAAACATAGTCCAAGTTAGCGCTGTTGGCGGTGCTGTCGCGGCACTCTCCATAGCAAAGTTTTTTTTCTAAAGGTCCCATGGCATGAAATTTTCACTTTCTGAGGTTTTTGAACGTTAATGTGAGCTCCCCTACCCTGTTTAGCCCCCCCCCCCCCCCCCATGGTTAAAAGTTGCGAAATGTCTAAACTGAGCATTTGCGATCCTTTTCTGCGTTACAAAAAATCGGAGCTCAAACGGACGATTTTGAACAAGGCACCTTATTGACGTCAGATCGAAAAAAGAAATGCAAATGCAGTTCCACCCCCGTCTGTCTGTACTCAGCGTCTCTGTAAATCACGTCCAGAGAGTTTAGACTGCGAATGCGCTAGGCAATGCAAAATACGTTTTTTTTATTTGCCTGGAGGCACGTCCGAGTGTTTCTAGGCTCGGAAGTCCTTTATCTGAGCCTCTGGACCTTTTAACAGCAGTGGTTTAATTTTATTTTATGTGGAAATGTGTTTATTTTTCAATGGAACGCTTCCCATCTCTCCCCCCGTGCAAAAACACGGAAATAGGTCAGCTGAGAGCTCAGAGCGGAGAGCAGAGAGTTTGGCCACGCCCCCACCCTCTACTATAGGCCAGCTCTTTTCTCCTCATTTGCATTCAAGCAACAACGCCCATTATGACCTGTTCAGAGAGAGAAAAATTACTCTTTCTCATCTTATCTCTGTTTCTCATGCACTGAGTGTTGATTTTGAAGAAGGATTCATTTACAGTATTAGGGAACCATTAAGGAGCCATATAAAAGCATCAAGAAGTACCATGTCATGGGATCTTTAAGTTGAGCGTCCACACCAAAGGCTAAATGAAGTTATCAAAGAAGAAACACAAATATATTTCTGTCATTATGAGTGTGTTTTGTGTCTGCAGAGCCTCCACAGTCTGCATTTGAAAAAAGTGCAATATCAGAGCTTTTGCCAATACCAACATCGGTGTCGGAACAACCTTAGTTTCCATTCTATTGTTCTTAGTTACTATTAGTGCTGTCAGGCGATCAAAAAAATTAATCTAATTAAGTACAGGATTTGTAATTAATTAATCTAATTAATCACATTTTAAGAGTGTGTGAGAGAGGGAGCGAGAGAGAGAATGAGAAAGGGAAAGAAAGAGAAATTGTCAGCGATCCAGCGAGCGAGTGAACCCACTTTGCGATTGAGTTTGTCAGTTTTTCTGCGGTTGCTTTGCTCAATCGTTTCCCAAATTCTGTGAGTGTGGTTTGGTGGTTTGGTGGTTTGTTGAAATGCGCTCACACTCGCTCTATCACCAGTAACAATGGAACTTGTCCGGACGTGTTTATCGTTCAAATGATCCGTCAGGCTGGAGCAGCTTTGGTGATCGGAAAATTCTTTTTGACAAAAGCTCCAAATCACCGCGTTCTTGTTGATCGTCCCGTCTTCGTTCTTTTTATAAATAAACTCGCCGTTCAAAGGCCCTGGCAGTGATTTGCTCGCGGCACACCGAATTTACTCATTCATAATTAATTGCGTTAATTTTTATAACACGTTAATTTGCAGTGTAATTAATTAATCTAATGAACGCGTTAAACTGACAGCCCTAGTTTCTGTATTGTTGAAAATGTCCTCTCACTAACACGGAGGTTGTTGGTTAGATCTCCACTTCTGGCATTGCATTTACTCTGTGAATGAATAATGCAGCAGCTAGTCTACCGTTTTAATGAACAACACTGTCAGCGTGCTCACAGTCTAGACACTTTCTGCAAACCCGTCCAGAGCGGAACGTTCTGTACAAAGCTGTTAACCTTAATGGAGGCATGACTAAGAAATGCCTCATAACCATCCAAAAAGCATCGCCATTACAAAACCAAAACCCGCCTCCCTCTCCACACATCACACTCTGACCGGTGACCGTCTTTGAGACATTCTGAAAGAGAAAGAATAACAAATCACAATTTCAGTGTTTCGGCAGCTGAATTTTGCATTTGATATTTTAAATAATTAATCGTATGCTTTTTCCCCCCCCAGTATCAGTTTAACTCCTGTGTCATGTCTTCAGGTTTTCACCTTCTAACTTTCCCACTGGGCTCCTTAAATAATTAAACGTTCCTGATCTTATGCGTTTTATTGAGCTGAAAACAAATGTGGGAAGACTCAAGTAACATTTAAAAGAATTTGTACTTCTAAGAGTACTTTTATCACACCGTACTTCTAATTTTTACTTAAAGATGCACTCTGATACAGCGTTACCTGCAATGTTTCATAGTAAAGCTTTAAACAGAACTGATGTTAATCCTAAAAGCAATAAAACCGCAATTTATTTATAAGTTTCTAAGCTCTTTCCATAACGAGAGTGGAGTAAGTTAAAGTAAAGCTAACAGCAGCAATTAGCATGTTAATGTGCACTTCCTGATTACTGTACAAAACTTTATAATTAAAAGCAGCAGTCTCATTTTGACCTTATACGATACATCGGTACTGGGGAAAGACACATTTTGTTCAAATACACTGGACACATGGCCTTAAAAGCTGCATTGTGTAACTTTTCTGGTGGAGGGTCAGATCTGTGGAGAGGCGACCCCGCTCACAGTCAGAATGTCTGTTTTTCTAGGTATTTTTGAGCTATAAAACCACCTGTAATTGAATAAATGTAGAGTAGAACTGTTTAATGTCATATTGTGGAACATTCCAGGTGGAGCAGTGATCAGGGACGTGCACTGGAATGTAGAGGGTGGGGGGTTTGGTTTGCCCTTTCTCAGACCTGAAGAAATCACAGGCTATATGAAGCGCAGGGTCTTTATTAATATATTGATACAAACAAGTGAAACATAATTAAACACAATACCCTATATACTATCCTATCAAGTCACTAAGCTTTCAAAAGAGAAGCCGCCTATTCGGGGCCATTTCAACAAAAATCTTCAGAGCCTCGTTTTTGTCGATTGCTATGTTCTTCTCTGTGGTCAGCAGGAGGAGGTCATCGGCGTCCGAATGGAAGTGAATGAGGCCGCTTTTATTTTATGAAAAATGTTTTGAGTGGTGATTTTTTGTTTTCATTTTCAAATCTAGGCCTACATGAAATTCTGTATCCATTGAATGATTTATTATTATTATTATTATTTTTATTTTTATTATTATTATTATTATTATTATTATTATTATTATTATTATTTTATTTTTTTTTTTTTATTTTTTATTTTTTTTTTTTTATTTTTTATTTTTTATTTTTTATTTTTTTTTATTTTTTTTTCATTTTTTTTTCATTTTTTATTTTTTTTCCGACTCGGAAGGGCAACGTCAGTCCAGGAGAGCATAGGGGCAGTTGCCCGGGCAACCTGAGCAACCCCCCTGTGTACATCACTGAGTGGTATATCCATAGAAACAAGCAGGTGACAGACCTCCAATCAAAAAGTTACACAGTGCAACTTTAATTAGTAGTTCATACAATTAACTTTTATTAGACTTAGACAAACTTTATTGATCCACAAAGGAAATGATTTGGGTACAGTAGCTCACTCATCAAATATAATATATAACAGAGGGGAACAAAAATAGATGGAATAGCAAACAAGGAGCAATAGACCAGTGTCAAATGAGACATAATTATAAAAATTAAAAATAATAATAAATGTTTATGTACAAATCAGAATAAAATAGAAAAATAAGTAATAAAATATAAAATACAATATCAAATAATATCAAATAAGATATCAAATCACAACTATATCCAGTATTATATATGCATTATTACAAATTGTCAAGTATGAAATTTTGGTTGTTTTAGCATATTTATGATGGACTGTGAAAGTAAGATTACTGTAACTTCTAAATATTATTAAAACCATAATATAATAATAATAATGTTCCAGTTTTATACAACACTTTTCTGGACACTCAGAGACGCTGTACAGAGCATTATTCATTCACTCCACACTCGGATAATATTATTTATTTATTTTATTTATTTATTTGAAAGGGACAGTGCACATTAATGAACATATAATATATATGTAAATATGCCAGATTGTCCCTGGACAGGTTGATGGTGCCAATAAAATATAAAAATAAAATATATGCCAAATTAAAAATACATTTGATGCTTACTTGAGTACATGTAAGTGTATTATGTGTGTGTATCTTCAGGTGTATGCTGAACACCATAGACGGGCCCTTGGAGCAAGTGGAGGATTACCTGTGTGACCCTGAGGAGATGCCTTTAGGGGCCCGGAACAGCCGCCTGCCCTGCCCCCAGGACTGTGTGCTGTCGGACTGGTCCTCCTGGAGCCCGTGTGCACTGGTGGGTCCCTCTGCAGAGGCTGAAGTTATGAAAAGACGCTGGGTTTGGGGTTAGGGACAACGTTTAAAGGGATATGCCACCCCCAGGTCAAACTTGGGCATCTCCCCACAGTCCAGAGACTAAAATAAGTGGTGGAAAGCGTTTTTCTGGTGACCCAGCCATTGTCCAGGTCTGTCAGCACTGACCGCCGCGGTATCTGCAGCTACTCCGCGTTAGAGTTTAACGTCGCCAAAAGGAATTAATTTGCTCGATGCTTTTCCCAATTACTTTCTGTGTAGTGCGCATTCATATCGAGTGCAAATAAATGTGCAAATCAACACGGAGAGCTTGACTTGGTCATTTTGGGTGGGATCTATTTTTCAGTGCGGAAAAAGACAGCCGAAGCACAGACCACGCTGACTGGGGAATCCCTGTTACGCACCAGGAAGGGAGTTCCCCTGTTACGCAGCGTGGTGTGTGCTTCGTCTGTCTTTTTCCGCACTGAAAAATAGTTCCCACCCAAAATGACCAAGGCAAGCTCTCCGTGTTGATTTGCACATTTATTTGCACTCGATATGAATGCGCACTACACAGAAAGTAATTGGGAAAAGCATCGAGCAAATTAATTCCTTTTGGCCGAAATCTTTCTCTGGCGACGTTAGACTCCAGTCTAGCGGAGTAGCTGCAGATACCGCGGCGGTCAGTGCTAACAGACCTGGACAATGGCTGGGTGAGCAGGAAAACGCTTTCCACCACTTATTTTAGTCTCTGGACTGTGGGGAGATGCCCAAGTTTGACCTGGGGGTGGCATATCCCTTTAATAAGTGTCTGGTAAAATGGTATGAGTCTGGTTGAATTTAATCCTGTTTAGGCCTAGTTTATCCATGTATTTCTGGTTTAGTCTTGGTTTAATCTAGTGTGTATTCCTGCTAGTTTTAGGACTTCACTACCAAACTTTTACTGTCTTAAAAACATGAAAAACAAAACTCGTTCAATTTACTTCGTTCAAAACCTATTCCTCACTTTCCTAACACATTGCAAGAATCCTTGTTCTTCACCATGATGAGTTTTGAAGCACTTTTCACAACTATCAGAGGCCAGAGCAGAGCTAGCATGTTACCAGCATTACTTTCTGGTCTGCAAAAAAATGTTTGTAATTAAATGTCGACCACAAACGGCACTCATTTTGACCCTAAAAGCTCCTTTTACAATATCTGTACATGGGCAACAACTTCTTGTTTAGATCTGCTTAAGGTTAATCCATTTGGAATTGTTGTTTAATCCTGGTTTAATCAATTCTTCAGTTTTGGTCCTGAATTAGTCCATCTCCATTCAAAACCCCGGTCCCCGTGTAGCCCTAGATTGGTTCTAGATTAGTCCTGGTTTAGCCCGGGTTATGGTTAATCTAATTTGAAGTAGTGTAACTTTGTGTAACTTTTCTGGTGTTCTGTCACTTGCTTGTTTCTATGGATATGACATTGCTCTGCCTGGAATGTTCCACAGTATGACTTTAAACAGCTCTACTTTACATTTATTCAATTACAGGTGGATTCATTGCTCAAAAATACCTAGAAAAACAGACACTGTGACTGCGAGCGGGGTCGCCTCTCCGCAGATCTGACCTGTAACTTGGTCTGGTTAGCTCTCCTTGAAAATAGAAAGGTTTAATGCCATACTGTGAAACATTCCAGACTTAGACTTAGACAAATTTATTATTTAAACAAGGGAAATTATTTTATTAGACAAAGCAATAACGTCACCGTAGAGAAAAGCATTTGACGGGTGCTCCACAGAAAAGTTACACAATGCACCTTTAATTTAGTCTATATCTATTTATATTTAGTCCAGATTCATTCCTGTTCTAATCAAGGCTCCACTCCTGGTTTAGTCCTGGTTTGGTCCTGGTTTAGTCCTGGTTTGGTCCTGGTTTAGACCTGGTTGTACTCTGTATTGTAGTAGTGGTTTATCATTACAGTGGTACCTCACCTTACGAAATTAATTCGTTCCAGAAGTGGTTTCGTAATGTGAAAAATTTGTAAGTTGAGTAGCTATTTCAATGCAAAAAGCCTGATTCGTTCCAAGGCCCCGAACCAAGTTTTTTTTTTTATAGTGTAACTTTTTTTATAGTGTAACATTGTGTTCTGCGTCCTTTTCTTACATTTGTCTCTCGTTTAAACACTCAAATTTTCATAGATTTTCAACAAAATTATTAATAGTGAAGTGTGGGGGGAAGGGGGAGGGGGGAGAAGACTGCGCTCTGACATGTGTGTGATAGCGCAGCATGACCCGGCGCGGGGCTGACAGCAGGTCTAGACCAAGGTATAAACCTGGACTGGACCAGGACTAAACCAGGACTAAACCAGGACTAAACCAGGACTAAACCAGGACTAAACCAGGACTAAACCAGGACTAGACCAGGTGGATTAAAGCGCCGCGCGTGGGTCTATTTCCTGGTTTCGTTTCGAGTCACAGCTGAGGCGAGCCGCTGCTCTAGACCTGCCCGCGTAAGGTGCTCACAGAGCGGCATGGACAGAACCGTGAGGTCGGCCTCTTCAAGACCTCCAGGCCGGTGACCGGGACAATCCCCGGACCCATGCCCGCTTAGGGAGCTCTTAAGGCGGGCTGGCAGTGTCCTCCTGGGTCCCTGGATGTCTGGGGCTCCGCGCCTGGAGGGGCCCTGGAGAGCAGGTCTAGACCACGGCTCTTGCATGCGAGCAGCGGCTCGCCTCAGCTGTGACTCGAAACAAAACCAGGAAATAGACCCACACGCGGCGCTTTAATCCACCTGGTCTAGTGCAGGTCTAGTCCAGGTTTAGTCCAGGTTTAGTCCAGGTTTAATCCTGATTTAGTCCAGGTCTAGACCTGCTGGCAGCGCCGAGTCAGCTGTCACACATGCCGCTATCACACACGTGTCAGAGCGCAGTCTTCTCCCCCCTCCCCCTTCCCCCCACACTTCACTATTAATAATTTTGTTGAAAATCTATGAAAGTTTGAGTGTTTAAACGAAAGACAAATGTGAGAAAAGTTTAAATCCAGTCTGAGAAAAACGTATAATGTGTGTGGCTGAGCGCGCATTATTTGAATTTTTGAGATTTCGCGTTTCGTAACTTGAATCTAGAGACCAAAATTTACCGTGAAGGCGTTTCGTAACTTTAAATTTTCGTTTGTTGGGTCATTCATAAGGTGAGGTACCACTGTATTGTAGTAGATTCTTTATTAAATCCTGGTTTAGTCCGGGTTTAGTTTAGTCCTAGAACAGTCTGATAATTTTAAATGAATAATAATAATAGTAATAATAATAGTAATTTACAAATAATTAATAAAATACTCATAAAAATAAAATAGTTACCTTTTTAATTTGAAATCCTCAATAGCCCTTAGCCCACAAGAACCTCTGTAGCTAATAATATGTGTTAAGTGTATTTCTAATATATATTTTTTAATGATTTTTTTTTCTTTTTTTTTTTGACCTTAAAGCAATAATAGTAAGTCGATCTATCCTATCCTTCCCATGCTAAAGCAGCCCTCTCCTTCTAATGAGACGGGCACACAGAGGTTAGACTGATGCAAGCTCTGTGTAATGCAGCGTCTTTATTGACTCACCGTTTTTCAAGTTGCACTCGAGAATATAGTGCAAATAAGCATAATTCCCCCTAAATCTAATAAAAAGTTTTAACAGGAGGAGGGAAGAATATTAAAAAACGCTTAGCAGGACATCACTTATTTTGAAGCGAATGAAAAAAAAAACTGCAGCAAAACTACCAATGGGCGCGGGAGTCGACAGAGGCCATATTCATAAGCAATATTTTTTTCTTCCTTGTTATCTCGAGATAACGAGATAATTAATTTGAGATCTCGAGAAAATGAAACAATTATTCCGTGATCTCGAGAAAACAACTGCAACGTCTACGGCCACGTTGTGACAGGCTGACTTCGGGGCTATTTCTCATTCTGAATAGACGTGTTTTTGGTCATTAGAACGTCTGGAATAATAATCGATCAGCTGATAAGGTAATATTTTGATCAGGGGTTGACACAGCGGGAGATTGCATTATGTATTTTAATTCGGGATAATTTCAAGATTAGATCACAGAATAACTCTTTGTTTTCTCGAGATCTCAAAATAACAGTTTTGTTTTCTCGAGATCATGAATTAATTTTCTCGTTATTAAGGTGGAAAATAATCATTACGAACATGGCCTCTGTCGCCTTCCGTAAATGGGAAAGTTCTTTTTGTTTGTTTTTTCCTTACAGACTGTAAAATACAATGGGGGTGTGGCTTAAATTAAATGTGCGTTGTGTCATAAGATTTGTCGAATGCTTTTCTCCATGGAGATGTTATTCCTTTGTCTGGAATATTCCACAGTATGATATTAAACCTTTCTATCTTCATGGAGACCAAACCAGACCAAGTTACAGGTCAGATCTGTAGAGAGGCGACCCTGTTCACAGTCAGAATGCCTTTTTTAAATGTTTTTAAGCATTAAACCCCCTGTAATTGTATAAATAAATGTAAGGTAAAGCAGTTTAATGTCATATAATGGAACATTCCAGAGACAGCAATGACATCTCCATGGAAACAAGCAGGTGACAGACCCGTAACCAAAATGTGAAGAGTCATATGAGCCTTCAACTGTCTTAAGCAGTGTTTCCCAACCTTTTTTGCCTTGTGTACCCTCTGAGCCTTTTTGTCACACCTCGAGTACCCCTCACTCATACGTGTTGATAATTCTCCAAAAGTAGAACGTGACACAACAGATTATTAAATTAAAATCATTTTATTTCATCTCCTTAATTTGAAAATTTAATTCTCAGGCATTTTCTCTCTTTTCTTTAACTCAAATTTACTCAAATTAGCATTAAAAAAATTCCAAAAAATCTCCCCCTGCGCCTGGCAGCGACACTGCCGAGGGCCCCCTGCAGTGTGCTCGCGTACCCCTAGGGGTACTTGTACCCCTGGGTGGGAAACACTGGTCTTAAGAAGCAAAACACATAAATAAATGTAGAGAATACAATTATCTTTAGAATTGTCACCAGTAAAAGCTATATTTGATTTGAACATGTTTACTCTGTACAAGACGAGATTGGGTCCACAAGAACGAGATTTTGACATCCATCCATTTTCTTCCGCTTATCCGGGGCCGGGTCACGGGGGCAACAGTCTAAGCAGGGACTCCCAGACTTCCTTCACCCCGGACACTTCCTCCAGCTCCTCCGGGGGGACCCCAAGGCGTTCCCAGGCCAGCCGAGAGACATAGTCCCTCCAGCGCATCCTGGGTCTTCCCCGGGGCCTCCTCCCGGTGGGACATGCCCGGAACACCTCCCGAGGGAGGCGACCAGGAGGCATCCGGAACAGATGCCCGAGCCACCTCAGCTGCTCCTCTCAACGTGGAGAAGCAGCGGCTCTACTCCGAGCCCCACCCGTGTGACTGAGCTCCTCGCCCTATCTCTAAGGGAGCGCCCAGCCACTCTGCGGAGGAAACTCATTTCGGCCGCTTGTATCCGCGATCTCGTCCTTTCGGTCATTACCCAGAGCTCATGACCATAGGTGAGGGGAGGAACGTAGATTGACCGGTAAATTGAGAGCTTCGCCTTTTGGCTCAGCTCCCTCTTCACCACAACGGTCCGGTCCAGCGACCGCATCACTGCCGACGCTGCACCGATCCACCTGTCAATCTCACGCTCCATCCTCCCCTCACTCATGAACAAGACCCCGAGATACTCGAACTCCTCCACCTGAGGCAAGGACCCACCCACCTGGAGAGGGCAAGCCACCTTTTTCCGGTCGAGAACCATGGCCTCGGATTTGGAAGAGCTGATCCTCATCCCAGCCGCTTCACACTCGGCTGCAAACCGCCGCAGTGCACATTGGAGGTCCCGGTTTTTGACATAATTTGTAATAAATTGCACAATCAGTTTCATAATGTTGGCTTCATTTATTTTAGGTCATACTTTAGCGGTCATTGTAGTCCTGCTTTTTGGAACTACAGCTTCTCAAATCGTATAACTCACCAGCTCTTAACTCTTTTTTTTTGGTCCAAGCCAAAGATAAATTCAGGGGGAAACAATCTCACAAGATATTATTTTTTAATCATACAGTTCATGTAATGTAGTCCAAATGTAGTTTCTGTGTCCTGGTTTAGTCTTTGTGAACAGATGGCCTGAAGCATTTGCTTTTAATTGAATTTACTGTGCCAACATGACTTACTAAAACGTACCAATGGTGTCCTTATTGCAATCTTGGGTGACTTAGTTATTGAAAATTACCGTTGTGCTCTATATATTTAAAAAATATGATTCTCAGTCCAGGCTAGTTTTATGTTTTCATCCCTAGAGCTGCGTCATCCTTTGTATTTGAGTTCAGAGTATCATGGTAAATTAAAAAAACAAACAAACAAACAAAAAATCTGTTTTCTGATCTATGTTATAATGTTTCCTGATCACAAACAGACCTGGAGTTGTGTTTTATTTCATTCGCACACAAACCCTGCAGATTTAGGCTGATTCGTCTCTTAAACGGAAATCACTCTGTTCCACTTTGTGATGTCGTGTGGTAATACAGGAAGTGCTTCACTGTGTTTTTAAAGGGATATGCCACCCCCAGGTCAAATTTGGGCATCTCCCCACAGTCCAGAGACTAAAATAAGTGGTGGAAAGCGTTTTTCTGGTGACACAGCCATTGTCCGAGTCTGTCAGCACTGACCGCCGCGGTATCTGCAGCTACTCCGCGTTAGACTGGAGTCTAACGGCGCCAGAGAAAGATTTCGGCCAAAAGGAATTCATTTGCTCGATGCTTTTCCCAATTACTTTCTGTGTAGTGCGCATTCATATCGAGTGCAAATAAATGTGCAAATCAACACGGAGAACCTGCCTTGGTCATTTTGGGTGGGAACTATTTTTCAGTGCGGAAAAAGACAGACGAAGCACGCACCACGCTGACAGGGGAATCCCTGTTTACACACCAGGAAGGGAGTTCCCCCGTTCGCTGCGTGCTCTGTGCTTCGGCAGGTTCTCCATGTTGATTTGCACATTTATTTGCACTCGATATGAATGCGCACTACACAGACAGTAATTGGGAAACGCATCGAGCAAATTAATTCCTTTTGGCCGAAATCTTTCTCTGGCGACGTTAGACTCCAGTCTAAGGCGGAGGAGCTGCAGATACCGCGGCGGTCAGTGCTGACAGACTCGGACAATGGCTGGGTGACCAGGAAAACGCTTTTCATCACTTATTTTAGTCTCTGGACTGTGGGGAGATGCCCAAATTTGACCTGGGGGTGGCATATCCCTTTAAACTCCACACACCTTCACTGGAATCATTTGAATAGTTTTAGCTCTGGAATTGCCAATCTTCTACTGAACTAAAGGGAAACGGAACTGTTAATTTGAAAAGTACTGCTTCACCAGGTGGAACAGAGCATTTTGAGGTTTGGAGATGTAGACAGACTAATAATAAAAGATTACTCATGTGTGAATGAAACAAAACACCACTCCAGGCGTGTTTTTGAGGAGGCAACAATCTAAAATATCTTAACTCTCATAAGAATCAATTTTGCATAATATGACACCTTTAATCTGGTGAATATGAATTAAACAGCGTTGTCTTGTTTATTTTTCAGCCTTGTAACAGTAACAGCACCAGACAGAGAAGTGCCTCCCCGCTGCGCCAGCCTGGAGAGGGTAAACAGTGCCCGCCCACCACAGAGACAGAGCCCTGCAAACTCAACGCCAACTGCTTCCACTACTCCTACAACATCACAGGTACTACTTATTCTTTTAGCAGTATTTATGACAATGGCAGGCTGGACTACTTAAAGCTGCATTGTGTAACTTTTCTGGGGAGGGTCCTTCAAATGCTTTTCTCCATGGAAATGTTAAAGGGATAGTGCGTTTTTTTTTTGTTAATCTGTATGGCTTCCACTTCAACAGTGTCCTGAGATTAACACTGACTTACCCATGAGAGCGTGATTTGGTCCCGGTTGTCCTCCGTTAACGTAGCTCGTAAAAGTAGTTCCGGTAAGTTCGCGGGGACAATTTAATACAGCTTGTTTTTCTTCTCAAAACAATATTTGTCCGAAAAGTGATATATTTGTGTCCTAAACAGTTGTCTGCGAAAAATTCAGCAGCGTATTTCGCATTCGCATATTTTCACTCGATTCGTATCACCGCGCGCAGTATTAGCCTGTTGATCTTTAGCGGATGGTTAAGGATGTTTACAAGTGAACAGGCTAATAGAGCTAACGTGGGCGCATTGATACGAATCTAGAGTGAAAATATGCGAATGCGAAATACGCTGCTGGATTTTTAGCGGACAACTGTTTGTGATGCAAATATATCAGTTTTCGGACAAATGTTGTTTTGAGAAGAAAAATAAGCTTTATTAAATTGTCCCCGCGAATTTACCGGAACTACGTTTACGAGCTACGTTACCGGAGGAGAACTGGGACCAGATCACGCTGTCATGGGTAAGTCAGTGTTAAAGGTCCCGTGGCATGAAATTTTCACTTTCTGAGGTTTCTGAACGTTAATGTGAGCTCCCCTACCCTGTTTAGCCCCCCCCCCCCCCCCATGGTTAAAAGTTGAGAAATGTCTAAACTGAGCATTTGCGATCCTTTTCTGCGTTACAAAAAATCGGAGCTCAAACGGGCGATTTTGAACAAGGCACCTTGTTGACGTCAGATCGAAAAAAGAAATGCAAATGCAGTTCCACCCCCGTCTGTTTGAACTCAGTGTCTCTGTAAATCACGCCCAGAGAGTTTGGACTGTGAATGCGTTGGCAATGCGAAATGCATTTTTTAATTTGCCTGGAGGCACGTCCGAGTGTTTCTAGGCTTGGAAGTCCTTTATCTGAGCCTCTGGACCTTTGAACAGCAGTGGTTTAATTTTATTTTCTGTGGAAATGTGTTTATTTTTCAATGGAACGCTTCAAATCTCTCCCCCCGTGCAAAAACACGGAAATGGATCAGCTGAGAGCTGAGAGCGAGAGTGGAGAGTTTGGCCACGCCCCCACCCTCTACTATAGGCCAGCTCTTTTCTTCTCATTTGCATTCAAGCAACAACGCCCATAATGGCCTGTTCAGAGAGAGAAAAAATACTCTTTCTCATCTTATCTCTGTTTCTCATGCACTGAGTGTTGATTTTGAAGAAGGATTCATTTACAGTATTAGGGAACCATTAAGGAGCCATATAAAAGCATCAAGAAGTACCATGTCATGGGATCTTTAATCTCAGGACACTGACTTACAGATTAACATTTAAAAAAAACCACACAAAAAAACAACCTTTTTTTATGTTAATCTGTATGGGTTTCCTTCTAAAAGTTCCGTGTGTTGACACCGGCTTACCTCTGACAGTCTCAGCTGATCCCGGTTCGGCTCGCTTTCTGGAGCCCACGTAAGTAGGTCCGGTAACTTGTCTTACCTCTTGACTGTCAGAGGTAAGTCGGTATCAACACACGGAACTTTTAGAAGGAAACCCATACAGATTAACATTTTTTTTTAAAAACGCACTATCCCTTTAATGCTTTGGTTTAAGTTGTCCACAGTATAGCATTAGGTATTCTTTATTGCTCAAAAATATATTAAAACAAAAACATTAATTCTTATTGTGAGTGGGGTCGCCTCTCCACAAATCTATGTCTCCATGGAGATTCATAAGTTTATGGCCATGCTGTGGAACATTTTTGGCATATCTCCATGGAGACAAGCAGGTGACAGACCCTCCAACAGACAAGTTACACAGTGCACCTTTAAGACCATTACATTTGAGATTTTACCAAAAATATTGCAATGTTCTTCCCATTTTGGCTATTTTTTTATGTTTTAAAATGTACTTCCTGATTGGAAAGTATGACATCGCTCCTCTAATGTACACAGAAATAATTTTTGTCCAGTTGAAAATATAAAACACGTTCATTTTGTTGAAATAATGTTTAAAGTAAGTTTCTTTCATGTAAATTGTGGAAAATTTGTTTTGGAATGGAATTCTTCCTGTAATTTTCAACATATTTTTCAACTTTACTTTACAAACTTGCTTCTTGGTTGGTGTAAAACTATAATTTATATTTACAACAAGTATTATCCCATCAATTAAGTCAAAATTAGAGAATCATAACAAACATTTATACACACTTTAATGTGACAGTGACAATATAGTTCAGAATTCTGCTTTGTTCTGACACCACTGGTACTGATGGATGGTCAAATGCAATGCAATAGCTCTGCAGGGACAATAAAGTGTTAAACTAACCATTTAGAGGAAAAGTAACATTTTTTACAATTTGAGCCTTATTTCGGTAATAAAACAAGTTGTTTTACTCACCCATATCACTTTGGTGTCATATGGAGCATTTCCGGAGATGTTTTAGATTAGCGTTAGGCTAACGCCGTTAGCCTAGCGCGACTTATAGCCATAGCTCGGGGCATTCCCCGAGCATGTAATATGCCCCGTGCGGGCTCCAAATAACACAAACTTTAGCACTTTTCAAATCATAGAAGCTCGATGTCTTTAGTCTGCGATTTTGTTTGGTCAAAAGTGGCCTGTAATCCGAGATTTAGGCATAGTTTCGAGTAGATGAGGACGTCAGTGCGCATGCGCGGAGTGTGCTCTCAGCTCCCGGGACCCAAACATGGAACGCAAAGCTGTAAACTATGGATAAATCTCGGATTACAGGCCACTTTTGATTCAAACGAAATTGCAGACTAAAGACATCGAGCGTCTATGATTTGAAAAGTGCTAAAGTTTGTGTTATTTGGAGCCCGCACGGGGCATATTACATGCTCGGGGAATGCCCCGAGCTATGGCTATAAGTCGCGCTAGGCTAACGGCGTTAGCCTAACGCTAATCTAAAACATCTCCGGAAATGCTCCATATGACACCAAAGTGATATGGGTGAGTAAAACAACTTGTTTTATTACCGAAATAAGGCTCAAATTGTAAAAAATGTTACTTTTCCTTTAAGGTGCACAGGATTTTTTATTTATTTATTTTAAATATCATTACTTTGTTTAGTACTTGAGGTAAATATTTATGGTAGTTTTACATGAGTAGTGTAGATGTTTGGGGAAATAGTTGATAAGAAACACTCGGGCGCCTGAGAGAGTGGCAGCTGGGGACAGTGGCAAAAAGAGTTTCCCTTGTGGATCAATAAAGTTTGTCTAAGTCTAAGAAAAGTACAAAAATACATAGAATATTCCATCATTATTTATGCCTGTTTTGGCCCTTGTTTACATAATGGTTGGTTGAAGTATGGTATAGTGTATGGTTCAACACAGAAGTAAAGTTATGAACTTCAAAATAGTAAAATGATGTTATCGATGTTTTAGTGAAATGAGTGTGTCATATGCACTTTAACCTCCTCTGTGTTGCAGACTGGAGCACCTGTCAGCTGAGCGACAGGGCCGTGTGTGGAAATGGAATCAAAACCAGGATGTTGGACTGTGTGAGGAGCGACGGGAAGTCTGTGGACCTCAAGTTCTGCAAAGAGGTACAACACAAACACAGCAAGAGTGGGAGGATTACGTGTGTTTTTTGATATTAAGCTTCAACTGATTTAGTTTTTATATGAAGTAAACAAGTTCAAATCAAATACAGGTTTTACTGATAACAGTTGTAATGCTGATTTATTATTAATTACAAAAACATTTACCATTTATCATTTTAGTACTTTTCTAAACAGTAAGTGCACAAGCTACATAGAGTTCCTTTAAAGGTGCATTATGTAACTTTTCAGTTGGGGGGCCTTCACCTTCTTGTTCCTATGGATATGTCATTGCTCTGCTTCAAATGTTCCACAGTGTGACATTAAACAGCTCTACTTTACATTTATTCAATTACAGGTGGTTTGAAAAGCTCAAAAATACCTAGAAAAACAAGCATTCTGACTGTGAATGGAGTCACCTCTACACAGATCTGACCTGTAACTTGGCCTGGTTGGAGGGATTTTAGTCTGGCCCGTCAACAGAAATGTCAGGGCCCGGGACAACAGACCCATTTGCCCCCCCCTGTCGACACCCCTGATTTTAGTATAGTTATTCAAAAGAAGAGAGCAACATCTTTGTGTGATAAAATAAATGAGGCATTTCATTTCATGTGTAACCTTAAACCTTAAAGGGATAGTGCATTTTTTTAAATGCAAATCTGTATGGCGTCCCCTTCAACAGTGTCGCCCATTAACACTGACTTACTGATGACCCTCCCTGAACCGGGCCCAGTTCTGCTCCGGTTCTGTAGCTCGCGAACGTAGTTCGAGGAAGTTGAGGAAGTTTGTTATGAACACCAGCATCCTCACAAACTTCTACAGGTGCACCAAAGAGAGCCTGTTGACGGGCTGCATCACAGTGTGGTATGGGAACTGCACCGCTCAGAACCGCTAAGCACTACAGAGGGTGGTGCGAGCGGCAGAGGACATCACTGGCAGCAGTCTCCCCTCCATCCAGGACATTTACCACAGCAGGGGTCTGCGTAAGGCACGCAGCATCACTAAGGACCATACTCATCCGGCATAAGGACTCTTCCGTCTGCTACCCTCTGGTAGACGATACAGGAGCCTGCCAGCACGCACAAAAACACTCAAAGACAGATATTACCCCCAAGCTGTCAGACTACTGAACTCTGGATAATACTCTAAATAATACTGAACTCTCAATAATACTGCACTAAACTACCTTTCATTATGCATAATATGTTTACTGCTGCTGCTCTATATGAATGTATCATGTTTGTCACGACCTCACTGTAAACTACTGTTACCTGTGCAATAATCTGTGCAATAACCTATGTGCAATATTTATACCATACTATGTGCAATACGAAATCCACATGCAACACCTATACCACACCATATTATGTGCAATCTGTGAAATACTTACACCTTATTTGATCTTTGATTTAATCCTACCTGCACCTTGTACATTGTACCTTGTATTTTTTATTACATTTTATTACATATTTTATTATATTGTTTATTATATTGTTTACTTCTTCCGCTGCACTTTTGCAACTTTTTTTTTTACCATGTATTATTATTGCATGTTATTAGTACTTCTTGACTATCTTAGCGAGACAACGGTTCTTCTGATCCTAAACATTTCATTGCATTGTTGACCTTGTGTTGATTCTGCAAATGACAAATAAACAATCTTGAATCTTGAATCTAGTTCCGGTAAGTTAGCGGGGACATTTAATAAAGCTTGTTTTCCTTTCTTCTTTTTGTTCGCGGACAACTGTTTGTGATGCAGATATATCACTTTTTGGATAAATGTTGTTTTGAGAAGACAAACAAGCTTTATTAAATGTCCCCGCGAACTTACTGGAACTACGTTCGTGAGCTACAGAACCGGAGCAGAACTCGGCTCAGAGGACACTGTCAGGGGTAAGCCAGTGTTAATGGACGACACTGCTGAAGGGGACGCCATACAGATTCACATTTTAGAAAAACGCACTATCCCTTTAACTTGCAGTAACCTGGTAACTAATGTGTAGCACTAATTTTTTTGCACTATTTTTTTTTTCTATACTGTGTTGTAAATATCCTGCTGTGTTGTATATATCGTACTTAAAGGGATATGCCACCCCCAGGTCAAATTTGGGCATCTCCCCACAGTCCAGAGACTAAAATAAGTGGTGGAAAGCGTTTTCCTGCTCACCCAGCCATTGTCCGAGTCTGTCGCCACTGACCGCCGCGGTATCTGGTGCTCCTCCGCCTTAGACTGGAGTCTAACGTCGCCAGAGAAAGATTTCGGCCAAAAGGAATTAATTTGCTCGATGCGTTTCCCAATTACTTTGTGTGTAGTGCGCATTCATATCGAGTGCAAATAAATGTGCAAATCAACACGGAGAGCTTGCCTTGGTCATTTTGGGTGGGAACTATTTTCCAGTGCATAAGAATACAGCCGTATCACGCACCACGTTGTGCAACAGGGGAACTCCCTTCCCGGTGCGTAACTGGGATTCCCCTGGCAGCGTGCTGCGTGATACGGCTGTATTCTTACGCACTGGAAAATAGTTCCCACCCAAAATGACCAAGTCAAGCTCTCCGTGTTGATTTGCACATTTATTTGCACTCGATATGAATGCGCACTACACACAAAGTAATTGGGAAACGCATCGGGCAAATTAATTCCTTTTGGCCGAAATCTTTCTCTGGCGACGTTAGACTCCAGTCTAAGGCGGAGGAGCACCAGATACCGCGGCGGTCAGTGGCGACAGACTCGGACAATGGCTGGGTGAGCAGGAAAACGCTTTCCACCACTTATTTTAGTCTCTGGACTGTGGGGAGATGCCCAAATTTGACCTGGGGGTGGCATATCCCTTTAAATGTCTGCACTGGAGTGAGATGTTTTTCTCATTGTGAGTATGTATGATGTAAATTGTACATATGAATAGTGACAATAAAAGGCATTCTATTCTAAATTAAATGGCTAATAATAATTAGCTCGAGACCCCACTGAGATTGAGATCTGTTTGTAACATTTATATAACTCGGGTAATTACAGGGTTTGCTATTTGTTATTGCCATTTTATATTGTGTAATCTTTCAGTCCATATAATTATTATTTTATTTATTTGTTTGTTTGTTTTGGGCAATAAGGAACTTACATTTGTTTAAAAATACAATAACAGAAATAACAATAAACCGAAATAGCAAAAAAAAAAAAAAGATTATTTGTTTAAATAATCAGTTTAAAAGACGTATTTTGTTTATTATTTTTGATTTATTTAGATATGCATTTGAATTTAAATGCAAAAACGTTAAAGATGTGAGTTGTTGTATTCTAAAATGCACGGTCTTGTCTTACAGTTGGGTCTGGAGAGGAAGTGGTCCATGAACGCTTCCTGTGTGGTGGAGTGTCCGGTGAACTGCCAGCTGTCCGAGTGGTCCCCCTGGTCCCAGTGCACGCACACATGTGGACTGGCCGGTACGTCTCAGTTTGAATTTAATAATCCTGTGTTATTCCTTAGCTAATCCAATGTTAGTGGGTTTTATTTTACTTCTAACCATGTCATACTAAAACACACACCTAGAGCTGTGTTTTGTTTAATGATTCTGCATACAGTGGGACCTCACCTTACGAAATTAATTCGTTCCAGAAGTGGTTTCGTAACGTGAAAAATTCGTAAGTTGAGTAGCTATTTCAATGGAAAAAGCCTGATTCGTTCCAAGGCCCCGATCCAAGTTTTTTTTTATAGTGTAACTTTTTTTATAGTGTAACATTGTGTTCTGATCTGTGTTTCTCAGACTGGATTTAAACTTTTCTCACATTTGTCTCTCGTTTAAACACTCAAACTTTCATAGATTTTCAACAAAATGTATTAATAATGAAGTGTGGGGGGAAGGGGGAGAGGGGAGAAGACTGCGCTCTGACACGTGTGATAGCGGCATGTGTGACAGCTGACCCGGCTGCCAGCAGGTCTAGACCTGGACTAAACCTGGACTAAACCTGGACTAGACCAGGACTAGATCAGGTGGATTAAAGCGCCGCACGTGGGTCTATTTCCTGGTATCGTTTCGAGTCACAGCCAAGGCGAGCCGCCGCTCGCACGCAAGAGCCGCGGCGGTCCAGACCCGCTCCAGACCTGCCCGCGTAAGGTGCTCACAGAGCGGCCTGGATAAAACCGTGAGGTCGGCCTCTTCAAGACCTCCAGGCCGGTGACCGGGACAATCCCCGGACCCATGCCCGCTTAGGGAGCTCTTAAGGTGGGCTGGCAGTGTCCCCCTGGGTCCCTGGATGTCTGGGGCTCCGTGCCTGGAGTGGCCCTGGAGAGCAGGTCTAGACCGCGGCTCTTGCATGCGAGCAGCGGCTCGCCTCAGCTGTGACTCGAAACAAAACCAGGAAATAGACCCACACGTGGCGCTTTAATCCACCTGGTCTAGTCCAGGTTTAGTCCAGGTTTAGTCCAGGTTTAGTCCAGGTTTAGTCCAGGTCTAGACCTGCTGGCAGCCGGGTCAGCTGTCACACATGCCGCTATCACACACGTGTCAGAGCGCAGTCTTCTCCCTCCTCCCCCCCCCCCCCCCACTTCACTATTAATACATTTTGTTGAAAATCTATGAAAGTTTGAGTGTTTAAACGAGAGACAAATGTGTGAAAAGTTTAAATCCAGTCTGAGAAAAGTGTATGTGTGTGGCTGAGCGCGCATTATTTGAATTTTTGAGATTTCGTGTTTCGTAACTTGAATTTTCTTTCGTATCTAGAGACCAAAATTTACCGTGAAGGCGTTTCGTAACTTGAAATTTTCGTTTGTTGGGTCATTCGTAAGGTGAGGTACCACTGTATTTAGACAATCCTATTCTCCAAAGCTTAAAAACGGTTACAAACAGTGCTCCTTCTGTGTTTGCCAAAAAGAATAACCAGAAACTAAATATTGATTTGAACAAATATTGATACTTATTGAGCAATATAAGCTAATATTGAGCAATATAAGCTGCCATATTTAAAAAAAACTGCTTGCTTTTGATGTTGAAAACTGTCCCCAAAAAAAATTATGTTGTTAATTTGCGGTATTGAAATCCGTATCTAGCTTTCATCAACCCACAGACTTTGAAAATTCTGTATCGTGACAGCACTAACATGTTTTTAAGTCTGACTTCACTAGACTCAATCATTTCAGTTCTCTGTTCTCTGTTTTCACAACATCGCTGCTGGCAACTATTGTTTTAACCCTATTTAAACTGCTTTAACTGCTAAACAGCTGCGTTGTTTTGTACTTTCCCAAATCAGAGTTACTTCAAACATCAAATTAAGTTATTTAAAGCACTTGAATAATACAAATTTCCATGTTTTTGAGTAAAATTTGCCTTGCCTCAGTACAGATGTATTGTATAAACAGTTCTTGAGGTCCAAATAAGTCTGCTGTGTACTGTCTGCATTTAATTATAAAGCTTTTTTTTTTGGTCCAATAATCAGGAAGTCTGTCTTTAGCATGCTAGTTGTTGTTAGATGGCAAAACCACACTCTGACCTCTGACAGTTGTGAAAAGCTCTTCTAAACTCCTCGCTATGAATAATTAGGATGCCCTGAATGTGTAAAATAAATGAGGAATGACATTGGACCACCACAAACTGATTTAACTCATTTCTTCACTTTACTTTTTTCACATTATTGAAACGCTGACCTAGGCTGGTGATGATTCGGTTCTGGTTCGGTCCTGGTTTATAAAAATTGTATATTTCTGCACATTGTCCAATCTTTTTCAGAAACCTTAAAGCCCCAGTGTGTAGGATTCGTGGCGCATAGGTGGATGGTGCTATTGCACTTTCTGTTTTAGTTACGGCAGACCTCGAGGCCCGCGCGCCGCTACTGTATAAATAAAACGCGGTCCCGTTTTTTTTCTCATGAAAACACACATTCCCGATCATGTACCATGACACTCTACACATCAAATGAAACCTTACAGTCTCCTCTTTTTGACTATGCAATTCATTTCCCTGCACAACAAACACTCCCCGAGCACATGGGGCTTTTATACGGAAAAGCACAAAACGAGGTTAGCTTACCTTAGAATGCTTTGCACAGGTCAAACTCTGTATTTCACCATAAACTTGCTCTCAATTTGTCCGTAAGGATCCAGCGAATAAAATCCAGTAAAACAATTTAGTCCAAAACACGTGTTAGATCCATTACGACGTCTGATCCGGCAGCATGCTTGTGTTGTTTACCCAAAACCACGAGCCTTGCCGAAGGCGGAGCCCAAATGTCCTTCTGCGGCTCTCGTATTCAAAATGGCTGCCTCTGCATGGGGAAGATCCCCCTTTTATGTGACTAAATCTAAGTCAAAAAGAATACTTTGATTTCATGATGGAAGTGAAAAGGCTTGGAAAACAATGTATTTTTGAATGGGTATCTTCAATTTCAGTAATTAACGGGTAAAAATCTTACACACTGTCCCTTTAAATCTTCCTGTAGAATTATAAAAATATATTTATAACATTATTTATGACAGCTCTGTGTGAAACCGCTTTGTGACAATACAAATCTGCATTCAAAAAACACAGTTCAAATGTCCAGGTACAATATCGGACAGAAATTCTTGAATAATAAAACGTCAAAGCACACACACACACACACACACACACACACACAAAAGGCCGTAAAAATCAGGTACAGCTCTATCCCGTCTGTTTCCGGGCCAGCTGCCATCTTTAATCCTCGCGCCAAATAATTTCCTGGCGTCAGAAAATGCAATCAAGTTTTACCCGGTTGGAAGTTAGACCACAGTAGAGCCATTTTGAAAGCAGCTTGTGTTCGCCGCTGAGTGGGACGACAGACTCGCAAACCTCTGTTGTCTCGTGCTCCGTGTAATCAGTGTACAAGCTGGGAAAATTAACCAAAAACATGTTCACAACGCTCCCACAACCACCGCCAATGTATGCAGTGACATGAAAACGCAGCTCCAAAAATGATAATAGTTTAAAAGAGCATTCGGAGTGAGGGTTACCATTATTGCTTTGAATGGCCTTAGTAATTTGGCCCTGGCAGTAAGAGACACTAGTAGGGTTGCAACTAATGATTATTTCAACTTGTGTGTGATTGTTTGTATTAAAAATGCGTTTTAAGGTTGTCAAACATCTTGAAAATAAGATACTAATCAATACTACAACTAATATTTAGGGTGCGTCCCATTTCTCTGTCTTACCCCTTCCCCTACCCCTTTATCTACGGGAAGGGTAGGGCTCAGGGTACGAATGTTCCCCTATGAAATGGGACGCCACTCGATTACCGTTTGCGTCATCATCCCTCGCCTCTACCTGAGCTGCAACGTCTACAGAGGCGACAACAACTGACGCAAACAAACGTAAACGAATGTCAAGGATTATCGGGTACCTCAGCTCGACAAATAAACTAGCTTGTTTATGCATGAAAGTTCGCTGAAAATGATAACGTCGGCTAAACAGACATCACTACAATTAAAAGCGCAACAACAGTTCACTAAAAGTAACGTAGAACATGAGCGTCATAATTGTAAACCTGCTAAACTGTTAATCGATAATTACAACTGCTGAAACTACATTTATGAGACTCCTTGGCTGGTCGATGTGACGCCGCCATCCTGATCCCAAAACCTGCCTGAGCTTGTAGGCGTTCCCCTTCGTTTCAAGTCTGGTCGAGAGCTTACTTCGTTTCAAGGGGTATGTAGCCCGAGGTCGTGGCCCGAGCTCTTGATCAAAATTAGAATCGGGACAGCCCTTGCCCTCACATGAACGCAAAAAACCAAGGGGTAGGGGTAAGACGAAGGGGTAAGACAGAGAAATGGGATGCAGCCTTAAACTAGATACTCATTTGAGAAGGTAAAGATACTAAAAAAAGTCACAGAAATGAGCCTTTCCTGAAAAGCTTTTGAACGATCTTGAGCTGTATCAGAACAAGTAGAAGAGCGCATAGACGAGTGTACGCCCGTGGACCACTGAGGGATTACACAGATATAAGACCACATGGAAATAGAAAAGAAAGTACTAGAATTTGTTGAAAATCACATTCTGTTGTCTAAAAAATGTGCTGTTTTTGTCATCTTGGCATCGGAACCAGTATAGAGTATCAAGTCTGTTCTTTAGTATTGAAAACCGAGTTCAAAATATTAGTTGATTTTTAGAGCAAATGCCTTTATATTGTTTACATAGGCTGAGTTTCAAACTTAAAGGGATATGCCACCCCCAGGTCAAATTTGGGCATCTCCCCACAGTCCAGAGACTAAAACAAGTGATGAAAAGCGTTTTCCTGGTCACCCAGCCATTGTCCGAGTCTGTCAGCACTGACCGCTGCGCGAGCTGCAGCTACTCCGCGTTAGACTGGAGTCTAACGGCGCCAGAGAAAGATTTCGGCCAAAAGGAATTAATTTGCTCGATGCTTTTCCCAATTACTTTCTGTGTAGTGCGCATTCATATCGAGTGCAAATAAATGTGCAAATCAACACGGAGAGCTTGACTTGGTCATTTTGGGTGGGAACTATTTTTCAGTGCGGAAAAATAAAGGCGAAGCACAAAGCACGCAGCGTAACGGGGGAACTCCCTTCCTGGTGCGTAACAGGGATTCCCCTGTCAGCGTGGTGTGTGCTTCGTCTGTCTTTTTCCGCACTGAAAAATAGTTCACACCCAAAATGACCAAGGCAAGCTCTCCGTGTTGATTTGCACATTTATTTGCACTCGATATGAATGCGCACTACACAGAAAGTAATTGGGAAAAGCATCGAGCAAATTAATTCAATTTGGCCGAAATCTTTCTCTGGCGCCGTTAGACTCCAGTCTAACGCGGAGGAGCTGCAGATACCGCGGCGGTCAGTGCTGACAGACCTGGACAATAGCTGGGTGACCAGGAAAACGCTTTTCATCACTTGTTTTAGTCTCTGGACTGTGGGGAGATGCCCAAATTTGACCTGGGGGTGGCATATTCCTTTAACGGCAAAAGGAGAAATTCTATTTGGCAGCTGGACAAAAGTTTATTTGGTCAACCACGTTTTTGAGTTTATTTGGTCGACCAAATAAACTTTTGTCCAAATTGAATTTGACAAATTGAATTTCTCCTTTTGCCGTGGATTCTACCTGGACGACTGAGCGATTCTACACATGTTCAAACTTAACCTTGACTTAAGTGTATTTTGTTGCGTCCTTGAGCAAAATATTTAACCTACATAGAGTACTCCATTTCAATATGATTAGTTGCTTCAGGAAGAGCATCAGACAAAAAAAAAAACATGTAAAGAAAAGGAATACAATGACATATTTGAATGTTTCATGTTATTTTCAAGTATAAATGTCTTAAAATCAATGGGCACTACAGGGAAGTCAATAGAAGTCTGTTAGATTTCGTCTTAACACGACTACTCCTGTTACACAATCATGTTTGCCGTCCCATATCCACTTGGTACAGTATTGATTTCCTCTCAGCGCCGCATTGTTCTTTCTTCTCCTTCAATCTGCACACGACTTTGATACCAGGCAGTGCAGGTCAGCAGTGCTCAAACATCCTACCGTCCAATAATGGACAGGGTTGTTCTGATACTGGTATTGGCAAAAGCTCTGATACCGCACATTTTTCAGGTATTTGTATCGGCAAGTACTCAGACCAAATCACCAATCCGATACCACTGTGTATTTTCCTGATCGAAGACCTGTAGGTGCGAGCTGCTGCTGTTTACCTTTGCTCCTTAACCCTAATCTTAACGCACAGAGCAGGTTAAACACAGACTGTGGAGGTTCTGCAGACACTTAAAACACGCTCATAATAACAGAAAAGACATTTGTGTTTCCTATTCGATACCTTCATTTAGTCTTTAGTGTAGATAAAATAACTGGCAGAGTGCTGCCCGATAACAGCGGCTACAGCAACAGCACGAACTCAGTCTTTGTTAAATTACTCTGCATTATTAACCAAGTGCTCCGAGGATGAGCATCTTTTTACAGGTTTCACTGTTGGTTTTATGTAACCTGGAAAACCCCGGGCTGCTTCCGTTTGTTCCCATCTGAAAGACAGCCTGGCAACTAGGCTAAGCAAGCTTACCAGATTTTGGGAGCCAGTCAGAGAGCGGGGAGGGGTGGAAAGACTGTGACGCCTACTATGCGAAAAACGGAAACTTGTAGTTTGAACTGACAACTGACATGATTGGCTATTGGCTACGTATACGCCAAATGATAGACATTTGTAACGCCCAATAAACAGCCGTTGGCAATCGTAACCCCACCTCCGCTACGAGATATTTAGTAGGTGCTCCCAGACCATATATCACTTGTGATATGGTCTGGTGTAAACCAGGCAAGGTTTTATCCACACTGTGGTAGAAACTGAAGGTGCTTAAATCATCTTAAATCAGCATTACCTTACTGTTAAGATCATTATACATTTCACTAATATGTATGTATTTCAGTCCTCAAAGTCTTATTTATTCTTGCATTTCTTTAAAAATAGCCTTTTAGAAGATTTAGGTCACTAAGTGTACTTCTTCTGGACACTATTATTGGTATTGGACTGGTATCGGTGAGTACACCATGGCCAAATATCAAGATCGGATCCCAAAAACATGGAATCGGAACAACACTACTCCAAAGGTTTTTTTAATTCTTTAGTATTTAAAGGGATATGCCACCCCCAGGTCAAATTTGGGCATCTCCCCACAGTCCAGAGACTAAAATAAGTGGTGGAAAGCGTTTTCCTGCTCACCCAGCCATTGTCCGAGTCTGTCGCCACTGACCGCCGCGGTATCTGGTGCTCCTCCGCCTTAGACTGGAGTCTAACGTCGCCAGAGAAAGATTTCGGCCAAAAGGAATTAATTTGCTCGATGCGTTTCCCAATTACTTTCTGTGTAGTGCGCATTCATATCGAGTGCAAATAAATGTGCAAATCAACACGGAGAGCTTGACTTGGTCATTTTGGGTGGGAACTATTTTCCAGTGCGTAAGAATACAGCCGTATCACGCACCACGTTGTGCAACAGGGGAACTCCCTTCCCGGTGCGTAACTGGGATTCCCCTGGCAGCGTACTGCGTGATACGGCTGTATTCTTACGCACTGGAAAATAGTTCCCACCCAAAATGACCAAGGCAAGCTCTCCGTGTTGATTTGCACATTTATTTGCACTCGATATGAATGCGCACTACACACAAAGTAATTGGGAAACGCATCGAGCAAATTAATTCCTTTTGGCCGAAATCTTTCTCTGGCGACGTTAGACTCCAGTCTAAGGCGGAGGAGCACCAGATACCGCGGCGGTCAGTGGCGACAGACTCGGACAATGGCTGGGTGAGCAGGAAAACGCTTTCCACCACTTATTTTAGTCTCTGGACTGTGGGGAGATGCCCAAATTTGACCTGGGGGTGGCATATCCCTTTAAAGGTTCTATATTATCCAAAATTACAGTGAGCTTTAAGCCATGTTAGAATGTGTGAAGAATCCCTTAGTCGTCCAGTTAGAATCCATGGTAAAGGGAGAAATTCAATTTGTCAACTGGATAAAGTTTATTTGGTGGAAGACGTTTCGCAGCTCATCCAAGCTACTTCGTCAGTTCTGGCTAGAGTGCTGGTGCTACGATGTAGCTTGGATGAGCTGCGAAACTTCTTCAACCAAATAAACTTTGTCCAGTTGACAAATTGAATTTCTCCCTTTACCATGGCTTCTACCTGGACAACTGAGGGATACCTGCTGAGAGTTGTGTTTTGCATCATTCACACATCTGTCTGCATCTCAAAATGCTCTGTTCCACCTCGTGATGTCATGAAGCGGTAGTTTTAAATTTAAGAGCTACCCTTTACCTTTTGTTCAATAAAGATTGGCAATTCCAGGTCTGAAATTATTCAAATGATTCTAGTGAAGATGTATGGAGTTTAGAAACACAATGAAGCACTTCCTGTATTGGTACATGACGTCACAAGGTGGAACCGGGAGGAGGCCCCAAAGAAGACCCAGGACGCGCTGGCGGGACTATGTCTCCCGGCTGGCCTGGGAACGCCTTGGGGTCCCCCCGGAGGAACTGGAGGAAGTGTCCGGGGTGAAGGAGGTCTGGGAGTCCCTGCTTAGACTGTTGCCCCCGCGACCCAGCCCGGAAGCGGAAGAAAATGGATGGATGGATGGATGGGAAGAACTCAGCATTTGTGTGTTAAACATGTCTAGATAAAACAAAACACAACAATGGGTATATTTTTGATGAGGAAACAACATTACAACATTGACCAGAAACAGAAAGTACGAGCCCTTTAACCGTGTGAGAAACTACAACTACTGTAACCTTTAAAACCATCTTGAGTACCCGGTAATACCACAGGATCAGATCATTGATTGGTAGGGCCATTACCAGTGCGTGCTATGGCGCCTGGGGAGAGTTAAGCTAGCAGTAGTCCTTGAGAACCAACTCTTCGCCAACAGCAAAGTGAAGATAGTAAACCAATAGAGGCTTTAGCTATTGTGATAATGCTAATCTGTCCCTCAGGCTAGCTCGATATGCTCTTACAGGTAAACTACAAGCTTCTTTGAGCGTTCTTCTCCCCTCGAGGACTTTACTTCAGTTCCCGAGCCAGGAATAAGCCATGAGTGGGATTTCAAGTGTATGAATGTATCTAGGAGCAACCTGTGCGAATAGATAAAATCGGTATTGTGTGTAGCAGAGCCAAGCGCACAAAGTGACAGCTGGCACAGATATGAATATCCCAGCATGCCTCTGTGCCACCCTTTCCTCAGGCCTGATCGCCTGCAGGGACACAGGCGAAGCGTGACAGGAGCAATGACGAGCGTCGCTGTATGAATGGGGCAAGAGGCACTGTAGTGTGGCTCTGTGAAGGTCCGACAATATTGTTTTTTAAATTGAATCTTTTATTCCATGTTTTATAACTTGGAATTGTTCTTGGTTCCATAAGAAAAAAAATGTTTGTTTTTAGGTAATACAGTACTCTATTTTTTATGTAATCATATAATAAAAACTTATATAATAGTGTAGTTTTTGATTAAAATATAAGATGTTTTGTTTTGTTGTCATAATTCAGACTTGGACTTAGACAAACTTTATTGATCCAAAAGGGGAATTATTTGGACACAGTAGCTCACACATCACAGTATAATATAATAACAAAGAGCAAAAATATAAATGGCCATAATTAATTCTAAATAAATAGCAAAAATAACAAGACTGGTGTCAAATAAGGCATAATTGTACAAATGTAGAGTGATCAGATTTTCAGAATCAAAAAGTGGGACACGCCCGGTTTGAGGGAGTTAGTAATGATAATAATAATAATACCGCAGATCCTTTATCCCCACCGCTATCAGACTGTATAATTGTACTATATAGGCCAAACGTGCAATATTTTTTTTCCATACCCTCCTAATTACTGTTTTTATTATTATTACTTATTTTATTATTAGTTTTTTATTTTATTCTTGCCTGCATGCACTTTCTTGTTCAAACTGTCTCTGCCTGGAGCTACTGGGGCAAGTAAATTTCTCCTATGTGAGATCAATAAAGCCTTACATTATCTTATCTTATAATAAAAATTTGAAACGAGTGCGTAATTAAGGAAAATTGTTCAGCACTCGGCCCATTCATGATGAACGTGAATCAGTTTAGTCACATTTTCTTTGTGTTTTGGTCATTTTTAGGCAGCTTTTCTGTATTTTACCTAAACAATTTATGCCTCTTTACTCTTGGAAGGGATCAAATTGGTCAAAAATGGGGACACCTCGGACATTTCTTGTGTAAAACTGGGACTAATCACTGGTTTTGGATAAATCTGCTGGGACAGGGGACAAATAAACATAAATATAAATATATTAATACAAATATCTCAGTTATATACAAGAGGTTGTAAGGAAAACAGTGCAAAGATTAAATAATTATTGACAGGACATAGGGTTATCTGTTACTTAAGGGTGAGTTGTTCAGTTGTAGGGGGTATTATCAATTACATAAGAGTGAGTTGATAAAAGAACAAATTCAATTTGTCAACTGGACAAAGTTTGTTTGGTTGAAAACGTTTCGCCGCTCATCCGAGAGGCTTCGTCAGCTCTAATTAGAATGCTGGTAAGACACTTGCTTATATCTTGCTGCAGGGAGGAGCTAACTAGCTAACTACTTTCTGAAACTATCTCATTGGTTTCAGTCTTTTGTTTCTCTGGCGTCTAGATTAGCATACCTATTCATCCCTACAACGACTGTTTTTCACACCTCTGGCCCTGCCCTGGCTAGCCCTATTGTTCCCCTGTTTGCTTGATCTAGGCTTAAGAATGGAATTATAGATGGGAGACAAATTATGTCTGACTCCACCATTTCTGTTCAGAGAAGGATTCTCTTTTTTGACAAAAATAGCCTCTTTAACTCCCCTCTCAAACCAGTTCTTTTCCCTGGCTAAGATCTGAACCTCACTGTCCTCAAAAGAATGGCCCGTGGCTTCTAGGTGAAGATGTACGGCAGATGACGGTCCACTCTGGCACGCCCGTCTGTGTTGGTACATCCTCTTGTGAAGTGGCTGTTTGGTTTCTCCAATATAGCGCTCACTGCAGTCTTCACTACACTGAATGGAGTAGACCACATTGCTTTGTTTGTGGCTCAGTGTTTTGTCCTTTGGGTGGATGAGTTTTTGTCTTAAAGTGTTTGTGGGTTTGAAATAAACTGGGATTTCATATTGTCTGAAAATCCTCTGTAGTTTTTCCGACATGCCGGACAGGTAAGGAATCGCTACCCCTTCTCACACAAGAGTGAGTTGTTGTAGGGAGTATTATCTGTTACATACCGGTAAATGTGAGTTGTTGTACAGTTGTATGAATGTAGTCTTGTATCTCTCGCCAAATGAGCTAATTAGCCTTTATTAAACTTGTATAAGCTCTCAAAAACGTTTTATTTTAGCGGTTTAGTGCTCTGTAACCAAAAGTGCCCACCCACTGTTGCATTGCCTTTTGACTTTGTGTGAATCCAAAGTGTAAATATGACACACAACTCCCTCAGCTCGCACCTACAAAAATAGTACTTGTTATGAATGCACTGCATAATTATCAAACAAAAATGTAATAATTTTTATACTTAATTATGCATCCCTAAATAAGAACATGAAGTTTAGCCAAAGAATTATTAGTATTGAGACACATAAAAGGGTAAACTCTCACTAAAAAGTACACTAATAACTACATTTACAAAAGAGTAGAAAATCAAAAACAGTTGATAAGTACAGTATGATGTGCTGCAATGGACAGTTTCAAAAACACGTTACATAAAGTGTGGTTACATTAGTCACCCTCAATTACATGTACTTTCATACGCCCTGTTATTTCACTCTGAATCATCGACTATTCTGAGCTCCTTTATTATTGGAAATATTCAAACTGATGAGGTTGTGGTTAAAGTGAACAGTGCACTAACAGCTGCCAGTGCCGAGGTGTTCACGTGTGTCCTGAGACTGAAGTCAAAACACTCACCTGCACTAATGTTGGGTTATATTCATTCGCACAGTCTTATTCCTTTCATACACAAAGTTCACGCTTCACTGTGATTGGTTAAATCCACCTGTCAATCAAAGCATGACTGAGGAAGACCAATAGGAGGAGTGGGTTTGAGCCACAGAGCTTAATACAACAGAGAAACGCTGATTCCATATTCCATATACAGCTCTGGAAAAAAATAAGAGACCGCTGCAAAATTATCAGTTTTTCCGATTTTACTACTTATAGGTCTGTGTTTGGGCAAAAGGAACATTTTTGTTTGAGTCTATAAACTACTGACAACATTTCCCCCAAATTCCAAATAAAAAATATTATCGTTTAGAACAGGGGTCTTCAACGTTTTTCAGGCCAGGGACCCCCAAACAGATGGCGAACTGGGCCAGGGACCCACTACTATATATACGGCATAGAATTGCGTTTTATATTAAATTGAACTTAGTGTCATGTATAAACATTGCTACTCTGTTATGGTACATCCAATACAAGGAAATAATACACAGGTTAATACTGTATTTTACGCTATAAAATATACAATTACAGGGGGGTCCTCGGGTTACGACGGTCTTGGTTTACGACGTTTCGTGGTTACGAACGCGCCCCCATTAAAAAAAATATGTATATATTACGCCTCATTCCGTCTTACGCGGTTTAGCGTGGTAAGAGATGTAAACAAACGTGAACGGCGCGCGGCGCACAGCGGAAGAATACACTCTGTTGTGGTTGTAGGGAGAAGAAGACGGCCTCGTGTGCGTGCCCAATGTGGGCGGAAGTACCTGATGTGGGCTCTGATCTGCTCCTATGAAAGCGGCAGTGATAACCAAGCAGCGTAGTGGTCTAATTATTGAGATGGAAAGGTTATTGGTGCTTTGGTTGGAAGATCAAAGGCAAAATCCGGTTTACGACGAAATTCGGGTTACGACGCATCTTAAGAACGGATCTACGTCGTAACCCGAGGACCCCCTGTATATTATTTTGAAGTGAAATCAAAAGATTTCGCGACCCCCCCCTGCAGTACCTCCGCAACCCCCCTAGGGGTCACGACCCCCCTGTTGAAGAGCTCTGGTTTAGAGCATTTATTTGCAGAAAATGACAAATGTCAAAATAACAAAAAAGAGTGGTCTCTTATTTTTTTCCAGAGCTGTATTTGATCATAAACTGTAATTTGGGGCAGCAGTAGCTCAGTTGGTTTTGTCCACTGATTTGAAGGCTGGCGGTTCTTTTTACGGTTATGGTGTGTTATTGAGGGGATTAGGTCCAGTTTGGAGCCCTGGGCCAAATTGCTGTCTGGCTTGCGTTATGAACAGCATTGTAGGAATCTTGCAGAGTGGACAGACATACTGGCTTGTAGACATAAGCACAAATAAATAAATCCTGCTCAAGACGTAAACATGATTGTTTGAGCGGTCAGATCCACTGACACAGGTTAGTGGCTCGATTCCAACTCTCACGGATGAATGCTGGAATTGTGTCTTTGAGCAACCTCACATACAGCTCTGGAAAAAAAATAAGAGAGCACTGCATTTTTTTCTGAAATCAGCATGAGTATGCCAAGACGCATGAAAGCTATGATTAAAAATAAGGGCTATTTCACCAAATATTGATTTGTGAACTCTTCTTAAGTGTAAACATTAGTATTATGTTGTTTTAAAATGAATTTGCATTGTTTGAGGTCTGAAAACATGTATCTTTTTTGTTATTTTGACCATTTGTCATTTTCTGCAAATAAATGCTCTAAACAATAATATTTTTATTTGGAATTTGGGGGAAATGTTGTCAGTAGTTTATAGACTCAAACAAAAATGTTAATTTTGCCCAAACACATACCTATAAGTAGTAAAATCAGAAAAACTGATAATTTTGTAATGGTCTCTTATTTTTTTTTCGAGAGCTGTACATTGGTGTATGAATGTGTGTGTGAATGGTTCCTTGTTGTAAAAGCAGCACACAGTGATGCCCAAAGCCGTCATTTAGCCAACTGCTTCACCGGAGAAAGCACCATTTCTTGCTTTCTTATTTTATTTATTTGTGAAGGGACATAACATATTAATGAACATTTAAAATATAAACCTGTAAACATTATAACCAACGTAGCTCATGTCCATCTTCAGTCCCTCGGCAAGTTGATGTCAAACAGTCACAAGAAAAGAGTACAAGGAAACGTACAACAGTCACAGAAGTACATGTAACACACTCACTATACAGACATTAATAAGGACAGCTCATTTGAAGTCAAAAGTTAAACTGTTTACCATGCCTCTCTGCGATTTATCACAAACTGTAAGCCTCGGACACACCACTGAACTGTGCACACGTGTTGGTTGGGCAGCACTGGACACTCGCAGGATAAGTCACTGGTACATGTTCATTCACAAAGGGATTATGGGTCTGCTCCCTCCATATCTATGTACATATATTCAACATAAATCAGATGGACATTATGCTCTGTGATCACAAAACTGCTTCTTTCCGTCCCAAGTGTCTGCACAGAGACTGGTAAAGTGGCATTTCAATATTCTGCGCCTTCAACATAATTTAAGATCAGATAAGATAAGATAAGATAAGACTTTATTGATCTCACACAAGAGAAATTTACTTTCCACAGTAGCTCCAGGCAGGGACAGTTTGAACAAGAAAGAAAAAGTGCATTCGGGCAAGAATGGAGTAAAGTAAGTAATAATAAAAATAAGTAATAATAATAATAATAATAATAATAATAATAATAATAATAATAATAATAATAATAATACAAACAGTAACTAGGAGAGTATGGGAAAAAAGATATTGCACGTTTGGACTATATAGTGGAGTTATACAGTCTGATGAAATAAGTAATAATAGTAAAAAACATCTTCCCGTGGACCCACCACCCGCGGGAGGATTCATGGGGGCTGGTGCATTGTGTTCTGGGCAGCAGATCTGCTTGGACTGCTGCTCCCGCGACCCAGAAATGGAAAAGCGGAAGAAGATGGATGGATGGATGGATGGATAGTAAAAAACATTAAAGGAAAAGTAACTTTTTTTACAATCTGAGCCTTCTTTCGGCAATAAAACAAGTAGTTTTACTCACCCATAGCAGTTTGGTGTCAATTGGAGCAGTATCGCAGAACTTATGTTGAGCCGTTCTGTTCTGCTAATGATCCCGTATCCGTTAGCGTGAGTGCTCGGGGCACTGATTTGCGGTCTCCAAATAACACAAACTTTAGCACTTTTCAAATCACAGAAGATCGCTGTGTCAGTGTAGACTTTTAGTAGATTCCAAAACGGCCTGAAACCCGATATCGCAACAGAAAAGTAAAGTTCAGAGCGGTGTTAGCTTCTTTCGGACTAGCGGTGTTTACAAAACAGCTGAGTTCACGCATGCGCACTGTCCTCTCTGATGACGTCATCAAATGAAACTATAGCTGGATATCGGGTTTCAGGCCGTTTTGGAATCCACTAAAAGTCTACCCTGACACAGCGATCTTCTGTGATTTGAAAAGTGCTAAAGTTTGTGTTATTTGGACACCGCAAATCAGTGCCCCGAGCACTCACGCTAACGGATACGGGATCATTAGTAGAACAGAACGGCTCAACATAAGTTCTGCGATACTGCTCCAATTGACACCAAACTGCTATGGGTGAGTAAAACTACTTGTTTTATTGCCGAAAGAAGGCTCAGATTGTAAAAAAAACAAAACGTTAATTTTCCTTTAACAAGGAGAGTGTGGAAAAAGGAATTTACAAAAAGTCTTGAAATTACAAGAACTGACTTCAATAGTTCAGTTTAAATCTATGTTGAAAGGTTTGGAAATTAAATCTATGATTTGTAATTGCTTTTAAGAATCCATTTTGTGATGTGTTGAAATGTCTCTGTGTAATGTAATGTAACTGTGCTGCTGTCTTGGCCAGGACTCACAGGAAAGAGAGATTAGTAATCTCAATGGGACTTTCCTGGTTAAATAAAGGTTAAATAAAATAAAAATAATAAATAAAAAACAAAACACAACTCTTCCATACACAGTAAAAGTGTAATTTTGGTTAAAGATCCCATGACATGGTACTTCTTGATGCTTTTATATGGCTCCTTAATGGTTCCCTAATACTGTAAATGAATCCTTCTTCAAAATCAACACTCAGTGCATGAGAAACAGAGATAAGATGAGAAAGAGTCATAAATATCTCTCTCAAACTCTTCATTCTGGGCGTTGTTGTTTGAATGCAAATGAGGAGAAAAGAGATGGCCAATAGTAGAGGGTGGGGGCGTGGCCAAACTCTCCGCTCCATTGAAAAATAAACACATTTCCACATAAAATAAAATTAAACCACTGCTGTTCAAAGGTCCAGAGGCTCAGATAAAGGACTTCCGAGCCTAGAAACACTCGGACGTGCCTCCAGGCAAATAAAAAAACGCATTTCGCATTGCCTAGCGCATTCGCAGTCCAAACTCTCTGGGCGTGATTTACAGAGACGCTGAGTACAGACAGACGGGGGTGGAACTGCATTTGCATTTCTTTTTTCGATCTGATGTCAATAAGGTGCCTTGTTCAAAATCGCCCGTTTGAGCTCCGATTTTTTGTAACACAGAAAAGGATCGCAAATGCTCAGTTTAGACATTTCACAACTTTTAACCATGGGGGGGGCCTAAACAGGGTAGGGGAGCTCACATTAACGTTCAAAAACCTCAGAAAGTGAAAATTTCATGCCATGGGACCTTTAAACATGGTGACATATTTGATCACTGAACACCCACTGTTTTAAAGGTTTAGAAAATGCTGCCAGAGTTGAGCTCTCGTTATGAGCAGGTACATGTCTGACCTGTTCCACCATGATACTAGTTACTTACTTGGACTGTAGTCTGCTGTAGTAGTATTTTTTAGATTAAACACTAAAACCGAGCCGAGCAGCTACCTAATCCCACCATTTAAACAGCTTCATGAAACAAGGATACCATACGATAACATTATACAAAACGCTAATTACTACGACGTGTCTTCACCAGTGTTTGCCCACATGCACTTAGCTAACATAACATTAGCAGTAAGGGGACCCTGGAGGTTGCGTGCGCGCTGGGTGCTTGGGACCAATTGTTCCGTATAGCGTGCAGGATCAGTGGGGGCCCTTGGGTGCTCCATGCTCAGTTAGCTGCAAGATGAACTGGCAGTTGGCGAAGACACTCTTTGGGGAGATAACGCCCAGGGTCTGCAGTGTGTGTGATGCAGGAGCTAATGCGGATACTAGAAATATATGTTTAGTTAGTGTCCCGAAAGGCTGTTTTATAAAGGGATTAGTACAGTGCTAATTGTTTTTTATTGTTAAACCTGGTTCTTTGGTGTGTGTGTTTTTTTACGGTTATGCTGTGTTATAGACGGGATTATGTCCAGTTTGGAGCCAAAGTGCTGTCTGACTTGTGTTAAGAACAGAATTATGGAAATCTTGCAGAGTGAAAGTACAGGCTTGTAGACATAAGCACATATAAATAGATCTGTATGGCGGTGATAAAGTGGAGTTTGTGGAAAGAAAGAGTTTGATATAAACTCTATATGAATGTGTTTTTAAAGCAACAGTCTAACCCTCCTTATTATTATCTTATTATTCATTTATTATATCTAGCATCCACTCAGTTACCAAGGTTTTATTGCCAAAAAACAAAACAAAAAACTGAAAAAACTGGACTCTGTGCATGGAGCCATGCTTGAAAATACATATAACAGTTTCATCAGAACATTCTAGGCAGAGCAATAACATCATTCTTCATGGCGACAAGCAGGCGGACCTTTCCAGAAAAGTTGCATCGTGCGTCTAGGACATAGAAAATGTATTTTTGTATGTTGGAATTGACTGCTGAATTTCACAATAAGACACAAATGATGCAATGAAAGCACAATGCACAAGTCATGCCAAAGTACGGGGTGTAAATATGTTGAATAATTCCTCATCCGTGTGTGGTTTCTTTGTCTGGTCTATGGAGATTCAGCTAATTGAGATTTTCCCCGTGTGCCTCCCCCAGGGCAGTTTGTACAAATGCACTGAATTTGTTAAAGAGCATCTCCTCCTGGACCCCATAATACTGTGGTTTAACACGGAACAATAAACAAGTGCAAACTGTGATGCATATTCAGGTGGAGGGAGTGTCAGGTAGACCACACGTGTTTGAAGAGACAATATTGTGTTAATTATGTTTTGTAATAGGAGAATCAAAGAAAGGAAATGGGCATCATGTGTTGTCCTATATAAATCCTTCAAAATGAGCTAACGGAGCCCTCTTTTTCCATCTTTTATGGTCTAAATTAGAATTGTATCATTATTTATATGTTTATATTTCAAAATGTACAATATTGCTGAACACAAAATCCATACTGCAAAAAGGTAAAGGGAGAAATTCAATTTGTCAACTGGACAAAGTTTATTTGGCCGAAGACGTTTCGCAGCTCATCCAAGCTACTTCGTCAGCTTCGGGCCACTCCTTTAAGGACAGTGAGGTACAGATCTTAGCCAGGGAAAAGAGCTGGTTTGAGAGGGGAGTTAAAGAGGCTATTTTTGTCAAAAAAGAGAATCCTTCCTTGAACAGGAATGGAGGGGTCAGACACAATTTGTCTCCCATATATAATTCCATTCTCAAACCTAAATCAAAAACAAACAAGGAAAACAATCGGACTAGCCAGGTCAGGTCCAGAGGTGTGAAAACACCCATTATGGTACTGAATGGGTATGCTAAACAAGACCCCAGACAGAAACTGAAAAACAAAGAGGTGGGATAGTTTCATAGTAATTTCATTGTAGTTAGCTCCTCCCTTCAGGCAGATTTAAGCAGTGTCCATTAGCACTCTAGCCAGAACTGACGAAGTAGCTTGGATGAGCTGCGAAACGTCTTCAACCAAATAAACTTTGTCCAGTTGACAAATTGAATTTCTCCCTTTACCTTGGATTCTACCTGGACGACTGAGGGATTCTTCACACATACAGCAAAAACTAACACAATACTTGAGATTCCTTGGCTAGGGAGTTCATAAAAATCTGTGAAAAGTGAAAAATGTTGAATTTCAGTAATATTCTAAATGTGGCCTTACGTCTAAGCTCTGCAGACTAACTGTAGGCACTACTCTGTCTAAGGCTCCATTAATCTAGTCTTAATTTTAACACAATCTGACGAGAAAGAGCTGACTTGGCTGGAACTACAACAGGTGAGATGGTTTGTGGCGTTAAACAAGTCTTTCACACAAAAACATTACCGTCAAAAGCTAAATAGCATTAGCTAACTGTTTTTAATTACACTCACTTTTTTTGGTTGAAAATTGAACCCCTAAACCCAACTCCTGAAAATGTCGGGTTGGATTCCAATTTGTATTATCAAAATGAGTTTTCAAACAATCTTAACTCTTATGAATATGTTTATTAGTGTGTGCGTTCTGTCACCATAGTAACTGCTGAACATTCCACCATAGACCTACATCTCCACAGAGCGACGTCACTGCAGCGTATCAATATTCAATTGTTTTTAAAGTTTACTCTCAATAAAAGTGACCTTGGACTTTCCTGGTGGTGGGTCTAGATAAAATGTATGGCTGTGTCCGAATGTCCACACTATCCCCGCTTAGGGCACTATTCAGGGGTCACGTTATTTTCAAGGGTGTCCGAATGTCCAGCAGGTGAAAAAGTAATGCACTCAAAATTTGCACCTTGAAAAGTACTGGGCATCCGTGTTCACTAGACCGGTTAATGTAGACCACAATGCACTGGGAGAGTCGGCGTACAGCGACAGGTGTTTAACTGGACACAACACGACTGAATGAAGCAGATAAAAGCACTGGTTTATGGCTCTGTTGACCCGTGATTATGAATAAAACACTCTTAAATAAACTGTTATGGTGTTAACAGTGCTAGTGTTAGCTTCTTACCTTAGATTCAGCTGTTAAAAGAGCGAAAAGAGCAACAAAAAGCAAATAATCCGGTCAGTTTGCCTCAGCTCCAGCTTGCCAAAAACTTGTATTATTATTATTAGTCCATAAACACTTGTGTCAGTCTGATCTGATCAATATTTATGACAGACATCAAGTTTTATCAAAGTTTAGCCTTTAGACTTTCTTTCACCTAGACGCCAGTCACGTGACCCAAAAGTCGTTCTTTGTATGAGTGAACAATAGAGGGCACTAAAGAGTCCAGGCCTTTGAAGGGAGCGAGGGGTAAGGAGCTAGGGGGGACATTCGGACACAGCCTACGTTATGTATGTGGATTCAATATGATTAACTTAGATTCAGGAGCTGGACCACGCCTCAACCACAGCTCATCTCGACCACGCGTTCAATTCCTTCTCTTAAAGGGATAGTTTATTTTTTTATGTGAATCTGTATGGCGTCCCCTTCAACAGTGTCGTCCATTAACACTGGCTTACAGTGTCGTCTGGGCTCAGTTCTGCTCCGGCTCTGTAGCTCGCGAACGTACAGTAGTTCCGGTAAGTTAGCGGGGACATTTAATAAAGCTTGTTTTTCTTCTCAAAGCAACATGGGGATGGTCCCCGGGTCAAATATAGAAACAACTTCTCCTGTGCGAGATCAATAAAGGTCAATCTTCTAATCCTTGACCACTGTAAGGCGCTTTGTGTTACAATTTTGTATGAAAAGCGCATTATAAATATTGTTTGTTTGTTTGTTTTGTTTGTTATTTGTCCAAAAAGTGATATATTTGCGTCACAAACAGTTGTCCGTGAAAAATTCAGCAGTCTAATTTGCATGGTGCTATTTTCTCTCGAGTTGTATCACTGAGCGCCTATTAGTTATTATTAGCCTGTTCACTTGTAAACATCCGCTTAGAAGTGAACAGGCTCATGTAAACATCCGCTTAGAAGTGAACAGGCTAATAATACTAATAGGCGCGCAGTGATACGACTCGAGAGAAAATAGCACCATGCGAATTAGGCTGCTGAATTTTTCGCGGACAATTGTTTGTGACGCAAATATATCACTTTTTGGACAAATGTTTTGAGAAGAAAAACAAGCTTTATTAAATGTCCCCGCTAACTTACCGGAACTACGTTCGTGAGCTACAGAACCGGAGCAGAACTGGGCCCAGACGACGCTGTCATCGGTAAGTCAGAGTTAATGGACGACACTGTTGAAGGGGACGCCATACAGATTCACATAAAAAAAAAATAAACGCACTATCCCTTTAATACCTTCCGCCACTCCAACCAGTCCACGCAACCTTGCATTTGTACCTCTCCTCCTGGTTCACATCTGACTCTTCCACACTTTCCGACCAGTCCACTAAAGAGAATCCTAGCCTCCTACTATTCCCACGATCTGTGTCCAAGCTGCCTCTTCCCGCTGGACAACCACTCCTAATCATCACGACCCTCGACTCTCAGCCCTCTCATGTCCACTTTCTCGCACGTTCACCAGTCCTCTACCAACTCCTTAGCTCATTCCTCATTCACTCATCTTAATTTATCTCTTGGGGGTTCTGAATCAGCTGGGTGACCATTTTGGATAGGAGATTGAGCCCCCACCATGAGTCTCCCCCGAGCCATAACATCTACCCACCGTCAATAAATATCTTTATCATATTTCATTGTCGTGGCGTGGGCCTTGCTAGTGAACTTGTATTACAGTAATTTGACACATGCACAGTTCCATGTTTGGCTCTTAGTGTTATCCTGTACCGCCAGTGTTTCACATGGTCTTATTAACTGTTGTTTATCATTTGAGCTCCATTGATTTGTGAAGGACCTTGGCAGACTATTGTTCATTTCACTCAGATTCATTGCAAATTACCCCCTCTGCCGCAGTAGATCAGTTTCTCTTGAATAATTCATTTTTACAGGAACCCGTGTGGTGTTAAAAAGTCATTACATGGATTTTGTAAAATAAATAAATATATTGTAAAAAAAAATATTAAAAATCACTTCCTGCAAGCATTGAATTTAAATCTAGTATTGGAAAAAAAAGAGAAGCTCAAGGCTGTACTCAAAATGCACATGCCTCATATTAAATTTGGACTTATCAGGGACTAAACCTGGACTAAAACAGGGCCTAAACAGGTCTATAGCAGCAGGACCAAACCAGGACCAAACCAGGACTAGTGTAAACATAGCCTTAAAGGAAAAGTAACGTTTTTTTTTTTTACAATTTGAGCCTTATTTCGGTAATAAAAAAAGTTGTTTTACTCACCCATAGCACTTTGGTGTCATACGGAGCACTTCCAGAGATGTTTTAGATTTGCGGTTAGCCTAGCGCGACTTCTAGCCATAGCTCGGGGCATATAATATATTCCCCGTGCATGTAATATGCCCCGTGCGGGCTCCAAATAACACAAACTTTAGCACTTTTCAAATCATAGAAGCCCGATGTCTTAGTCTACGATTTCGTTTGAGTCAAAAGTGGCCTGTAATCTGAGATTTATCCATAGTTTACAGCTTTGCGTTTCATGTTTGGGTCCCGGGAGCTGAGAGCACAGTCCGCACATGCGCACTGGCGTCCTCATCTACTCGAAACTATGGATAAATCTCGGATTACAGGCCACTTTTGACCACACGAAATCGTAGACTAAGACATCGAGCTTCTATGATTTGAAAAGTGCTAAAGTTTGTGTTATTTGGAGACCGCAAACATGTGCCCCGAGAACTCACATGATGGAGATCGCAAATCTAAAACATCTCCGGAAGTGCTCCATATGACACCAAAGTGCTATGGGTGAGTAAAACAACTTGTTTTTATTACCAAAATAAGGCTCAGATTGTAAAAAACGTTACTTTTCCTTTAATGAATGAATTAAAGCCTAATGTACAGTATCTACATTATAAAAATGTCCTGGAGTTCTACATCGTAACTTCTTAAAGATGCACTACTTTTCTGGTGGATGGTCTGTCACCAGTTTGGAGACATTATTGTTCTAGGATGTTCCACGGTATGGCATTAAACTAATCAATTTTGCATTAATTCAATTCAAAGTGTATTGCTTAAACAGATACAATTTGATTTTTTTCTTTCATTGTTACGGCAACAAATGAAGCAAAAAATTTAAGATGGTGTCTATGGCTACGTTCAGACTGCAGCCTGAAGTGACCCAAATTCGATTTTTTCGCCCCTATGCGACCTGTATCTGATCTTCTAATGACAGTTTGAACGACACAGATCTAATTTTTTTAAATGCGACCCAGGCCACTTGGATATGTGGTCCTAAAACCGATACATATCCGAACTTTTGGCATGCGACTTCAGTCTGAACAGCCAGGTCGCGTTCATCCGACCTGCCCGTGTTTCCTCCCATGAGAGTGGTACAAGTAGGCGTTCACAAATGTACATAAATGTTCTTCTTGCCATACGAAAATGTTGTATGAAGTCCATGTCAGTGAAGCAGTGATGCAGATAGTATTCCCACCACTCCTGGCTGCGACTCCGCACCCACACGTTCCTCTGTATGGAGGTTGCTGCCACTGCCCCACAAAACGCCATGGCCAACAACCTCGCTCTTCTCCTTGTTAAAACAAATGTATTGTACATGTGCTGCTCCGGTAGGACAGCAACTTTAATAAAGACAGATGCTCACTCATAGCGTCCATGTTTACTTACGTAACACTGAGCACGCTCGCTGTGTGTGACGTCATCGTGTCCTCCAATGCGCATGTGGGACACTTTTCAGGCATTTAAAGTTCACACTGGAGATCACATACAAGCCGCATTTAATTGGAAATGTGAACGACTTCGCAAAAAAAAATCGGATTTCACAAAAAAATCTGAATTGAGCATTAAACCCTGCAGTGTGAACGTAGCCTATGTCCTCTATATGTGCAATTTTGCTTTTTAAACACACAAAATGCCTTATTACATGAAAAAATGAAATGACCAACTTTATTTCGATTCATAACCAACTACAAAACTTCCAATCAAACAAAAACAAATTACATTTTAATATCACATGCCTAAACCCTGTTATAATTCTGGATATGTGGTGGTTGTGGTTGCTGTAGGTAAGCTGTGGAGGAGGCGCACGGTGGTCCAGGCCCCTCAGGGTGACGGCCGGCCCTGCCCCGCTCAGATGGACCAGTGGAAGCCCTGTCCTGTGAGGCCCTGCTACAGCTGGAGGTACAGCGCCTGGTCCCAGTGTAAAGCAGAGGTCAGTACCACGCCGCCACATCAGCATGGGAACGGGGTGATTCATGTTTGTGGATTTTATGTAGCGTATATATATCAGACACAGAAATATTTGATTTTTAATAATTTTTTTATTTTGTATTTTATTTTATTCACTTATGTATTTATTTTGTATTTATTTATGTATATTCGAGATTTCTAGGAGGACTCTATACGTGTACTGGGACACTTCATCCAGAACAATACTCCAATGAGAGAGTAGAAATGGACACGGGAACGTATTTTTGGAGATTTTATGTCCTGGTTTTAATCCTTTTAGCTGGTATCTATAACAACAATTTAAATCATATTACTATCTAAATTACACAAATATAATCAGTCTACTAATATGAGTTAAAGCAGTTTATCCTAACAATCACCCAAAATATTCATATCAATCAAGTTAATTTAGTTTATTTGATTTATTTGACAGGGACAATGTACAGGAGCATTAATCACAAAAAAATGAAAAGATGCTTTGTACCAAACTTTAGCTAATTTCCATCTGCAGTCCCTGAGACAAACAACATTACAAACAATGAACATAAAGCATAAAAACAGTGCAATTCATAGTACAGTGGTACCTCACCTTACGAAATTAATTTGTTCCAGAAGTGGTTTCATAACGTGAAAAATTCGTAAGTTGAGTAGCTATTTCAATGGAAAAAGCCTGATTCGTTCCAAGGCCCCGATCCAAGTTTTTTTTTTTATAGTGTAACATTGTGTTCTGTGTGTTTCTCACATTTGTCTCTCGTTTAAACACTCAAACTTTCATAGATTTTCAACAAAATGTATTAACAGTGAAGTGTGGGAAGGAAGCGGCAGGGGGGAGAAAACTGCGCTCTGACACGTGTGATAGCGCACATGACCCGGCGCGGAGCTGATAGCAGGTCTAGACCAAGGTCTAAACCTGGACTGGACCAGGACTAAACCTGGACTAAACCAGGACTAAACCAGGACTAGACCAGGTGGATTAAAGGCTCTTGCATGGGTCTCGTTCATGCGTTCATGCGCTCAGACTGCGTGCAGTCCCCTCCTCGCTGCTTTAATCCACCTGGTCTAGTCCTAGTTTAGTCCTGGTTTAGTCCTGGTTTAGTCCTGGTTTAGTCCTGGTCCAGTCCAGGTTTAGACCTTGGTCTAGACCTGCTGTCAGCTCCGCGCCGGGTCATGTGCGCTATCACACGTGTCAGAGCGCAGTCTTCTCCCCCCTCCCCCTTCCCCCCACACTTCACTATTAATAATTTTGTTTGGAAATCTATGAAAGTTTGAGTGTTTAAACGAGAGACAAATGTGAGAAAAGTTTAAATCTAGTCTGAGAAAAGCGTATAATGTGTGTGGCTGAGCGCGCATTATTTGAATTTTTGAGATTTCGCGTTTTGTAACTTGAATTTTCTTTCGTATCTATAGACCAAAATTTACCGTGAAGGCGTTTCGTAACTTGAAATTTTCGTTTGTTGGGTCATTCGTAAGGTGAGGTACCACTGTATTTATAGTGGCGGTGATATGTGTTGTTTTAAATGAAAATGCAGATTGCCCTAATGATGTTTTCTGTTTTGGTATTGCACATTGGCCTCTGACTGCTGACCTGGTTGTTCTGACCATTTGGGTGTTAAATAGATCAACTTTTTCAGTGGTGGTGGTGCCACATTATTGATAATCTTGAATAATAACCTTAGATTGGCCAGTTTAATTGTATTATCAAAGTTGAGCATTTTACGTTTATTTAATATCTGACAGTGATGGTATTTCTGTAGTTTCCGATCTAGAATCTTAAGTAAGTTAATTATTATCAGCATCACGTCCAAAAGTCAAACAATTAAAGAACAATCAAATAAACATTCCCAACCCACCTCTGTCACAGACGCCGACACAAAACAGGACAAACCGAAGCCACAAGCAAAGCCAAAAGCACCGTGGCAACAGTGTTACCATGGTGCTAAGGACCCCTGAGCTGCCTGCCTTTATTTATTTTGTATTAATGAACATCTGTAACTTTAGTGTGAATATTATGCCAGGTTATAACAGAGAGAACACAGAAGACAGTTACAAAACTTTGCAGAAAAGATGTGTAAAAAGCCAATAAAAAGTGCTTGCAGACTTGGTGAGCAGGTTTCATGTAAACTACAATCAAGTCTGTGTACTTTGGGGCAACATTGGCTCATCTGCCCTTCAACTGGAGGCTTACTGGTTCAGATTTTCTTAGTTGTCAAGGTAACACATCTAAAAATAGACAGTACTGCCCCAAACAATATGGATAAAATACACAATTAGACAAATACACAAATGAGAATACACAAATAAAACACAATAAAATTAGGTTAAAAACACAGAAAATCAAGAGTTAAAATGTGCATTACTTTGTTTGGCTGTGATCTAAAATTTTAATTAAAACAGAGTAACAATCTGTAACTTTCTGTATATGGCACATCATCATACTTGATTCCGTGGAAAGAGAAAGTTAAAATCACACTTTGGAACATTTTCATGGAGATAGATGGAGGAACATTACAGCCAAAGGAAGGTGGGGGCCCAATAAGAGTCAGGTTTGTGGAGATGCAAGCCCGCTCACAGCAAGGACGCTTGTTTTTGTATGTTCTTCAGTCCTATAAAACGATCCAAATAAAAAAAAAAAGCTTTTATTTTATTGTATTTAGTTTTAACACTTGCTCTGTGTGTCCTCCAGGGGGCGGTGTGTGGAGAGGGCCTGCGCTTCCGTAACGTGTCCTGCTTTGTCTCGGACGGCTCTGGGCAGCAGGAGCTCAGCCTGGTGGACGACGAGCTCTGTGGAGACGTGGACTTCGCTGTGGACGGAGACACCAACGTCACACTGGAGGAGGCCTGCACTGTCCCCTGTCCAGGTACTGTCCCCTGTCCAGGTACTGTCCCCTGTCCAGGTACTGTCCCCTGTCCAGGTACTGTCCCCTGCCCTCTCCCCTGTCCAGGTACTGTCCCCTGTCCAGGTACTGTCCCCTGCCCTGTCCCCTGTCCAGGTACTGTCCCCTGCCCTGTCCCCTGTCCAGGTACTGTCCCCTGTCCAGGTACTGTCCCCTGCCCTGTCCCCTGTCCAGGTACTGTCCCCTGCCCTGTCCCCTGTCCAGGTACTGTCCCCTGTCCAGGTACTGTCCCCTGTCCAGGTACTGTCCCCTGCCCTGTCCCCTGTCCAGGTACTGTCCCCTGCCCTCTCCCCTGTCCAGGTACTGTCCCCTGCCCTGTCCCCTGTCCAGGTACTGTCCCCTGTCCAGGTACTGTCCCCTGCCCTCTCCCCTGTCCAGGTACTGTCCCCTGCCCTCTCCCCTGTCCAGGTACTGTCCCCTGTCCAGGTACTGTCCCCTGCCCTCTCCCCTGTCCAGGTACTGTCCCCTGCCCTGTCCCCTGTCCAGGTACTGTCCCCTGTCCAGGTACTGTCCCATGCCCTCTCCCCTGTCCAGGTACTGTCCCCTGCCCTGTCCCCTGTCCAGGTACTGTCCCCTGCCCTCTCCCCTGTCCAGGTACTGTCCCCTGTCCAGGTACTGTCCCCTGCCCTCTCCCCTGTCCAGGTACTGTCCCCTGCCCTGTCCCCTGTCCAGGTACTGTCCCCTGTCCAGGTACTGTCCCCTGCCCTCTCCCCTGTCCAAGTACTGTCCCCTGCCCTGTCCCCTGTCCAGGTACTGTCCCCTGTCCAGGTACTGTCCCCTGCCCTCTCCCCTGTCCAGGTACTGTCCCCTGCCCTGTCCCCTGTCCAGGTACTGTCCCCTGTCCAGGTACTGTCCCCTGCCCTGTCCCCTGTCCAGGTACTGTCCCCTGTCCAGGTACTGTCCCCTGCCCTCTCCCCTGTCCAGGTACTGTCCCCTGCCCTATCCCCTGTCCAGGTACTGTCCCCTCCACTATCCCCTGTCCAGGTATTGTCCTCTGTCCAGGTACTGTCCCCTGCCCTATCCCCTGTCCAGGTACTGTCCCCTGTCCAGGTACTCTCCCCTGTCCAGGTACTGTCCCCTGCCCTCTCCCCTGTCCAGGTACTGTCCCCTGCCCTATCCCCTGTCCAGGTACTGTCCCCTGCACTATCCCCTGTCCAGGTATTGTCCTCTGTCCAGGTACTGTCCCCTGCCCTCTCCCCTGTCCAGGTACTGTCCCCTGCCCTATCCCCTGTCCAGGTACTGTCCCCTGCACTATCCCCTGTCCAGGTATTGTCCTCTGTCCAGGTACTGTCCCCTGCCCTCTCCCCTGTCCAGGTACTGTCCCCTGCACTACCCTCTGTCCAGGTACTGTCCCCTGTCCAGGTACTCTCCCCTGTCCAGGTACTGTCCCCTGCACTGTCCCCTGTCCAGGTACTGTAAATAAAGTATGTGTGACGTCACCCATATCGTTCAGCTCCAGGCAAATGAAGCTCATCGAGGATGGCAGTTATAGGGGTGAATTTGGAGCCAAGTTGCATCCTGGGAATTCCAAGAAATTGGTCTTAATATGTTCATTAATATGAACATTTTAAGACCAAAATGACAAGCCTGACAGCAGCAGTTACAGAGAGAGGGGCGTTCAATAGAATGTTAATTGGGTCGTGACAGAATTGGATTAAAAATTTTTGGCTTTAAAATTCTTGAAAATAAACCTTCACTTTCCTGATTTTCTGCTACATATTCATCAATAATAGGTAATAAACTATCAAATGTTTGATTAGCTCAGCTTACGGATCAATGGTACAATTTTGATTAAATGATTTATTTGGTTTATTTATTTACTCTAATCACAGTAACAGGGTTGCAGGTAACAGGGTTGCAAATCCGCACTAATGTTCACTTTATCTCAGGAATAGAAGCTGTTTAGCTGTTACTGCTAATCAAGAGGAAAAACTTCCTCTATCATGTAGTTCTGCTTTCTTCTTCTTCTACCAGGCTAAAAATGTTCTGGTAACAGGGTTGGTGCAGGTTGTGGGACACGTGTTCCATGAATAATAATAATTATTTGAAATATTATGTCTTATTAAAATAAATGTTCCCACAGTTACAAGAGATGGCAATAAAACTAGTAATACAAAAAAAGACATTTAAATTTAATTTTAACTGTTTTATTTGAGATTCAATTTGGCCATTAGAGTGGTGGTACTCCAGACTTACCGGTATTTGGTATTTTAAAAACTATTTTCAAGCATTCTGTTCTCTTAGTTTTTTAGATTTGGTCTCAGGACAAGTAAATTCACTCAGAAAATGTATGTTTTAGTATTTTGTATGTGGATTATTTAAAGGTCCCATGGCATGAAATTTTCACTTTCTGAGGTTTTTGAACGTTAATGTGAGCTCCCCTACCCTGTTTAGCCCCCCCCCCCATGGCTAAAAGTTGCCAGACTGAGCATTTGCGATCCTTTTCCGCGTTTGAAAAAAAGACAGCCCAAACGGGCGATTCTGAACAAGGAAACTTTCTGACGTCACACTCGCAGAAAGGTTTCCACCCCCATCTGGATGTCTACCCTCCGTCTCTGGAAATCACGCCCAGAGAATTTGGACCGCATACGAGCTACGAAATGTGAGATGCGGTTTTTTATTTGCCTGGAGACACGTGAGAGTGTTTCCAGGCTCGGATGTCCTTTATCCGAGCCTCCGAACCTCTGAAACAGCAGTGGTTTAATTTTATTTTCTGTGGAAATGTGTTTTTTTTTAATGGAAAGCGTCTCATATTTTCCTCCGCGCTTAAAACGCGGAAGTGGGTGACAGCGCACCGCTAATCCAGGAAACAGCGGAGCATTTGGCCACACCCCCACTCGCTGCACTGGCCTGTCTCTGTCCTCCTCATTTGCATTCAAGCAACAACGCCCAGAATAAAGTGTTTCAGAGACATATTTATGACTGACTGTGTTCATGATGCTATCTCATGCACTGAGGCTTGGTTTCATTGACAGTAAAATGTCCTCCTATTGGAATGCGGCAGCTAGCGTGATGGAAATGTCCATTTATATATAAAGTCAGTGTCTAAGAACCGGGTACTGCTGTCAAGTTTGAGTAATCTACTATTCTTTGGTCTTCTTTGTTTTGAAGAGCTCCTCTCTGTTTTTAAACTGTAACATATTTAGATCATTATCAACTTAAATGTTAGCAGCTACTGTTTTAGCCTCATTTAGACTGCTTCAGACTTCTTTTTCAGATCCACATGGTCTTTGGGACATTGGGTATAGACTTTAGAATGATTAGAGAAAGACAAAAAAAACTTTATGGGAACAATGGGACGATTAAAATTCGCAAGTCGCCTCAGTCAAAATGGCTTCTGTCTCTGGCAAAAAGAGTAAGTGAACATTTTCTCATCAGGTTTAAATGAAAAAAAGAAAACCTTATAAAAAAAACAAAATTAAAAAGCTCCCAAATATGCCTCATTAGCATATATTTGGAGTTTATTTTGGAGCTTTTTAATTTTGTTTTTTTACGAGGTTTGCTTTTTTTCAATGTCTCAAGAGTGGTGTGTTCTCAAGTTCATTCAGACTCTGATGTTTATTGTTGATACGTATAAATGGCCTAACTTTGCACATTTTTACATCTGACACAGAAGTTATATACTGCTGTTAATATAAACTGGTACAGCAAGAGAGTTTTATAAATTATACAGGCAATAGTTAACAAAAATTTGCTTAGAGTAGACCAGTAAGTTGAAAATGTGTAAAAGACAACTAAAAAATCAATGTAAAACCACCAGAACAAAGCAATAACATCACCATGGAGACAAACAGATGGTGATGCTGTATCTGAAAAGTTGCATAGTGCACCTTTAAAGGAAAATTAACGTTTTTTTACAATCTGAGCCTTCTTTCGGCAATAAAACAAGTAGTTTTACTCACCCATAGCAGTTTGGTGTCAATTGGAGCAGTATCGCAGAAGTTATGTTGAGCCGTTCTGTTCTACTAATGATCCCGTATCCGTTAGCGTGAGTGCTCGGGGCATTACTTTGCGGTGTCCAAATAACACAAACTTTAGCACTTTTCAAATCACAGAAGATCGCTGTGTCAGGGTAGACTTTTAGTGGATTCCAAAACGGCCTGAAACCCGATATCCAGCTATAGTTTCATTTGATGACGTCATCAGAGAGGACAGTGCGCATGCGTGAACTCAGCTATTTTGTAAACACCGCTAGTCCGAAAGAAGCTAACACCGCTCTGAACTTTACTTTTCTGTTGCGATATCGGGGTTCAGGCTGTTTTGGAATCTACTAAAAGTCTACCCTGACACAGCGATCTTCTGTGATTTGAAAAGTGCTAAAGTTTGTGCTATTTGGACACAAAGACACAAAGTAATGCCCCGAGCACTCACGCTAACGGATACGGGATCATTAGTAGAACAGAACGGCTCAACATAAGTTCTGCGATACTGCTCCAATTGACACCAAACTGCTATGGGTGAGTAAAACTACTTGTTTTATTGCTGAAAGAAGGCTCAGATTGTAAAAAAAAAAATGTTACTTTTCCTTTAAGAACTTCAGTCCTTCAGCATGCACTTTTTGGTATTTTTATATAATTCTACAACATTGTAAAAAAAAAAAAAAGCTATTTATTAGTTGGAGCTTGTGCCTTGATGGGGGTCTGCGCTAAAATTAAAGGAGACATACGTAGCTTTTTCCTGTTTTTTTTGCACACATTTGGAGAGAATGCTTGGATTAAGTGTCTGACGCCCTCTGCTGGCAACAGTGGAGATTGACCCATGTCTCGGATTGAAAAAAGCAGCACAGTTAATTATAGTAACACCTATAGAAGACAGTTTAAAGTGTAATTCATAGCTTTTCTGATACAGAGTACGCCACTTTCTTGTCTCCATGGAGATATGATTGCGTTGCCTCAATGATCCAAGTTATCTATCTAGCATTTATTCAATTGCAGGTGTTTTCATTACTCAAAGGTATCTTAAAAACTTGCTTACTTTGAACACCCCTCCACAGATTCAACTTGTAACTTTGCCTTGTGATGTTACTTGCTTGTCTCCAGGGAGAATGATTAAAAAAATGTACGTACCTGTGCACTTTTAAACCCTCGAATAGACAGAATTAGAATGAAATCCTGAAACTACATCCCTCAAGACGCAACTCGTGGAACACAATTATGTTTTTGCCATATATTTTTAGCACATAAAATTGGATTCTATTCCCAAGTGAATTTTGTGAGCACAGGGAGAGATGAGGACAGCTTTTATTCATTCAAATCATTAAACCTTTTGTTATATATATTCCACATGCTCTTGTATACTATATCCACTCATGAGTCTTATATTTGCTTATGGAAGCGTCTCTATAATTAAAGGCTGGGTATGTATTCACAGTTGTGCTAGCAGGATGTTGACCCATTTAGCGGTTAGCGTGCTGCAGGTTCCCAGGCTCAGGGCTGCAGACGGGCTGTGAAACATGGAGCTTTCACTGAGATTTCTCCCGAGTCTGTTATTGACCTCGTGCACTCACACAGTCCCGCAGCAGAGAAGTGAAAGAGGAGAGAAGAGGAGAGGAGAGGAAAGGAGGGGAGAGAAGAGAAGAGGAGAGAGGAAGGGAGAAGAGAGGAGAGGAGAGCAAAGGAAAGGAGGGGAGAGAAGAGAAGAGGAGAGAGGAAGGGAGAAGAGAAGAGAGAAAGGGGGAGGAGAGGAGAGAGGAAGGGAGAGGAGAGGAGAGAGGAAGGTAGAAGAGAGGAGGGGGGTGAGCAGAAGAGGAGAGGTTGACATTTCAACAGATACTCAAGGAGAATGAGAACAGCGAACTGTATAAGCAGGAGGCAGATAGAAAAGTCATATTGACTGCATTTTGGTGAATGATATCTACTTTACAAAACATAAGCTTTAGTCATCTGTATGCTTAAGATAAGATAAGATAAGATAAGCCTTTATTAGTGCCACAGTGGGGAAATTCCAGTGTTTCAAAGCACAGATCAAGAACAGCAGGAAAATGTAGCATGCAATAAAACAACTACTAGAGTATAGTTGAATATTGTAGTGTAGTGTAGATAAAGAATGACATGTTAACAGTGATTAGCATCCATTTGTCATGAAGAAGTGTGCATTATCAGCTAAAAACAGCTGTACAATGAATAATAAAATTATTGCTAAAATGTAACATTTTATGTTATTAACATTTTTAAATGCTTTTGTCAGTCTGTCCTAGGGCAGCTGTGGGTGCAGGTGTAGCTCACCACCACTGTGTGAGGACTGACACAATAATGCACAAACTTGTAAAGTGGCAGAAAAACACTAAGGTCTTTGGAGAGGCCCCAGTCTGCACTACATTTAGTTCTGTTTTCTTCACTTCCTTCACCGGTTTAATGTGAATCAGAATGAGACTGTTGGGTTCACACCAGCCCAAACACACGGCTCTCTGAGTGAAAGCTCTTTTGCATCAACCTGTTCTCTTTGTCCCCTGCAGGAGAGTGTTACCTGACAGAGTGGACGGTGTGGAGCCCCTGTCAGCTGAGCTGTGTGGGGGGAGATGATTTGGGCTTTGGCTCGGTGCAGGTACGCTCCAGAGCTGTGGTGGCCCAGGACCCAGAGAATCTGCTACAGTGTCCCGAGCAGGAGCACGAGGCTCGCCCATGTACAGGTCTGTTCTTTTTATCTTGTTTCTGTCAGTATCCATGCATGTAGTTAACCCCCTGTGAGGCTGTCTGCAGATGGCCAGTGTCTGGAGTACAAGTGGAGGACAGGGCCCTGGAGAGGCTCCTCCAGACAGGTGTGGTGTGAACGCTCCGATGGACTCAATGTCACAGGTATGTCAGCTTAAATCTATTCTTTCTCTTTGCCTCCGCCTCGCTCTATGTTTCCCTCTCTCTGTGTCGATCTCTCTCTCCCTCTCAGTTTATCTCTCTTTCTGTTGTCTGTTTGTCTTTCTCTGTCAGTCTCTGTCTAGCTCTCTCTTTCTATCCCTGTGTCAGTCTCTCCTCTCTCTCTTTCTCAGTTTCTATCCTTCTCACTCTTTTTATCTCTCCTCTGAGCAGAAAACAAACATTGTAGTGCGTTCTTAAACACCATCAGGTTTTGATCAAAGAGAAAAGCTCAGACGCAGCCTCCAGACATGCCTCTGTTTACTACAACCACTTTTTCACCATGTCTCTTATTTTGAAGAACATTTTGGCTGTTGAGTAATGTGAGGTAACATGTATGTTAACATGCTAAATCTTATATTTTCCACTCTTCTGTTATTATGGGATTACATTGTTAGAAAGTTCTATCTATAATATAACTGGCTGTCTGTGTATCAGACTTGAAACCTTATGGTGGGTGGGGGAACGCTTAGCCAATGTTTTAAGCAAGAGATTTAATATAAAAGCACCATATCTACTCAAACCTACAACTGTAAGGCTAGACTGTCAGACCTTGTTAGACCCTGTCAGACTCTGTTAGACCCTGTCAGACTCTGTTAGACCCTGTCAGACTCTGTTAGACCCTGTCAGACCTTGTTAGACCCTGTCAGAACCGTCTGGTAAAAAGTTGTGAAACTCTGTTAGACCCTGTCAGACCCTGTCAGACCTTGTTAGACCCTGTCAGACTCTGTTAGACCCTGTCAGACCCTGTCAGACTCTGTTAGACCCTGTCAGACTCTGTCAGACCCTGTCAGACCTTGTTAGACCCTGTCAGACTCTGTTAGACCCTGTCAGACCTTGTTAGACCCTGTCAGACTCTGTTAGACCCTGTCAGACTCTGTTAGACCCTGTCAGACCTTGTTAGACCCTGTCAGACTCTGTTAGACCCTGTCAGACTCTGTTAGACCCTGTCAGACTCTGTCAGACCCTGTCAGACCTTATTAGACCCTGTCAGACTCTGTTAGACCCTGTCAGACTCTGTCAGACCCTGTCAGGCCTTATTAGACCCTGTCAGACTCTGTTAGACCCTGTCAGACTCTGTTAGACCCTGTCAGACTCTGTCAGACCCTGTCAGACCTTATTAGACCCTGTCAGACTCTGTCAGACCCTGTCAGACCTTATTAGACCCTGTCAGACTCTGTTAGACCCTGTCAGACCTTGTTACACCCTGTCAGACTCTGTTAAACCTTGTTAGACCCTGTTAAACCGTTTCTGAGTCTGACAGGGTCTAACTACAGTGTCAGACCCTGTCAGACCCTGTTAGACCCTGTCAGACTCTGTTAGACCCTGTGCATGCTGAGGCCTACATGCACCTTCGGTGCTTGGCCCCACATTGCTGCTTGCAGCTATATTTAGGGACCGAGCCCCGAAGGGGGACGAAGGTCCCTATTGTTGTTGCTTTGTTTCCCTATTATTATTATTCTTGTTCTTGTTCACACTCGCTGGGGCAATTTTGAGCATGTTCCCATGCTTCAAAACGAACGAAACTTTGCACGGGCATCACAAAGTGCTGCCAGTACGACCACACAAAGTCCCGTCCCCCAGTGACCCCCAGGAGCTCGATAGCGCCCCCTAGCGCGTTGTCTTTCGGGGCTGGCATACCGTTTAAGATAGGCGCACGAAATTCGGTAGGGACGTGTATCTCAATAAGACGAACAAACGCCTCACTGCAATGTCATGGCCACGCCCAACAGGAAGTGAGATAATTGGGCTTTTGTGTGATTTTTGGGTATTGGACATAGAATGGAATTTGAAACACTTCTCCTACACCGTACCTCAGATGGGCTTAAATTTTGGTGAACATAATCTTAAGACGTTGGAGATGTTAAATTGCGAAGGATTTTCAAATAGGCGGTAATATGACGATACGGCGGATCGATAAAGTTAGGTATGGAATTTGAAACACTTCTCCTACACCGTACCTCAGATAGGCTTAAATTTTGGTGAACATAATCTTAAGACGTTGGAGATGTTAAATTGCGAAGGATTTTCAAATAGGCGGTAATATGACGATACGGCGGATCGATAAAATTAGGTATTTATTGAATGGGAGTGATGAGTTATGAATGGGAGGTATTTGTTGCTAGGCAACGCCCTGATCAAAGGTCTTTGATCTTTGTACCTTTGATCTGATATAGCTGCAAGCAGCAATGTGGGGACAAGCATCGAAGGTTCATGTAGGCCACATGCAGGGTCTGACAGGGTCTGACAGAGTCTGACAGGGTCTAACAGAGTCTGACAGGGTCTGACAGGGTCTGACAGGGTCTGACAGGGTCTGTTCTGACAGGGTATCTACAATGTCATGGCCACGCCCAACAGGAAGTGAGATAATTGTGCCAGGCACATGAAATTTCGTATGGCTGTGCGTCTCAGTAAGACGAACAAACGCAGGTGCGAGGTCCCGACCAACGCCGCTTGCGGCTTTAATTATTCTTGTTCTTGTTCACACTCGCTGGGGCAATTTTGAGCATGTTCCCATGCTTCAAAACGAACGAAACTTTGCACGGGCATCACAAAGTGCTGCCAGTACGACCACACAAAGTCCCGTCCCCCCAGTGACCCCCAGGAGCTCGATAGCGCCCCCTAGCGCGTTGTCTTTCGGGGCTGGCATACCGTTTAAGATAGGCGCACGAAATTCGGTAGGGACGTGTATCTCAATAAGACGAACAAACGCCTCACTGCAATGTCATGGCCACGCCCAACAGGAAGTGAGATAATTGGGCTTTTGTGTGATTTTTGGGTATTGGACATAGAATGGAATTTGAAACACTTCTCCTACACCGTACCTCAGATGGGCTTAAATTTTGGTGAAAATAATCTTAAGACGTTGGAGATGTTAAATTGCGAAGGATTTTCGAATAGGCGGTAATATGACGATACGGCGGATCGATAAAGATAGGTATGGAATTTGAAACACTTCTCCTACACCGTACCTCAGATAGGCTTAAATTTTGGTGAACATAATCTTAAGACGTTGGAGATGTTAAATTGCGAAGGATTTTCAAATAGGCGGTAATATGACAATACGGCGGATCGATAAATTTAGGTATTTATTGAATGGGAGTGATGAGTTATGAATGGGAGGTATTTGTTGCTAGGCAACGCCCTGATCAAAGGTCTTTGATCTTTGTACCTTTGATCTGATATAGCTGCAAGCAGCAATGTGGGGACAAGCATCGAAGGTTCATGTAGGCCTCAGCATGTAGGCCACAGGCAGGGTCTGACAGGGTCTGACAGAGTCTGACAGGGTCTAACAGAGTCTGACAGGGTCTGACAGGGTCTGACAGGGTCTGACAGGGTCTGTTCTGACAGGGTATCTACAATGTCATGGCCACGCCCAACAGGAAGTGAGATAATTGTGCCAGGCACACGAAATTTCGTATGGCTGTGCGTCTCAGTAAGACGAACAAACGCAGGTGCGAGGTCCCGACCAACGCCGCTTGCGGCTTTAATTTTATTTTGAAATTTCTATTACAACAATAATTAAAAGGTGCACTATGTAACTTTTAGGTTGGGGGTCCGTCACCTCCTTGTTTCTATGGATACGTCATTGCTCTGACTCGAATGTTCTGCAGCATGACATTAAACAGCTCTACTTTACATTTATTCAATTATTCAATCCAGTGTAATGTAGTGCTGAGGGGAAAAAAAGCAATAAACCTGATTACCAAGCAACTCCAGCCCCAGTCCCCCAGAACTGTGTACGAGTTCTGTCCATTGATTTATTGCAGTGTAGTGTCCAGTGCTTTACACATACACAAAGGAATTAAAGCTGGTAATTATTATAGTATTGTATTGTTGTGGAATTTCTATTCTAAGAGAATAAAACTGGAAAGTTGTCTTGAATCAAAGAGTTGTTTTATTAAAAGGAATTGTGCACAATTACGCCCTGCCTGTCCCTCACAGAGGACTCTGTCCCTAGATCTGTCCTCATAACAAAACATACCAAGTCCTTATACCCCACGGGCGGGGCATGAGCAAATGCTTACATGCATAATCAAGACATAACATTTAACTCATTCAGTGCCGGAGACGTCTATTGACGTCCCCTCGAATCCAACCGTTGAGTGCCGTGACGTCTATAGACGTCAATTGCTTTTTTCAGCGGGGGTTGCTAGGTTACGGCCTGGAGCAACTTTTGAGGTGTAATTCACATCTCTCAACCTGTAGATGGCGATGTTGTATCATTATTAGCCGATCAGAGCCGGGGAAGAAAGGAGGAGTGCAGCGTGTGTATGGTGTATTGGCCAGAGTAGTAAGATGGCGAGGCCATAGAACCCGGAAAAGCAGATAACTGTTGATCAGCGCCTATGGAGCGATCAGATTGCTCTTGGGACCCAGGATCCTGGATCAGAGGATCGCAGAGACAAGCCGGATCAAGCAGCGAGGTCTGAGCAGAGATCTACTGTGCCCGAGGAGGGGGCGTGTCCTGTGTGCGCTGCACGGACCAGGGAGTCTCCTCAGAACTACGACAGCTCCAGAGAAGAAGTTTACTGACTTGGAGCAGTGAGCAGTGTATGGTAATTGTAATGAATTAAGTTGTGTGTGTGTGTGTGTGTGTGTGCGTGTGTGCGTGTGTGCGTGTGTGCGTGCGCGCGTGTGCGTGCGCGTGTGTAGCTGTGTGTGTGTAAAGGTTTATGCATGGGCTTGTGTGTATGTACATATATATATGTGTGTGTGTGTGTGTGTGTGTGTGTGTGTGTGTGTGTGTGTGTGTGTATTAGTTTTTATTATGGGTCTGTACTCTGGGCCTCAGACAAATCCTCAACAAAGTTCTATTTTATAGGAAAAGATATTATATCCTGTAAACATCTCTTGGCACTATTGATTTGAACGAATTTTCAATTCACAGAGCCTTATATTCTTATATTTGTAAATAAAAAATGTACTTTGTCATCAAAAATCTCTTTCTCTGTTATTTTAGATGTTTGAGGTGTCACTAAATCGATAAATATTGATGTCAAAGTCACTGATCTGCTCGAAATCCTTCTCTGAACTAAACGGTCGTTTTCTCCATTTCTTGCTCAAAAAACAGTGTTTTTGCTGAAACTTCCCTATGTTCTACTATCAGTTATTTGAGAACCGAAAAGGTTAGAAACATAATTTTTTTTCCAGGTGAAAGAAGAGAGTCGACACTTTATTTTGATGTGTCCCATGTTTATATAGTCAAAGAACTCAGTATTCTGTGGGTCTTGGAAAATCAGTGAAATTCTACTGAAACCTGTGGCACTCTGGGGTTAGAATTCTGAAAACAGGCCGGCACTGAATGAGTTAACATAACAATAACACTTTACATTTATTCAATTACAAGTGGTTTTATAGCTCAAAAATGCCTAAAAAACAGGCATTGTGACTGTGAGCGGGGTCGCCTATCCACAGATCTGACCTGTAACTTGGTTTGGTTTGGTTTCCATGAAGATAGAAAGGTTTAATATCATACTATGAAACATTCCAGACAAACCAATAAATTAATTTGACAGACCCTCCACCAGCAGTTACACAATGCACCTTTAAAATAAAAAGTATAATTATGGATAAATGACTTACATGGGTAAAAATTTAAGCCAGAATTTTAAGACCACTTTCTAAACAATGCTGCACACCCAGTGTTAGAATAGTCTTAAGTTTTAAAAACATTACAAAAACAGATTGGAAATTGGAGTTTAAAATCTGTCATCTGATGCTCTTCCAACTTTACGCTACACCACAGCATCAAATCTTCAGTCTTCCCGTAAGCATCTGTTTACACAAGTACAATTTAGCACTACTTTCTAGCGCGGCGTCATATAAACGGCCTCATTACTCCCTCAAATCCCGCTCTGTTCCTCACCACATGTTCAGACTTCCTGTTTCACGCCACGTTTCCCTTCCAGCGTGCTTTAATATTTCCGGGTTTGGTGATTTTGGAACCACTGGTGCCTTTCGGAATGTGGCTCCGTCTGCTCGTTCCACATGTTCCTGTATAACTGCCTGCGCTTGCTTCTTCGAGGAACCGTCTCTCCCCAGAGGCACAGCTCATGAATATTCATTAGGTCTTCCCTGTCTCATAAATATTCACGAGGTTTTGACAGATTACCCTGGTTTTGCAGACATGTTTTTAATGCAGTTACTGGGTGTCATTTTGGTTGGCTTTGTTACAAAAATATAATGATATCTACGTTAGGTAAAGGTGCACGATATAACTTTTTGGTTAGGGGTCCGTCACCTGCTTGTTTCTATGGATATGTCATTGCTCTGCCTGGAATGTTCCACAGTATGACTTTAAACAGCTCTACTTTACATTTATTCAATTACAAGTGGTTTTATAGCTCAAAAATGCCTAAAAACAACAGGCATTGTGACTGTGAGCGGGGTCGCCTCTCCACAAATCTGACCTGTAACCTGGTCTGGTTTGGTCTCCATGAAGATGGAAAGGTATAATGCCATACTGTGAAACATTCCAGACAAAGCAATATCATCTCCATAGACAAAAGCATTTGACAGAAAAGTTACACAATGCACATTCTATGACTTTTCAAGCTGTTATTTTTTTTGTTTTTTTTTACTAATTTCAATATGTGAAGAATCCCTCGTCCAGGTAGAATACATGGTAAAAGGAGAAATTCAATTTGTCAACTGGACAAAGTTTATTTGGTCGAAAACGTTTCGCAGCTCATCCGAGGTGCTTCATCAGCTCTGACGAAGCACCTCGGATGAGCTGCTGACAAATTGAATTTCTCCTTGTTGTCTTGAATCAAAAGAATCGTTTAAGAATCGAATTATAAATGGAAGACAAGTTATGTCTAACTCCCCCATTTCTGTTGGGGGAGTTAGACATAACTTGTCTCCCATTTATAATTCGATTCTTAAACCAAGTCAAAACAGACAAAGAAACATTAGGGCAGACGAGCCAGGGCAGAGGGGTGGAGAGGGTCGTTAGACGTTGAATAGGGGGTCGAAACTAGTCGCCAGAGTAATTTGAAAAACAAAGAGACAGATTAGGGGGGATCGTTTTCAGAGCTATTTCAGTGTAGGGAGTGCCTCCTGGCAGCTAGATATAAGCAGTGTCTAACCAGTACAATAACCAGAGCTGACGAAGCCTCTCGGATGAGCGGCGAAACGTTTTCAACCAAACAAACTTTGTCCAGTTGACAAATTGAACTTCTCCTTTTATCATGGATTCTACCTGGACGACTGAGGGACTTTTCACGCTCTTTAAACTTTCTGTTTCTAGAAAATAAATCGAATATATGAGCATTTCTTAGAAAAGTATACGGTCTGTTCTCTTGTTCTTGTTTGGTCCCAGTTTGGGCCCACGTTAGTCTTGATGTAGCCCGGGTTTGGTCCTATTCAAACCTTGGTCCAATCTTGGGTTGGTCCTGGTTTAGTCCCAATTATAATGTAGTGTGTGTAGCCTGAACTCACCCAAAACAAAAATCTACATTTATTCTGGAGTTTATATCATATCTTTTTTATGATGCCTTCTTGCAAGTTACTCCAGTGTAATGTAGTGCTGAGGGGAAAAAAAAGCAAAAAAGCAATAAACCTGATTACCAAGCAACTCCAGCCCCAGTCCCCCAGAACTGTGTACGAGTCCTGTCCATTGATTTATTGCAGTGTAGTGTCCAGTGCTTTACACATACACAAAGGAATTAAAGCTGGTAATTATTATAGTATTGTATTGTTGTGGAATTTCTATTCTAAGAGAATAAAACTGGAAAGTTGTCTTGAATCAAAGAGTTGTTTTATTAAAAGGAATTGTGCACAATTACGCCCTGCCTGTCCCTCACAGAGGTCTCTGTCCCTAGATCTGTCCTCATAACAAAACATACCAAGTCCTTATACCCCACGGGCGGGGCATGAGCAAATGCTTACATGCATAATCAAGACATAACATTTAACATAACAATAACAGGTCAGCTCAAGGCTGGCTCCTTCACAGCACAATAACATGTTTAGAGGCCAGTGGAAATCTACCACACGTGCACATAGGCCTAAAGCCATAACTAGATTTTGGTGACATTATTAGGAATCTCAAAACCAACTTATACATTACATATATATCTGATTATATGCATGATTATTGTAAGATTTCCATCACAGTATATTCTGTATTTCTGCTGGAGATGTGTTTTATCCAAGCTACAATAATAATAAAATATATAATATGACTTTAACATAGATCAGTTATTTGTTTAGCATATTCCTGCATGTATATCATCCAGCACAAGACAAACAATAAAAAATACAAGCTGTGATAAAGAGCCCTAGAGCAACCTTTGTGACTGTGAAGGGCACACTTAAAGGAATATTAACGTTTTTTACCATCTGAATACAGTCTTATTTCGGTAATAAAACAACGTAAGTAACTCACCCATAGCACTTTGGTGTCATTTGGAGCATTTCCGGAGATTTTTTAGTTGAGCGATATGTGATGCACCACGGACTTCAAGCCCTCATGTCAGCATTACAGATTCCGAGAAAATGCGATTTTTGTATTTATTTATTTTTTCAAATTTTGTGATTTTTGTTTTTTTGCAGAATGTGCGAGTTGAGATCATGAAGAAGCCTCTCTGTGTTTCAGATAACACCATTAGTGACGTTAAAAACATACATTTTTATTTTCAAAATTGGCTTGTTTTTGAGGAAAGAAATGGGGTGTGTATAAATCAACATATTTTCTGACGCTTGTGCGCCTGCCAATCCCGTTACGAGGAGCGCTGAAGGGGTTTTTCCTGTTCGCCTATCAGCTGTGAGCTCCTGAATATGTAAGCGGCACTGCAGGACAAAGTTGAGTTTTCACAGGCTTCCTCATTGCAATCCAGAGTTATTGAAGCTGTGGCTACTTGCTATGAGAATGGCCCCAAACATGAAAGGGAAAGCTGTAAGACGTTTGGACCATCGTGTTTGCAGTACCCACTTCAGTCCGGACGATTTTTTACCAGCAAAGGAAAAGAAAGAAGGGCAGCGGATTCAGCGCACGATTCTGAGAAGTAATGCGATACCAATGGCTGCAGGAGAACAAACAGAGGTAGGCTATGGCTGGCTCCTCCAACTCAACTTCGGAACATGAAAAAATGTTTCTATTACACCACGGTTCATCATGGCACAAATATCCTCCAGAGAAAAGAGTTGTCTTTTCGTAGACGGGCTGCCACTTGCTGTTCTCTGGTGCGCTGCTCCTCAAACTGTCTCCGCTTCCTTCTTTCTAACACCTCCTCATCCGTATACTCAGGCTCAAAACGATAGGCACGGCCATCATACTCAAATAAGTCCTCTTCAGTCTCCAAGTCCAAATCTTCAGCCATATCTCGCTCAAAACAGAAAAGTTGAGAGCTCAGTGTTATCGCAAATCATCGCTGTCCACGGTGACGTCATCTAATCGAAACCATGGATGGTATCGGATTACAGGCCATTTTTGACTCAAGCGAAAGTTTACACTGACACATTGAGCTTCTGTAATTTGAAAAGAGCTAAAGTTTTTGTTATTTGGTGACCGCTACGTCCTGCCCCGAGCACTCACGTTACGGATATCGCTCAACTAAAAAATCTCCGGAAATGCTCCAAATGACACCAAAGTGTTATGGGTGAGTTACTTATGTTGTTTTATTACCGAAATAAGATTCAGATTGTAAAAAACGTTACTATTCCTTTAAGCGGAGGTGTTTATCTCTAATATGTATTTTGTATCCGAAAACTTTGGGTGATAATATGGAAACAGGAAAATGTGATTCAGAGTGGCCTACTTCACAGTGGAGTTACATGAATTGTGATCACTATTTGTAACAAATAATCCATAAACTAAATATTTATGTCCCATTTTAATTTTACAATGGGCGTTAAAGAACCCTAGTACTTTTCACTTCTTTAAAAATGTAACTTGAGTGTCGAGTGTCTAAAACATTTATGTGCAGTTTGTCACGGTTTTCAAATAAATCAAAACTTTGCAACAGTATGTTGTGCACTGTACAAATTGTACTCTGTACAATGTACAGAGTACAATTTATTGCAATTTCACCAAAGTATGATGAGAAAAGTCTCAATCTATTTGTCTCATTCTATTAGTATTGAATCTACGAAGCCATCTGCGGAAACGGCGAAAGATGGAGCCTTTGGTAGTTGGACGTGGAGAAGGTTGAGCTCCACTGTCCACAAAGTCTCCTTTAGCAGTGTGGCCCTCAGACAGAGAGAGAAGCTCATCGTCTGGAATAGAGGGCTCCTCAAACTTGGAGGAAGTGAGTGCTGGGTGGATATAAGCATCTTCCTGTGCTTCAAAGAGCTCACAGACCTGTGAAGCTGTGGCTCGGGTCACAAACATGAGCAGGCCTTTGGAGGAGCAGTTCGGCTTAGTCTCCAGCTCGTGTGCGGGGACCATGTGCGAGATTGTGCGGAGGACATTCTGCACCGTGACGTCTCTGAGGGAGCCAGTGAAGGACACAGTCTGCAACTTCTCTGTGCTCAGGCTTTTGGAAACTTCGTCCATTACAGCCTGGGTCAGGCTCACAGTGGGAGCGCATGGGGGGACAGTACTGCACAGGGTCGAGGAGGGAGGGGGCGGCCACAAACTGTCACAGACTTCAGTCATCAGCTCTAGGACCACCTCCTGAGGAGACAGCTCACAGGGAAAGCTGGTGCTGTATTTGTAGGAATGCAGCTGCCTTTGTACACCGCAGGTTCCTTTGTTCACCGCAGTGTCTAACAGCTCCTGAAAAAGAAAATCACAAGAGCCTGTCTTTTACACCTTAGATCAGGGGTGTCAAACATGTGGCCTGGGAGCCAGATCCGGCCCTCCAAGACCTTTAATCTGGTCTTGGAGGGCCGGCTTAATCGGCTGATTTTCTATTAAAATTTAATTATATTTTAATTTTCTACTAAAATATTGGTAATATTCTGCACCTCTTTTCTGTGCAGTTTAGCATACCAGCATCTTCAGCGCCTCTGTGTGGCCCCTCCCACCAGAGCATCAAAAAATGGAGATTTGCCTCTTTCCAAACGCTCTTAAAGGGATATGCCACCCCCAGGTCAAACTTGGGCATCTCCCCACAGTCCAGAGACTAAAATAAGTGGTGGAAAGCGTTTTTCTGGTGACGCAGCCATTGTCCAGGTCTGTCAGCACTGACCGCCGCGGTATCTGCAGCTACTCCGCGTTAGACTGGAGTCTAACGTCGCCAGAGAAAGATTTCGGCCAAAAGGAATTAGTTTGCTCGATGCTTTTCCCAATTACTTTCTGTGTAGTGCGCATTCATATCGAGTGCAAATAAATGTGCAAATCAACACGGAGAGCTTGACTTGGTCATTTTGGGGTGGGAACTATTTTTCAGTGCGGAAAAAGACAGACGAAGCACACACCTCGCTGCGTAACAGGGGAACTGCCTTCCTGGTGCGTAACAGGGATTCCCCTGTCAGCGAGGTGTGTGCTTTTGGCCGAAATCTTTCTCTGGCGACGTTAGACTCCAGTCTAACGCGGAGTAGCTGCAGATACCGCGGCGGTCAGTGCTGACAGACCTGGACAATGGCTGCGTCACCAGAAAAACGCTTTCCACCACTTATTTTAGTCTCTGGACTGTGGGGAGATGCCCAAGTTTGACCTGGGGGTGGCATATCCCTTTAAAGGACCATCGTTTTGACTGTTGACTGTGGCACCCTCATCAGCAAAATGTCAAAAATGAGAAAAGTGGACGCCGAGTGCAGGATTTTCCAAGAAAAATTGAGTAATTCCTATTTGTTCATGGAGGTGAATGGGAAACCTGTACGCTTGGTGTGTTTGCAACAAGTGGCAGTTCTCAAGGAAAATAATCTTGAACGCCACTACGAGACACAGCATTTTGAACAATACAATAACGGAGAATTGAGAAGACAGAAGATAAACAAATTATTGCTGGGACTGAAGCAACAGCAGTCTATAAAAGATTTGTGTTTCTCTGCACAAATATTTGGACTTATTGCTATTTTTGGGGTATATTTGCCATGGGTTTTCTGACCCGGCCCCTTTAGGATCAAAGTAGGTTGGATCCGGCCCCCCACACCAAAATTAATTTGAGACCCCTGATTTAGATTCAGTATTAAATTTCCGTACATACCTTCACTGACTCAATGCCGTTGTTGCTGTTGTCGCTTTTAAGGGCATCCATGTTGCCAGTACAGTGTTTGTAAAAACAGGCAACAGTAAAACCTCACAAACAGACTGGTCCACAGCCAAGATCAATGATCAAGGTCAAAGATCAAAGAGACACAAAGTTAACTTTAACGCTAACTTTAAAGTTAGCTTTATTGTCAATAATATAAAGACAAAACAAACAAAGATTATCTAAGACAAAAATCGAAAATCTAGAGTCTAAAATCTAAAAACAGTGCAAAGAATAAATAAATACCTATTTACAGATGTCCAAAATGTGCAGTGTGCATCGCACCACAGTAGTAAAATACCAGTTGCAAATGTGCAAAGCCTCAAACAGATGACAAGTGTCCCGGACACTTGTCATCTGTTTGGGGCTTTACGTCCTATCACCCTTCAACGTGCTGCTGATGATGAACTTCAAAAAGCGAAACGTTTGTCTGACTATTACGACAGGGACATTGCACCGACATTCCCAACACAACTCCTCTCCTTTAGATCTTGTTTCATGTTGTTTCTGACATTTCCTGTGACTGTGGAAACAGCTGAGCGATCTTTTTCCAAACTCAAACTTATTAAGACCTACGTAAGGAGTAGCATGGGGGCAGGAGAAGCTCAGTGGGCTAGCTATCCTGTCTATAGAAAAGCCAGAGAATTAAATATTGGGGACATTATTGACGATTTTGTGCAACGCAGGGCTCGTAAGATGACCTTCTAGTGGCCCGATTCATGCGCACTGGGGGTCGTATGCATGTGAATCATTTTTTTCTTTGTTTTTGCACAGATAAATAGGTTAAATTAAGTTTTGTTTCTACACGGTTCGAGCTTAAGCAAGCTACGCTGTTTCAACAGAAGGTTAAGGTTTCAGTGCTTTGAATGTTCCTATAACTCCATGAAAGCTAATGTTGCTGCAGTAATATTAATAATCAATATTTGATTACCCTGTATTCATACAATTATTTTTAATGTTTACCCATATAATGGATCCAATATAGTGGCATATGTTTTTATTTACAATATAATGTATATAAACTACCTCTGCTTCTGGTCTTTTTTTTAGAGGATTGTATTGCATGTATTAGAGCCTCAAGTACGAGGTTGACCACTAGGGGGCCCGGTACGAAATGTCGCACCTGGGCCCGTGACTACCTTGTTACGCTACTGGTGCCTCCCTTCTATCAGCGTTGTTGGCTGTGGGAGGGATGTAAACAGCGACTAGCATAACCACTGTAAACTTCCTCGGGAGATAGAAGGGCCAGCACTTCCGAATCATAAACTCTACCAGAGGTGAACAGTGTCGACATACCACCACAGTGTCTTGACAGTAAGCGTCCCGAAGAAAGACCAGTGAATATCGATTAAAAACAAATGAGCAGAGACTGAAAGTGCAACCTGCACCAATGAGTTCGACTCATGAAATGAAGATTCACTGTAAAAGTGTAGCACTAAACTGTTCCAGAGTTTGGTCAAATGGAACACTCTGGTTGCTATGCTGTTGCTATCATCTACAGGGGGTCCTCGGGTTACGACGGTCTCGGGTTACGACGGTCTCGGGTTACGACGTTTCGTGGTTACGAACGCGCCCCCATTAAAAAAAATATGTATATATTACGCGTCATTCCGTCTTACGTGGTTTAGCGTGGTAAGAGATGTAAACAAACGCGAACGGCGCGCGGCGCACGGCGGAAGAATACGCTCTGTTGTGGTTGTAGGGAGAAGAAGACGGCCTCATGTGCGTGTCCAATGTGGGCGGAAGTACCTGATGTGGGCTCTGATCTGCTCCTATGAAAGCGGCAGTGATAACCAAGCAGCGTAGTGGTCTAATTATTGAGATGGAAAGGTTATTGGTGCTTTGGTTGGAAGATCAAAGGCAAAATCCGGTTTACGACGAAATTCGGGTTACGACGCGTCTTAAGAACGGATCAACGTCGTAACCCGAGGACCCCCTGTATATCTAAATAATATTTGCATATAGAATTCTATAGAGTTGCATATTCTACACAGGCCCTGACTGCAGCAATTAAATAAAAACAAATTAAATTTGTTTTTTGAACAGTGTAATGTAGTGCTGAGGGGGAAAAAAGCAAAAAAGCAATAAACCTGATTACCAAGCAACTCCAGCCCCAGTCCCCCAGAACTGTGTACGAGTCCTGTCCATTGATTTATTGCAGTGTAGTGTCCAGTGCTTTGTTAAAGGTCCCATGGCATGAAATTCCCCAACCCCCCCCCCCCCATGGCTAAAAGTTGTGAAATGTGTAAACTGAGCAATTGCAGTCCTTTTCCGCATTTGAAAAAAAGACAGCCCAAACGGGCGATTTTGGACAAGCTACTTTTATGATGTCACACTCAGGAAAGGTTTCCACCTCCTCTGTCTGGATGTCCACCCCGTCTCTGGAAATCACGCCCAGAGAATTTGGACCGGCCCTTGTGCAAACGAGCTACGAGCTGCTAGCTGCAGTTGTTTTGCCTGGAGAGACGTGAAAGTCCCTCCAGGCTCGGATGTCCTCGGAGGCCTCCAAGCCTCTGAAACAGCAGTGGTTTAATTTTATTTTCAGTGGAAATTGGCCTACGAGTGTTTTTTCATGGGACAATACAGAGCTGGACTTGCAAATTGCTTGTCCTTTCTTCCTCCGGTTACACATACGGAAGGCACAGCGCTTAACCAGGAAACAGTGGCGTATTTGGCCACACCCCCACCTGCCTGCACTGGCCTGTCTCTGTACTCCTCATTTGTATTCAAGCGACATGCCCAGAATACGTATGTGGTTACAACTACGTATGTGGATGCTCCAAACACACTTTTGTTGTTCTTTCTTATGCAATGACAATAAATACTTGAAATCTAAAATCTGAATAGACTGTGTAAAAGCCACAAGTCTCAATAGGACTGCCTCCAAGAGGCTATATCATGCACCAAGGCTTGATTTTGGAGAAGGATTCATTTACAGTATTAGGGAACCACTAAGGCGCCATATAAAAGCATCAAGAAGTGCCATGTCATGGGATCTTTAAGATACACAAAGGAATTAAAGATCCCATGACATGGTACTTCTTGATGCTTTTATATGGCTCCTTAATGGTTCCCTAATACTGTAAATGAATCCTTCTTCAAAATCAAGCCTCAGTGCATGAAATAGCCTCATGAAGACAGTCAGAGTCATAAATATGTCTCTGAAATGCTTTATTCTGGGCGTTGTTGCTTGAATGCAAATGAGGAGGACAGAGACAGGCCAGTGCAGCAGGTGGGGTGTGGCCAAATATGCCGCTGTTTCCTCGTTTAGCGGTGCACTGTGCGCTGTTACCCACTTCCGTGTTTTAAGCCCGGAGGAAGATATGAGACATTTCCACAGAAAATAAAATTAAACCATAAACCACTGCTGTTTCAGAGGTTCGGAAATCACTCCCAGAGAGTGTTTCCAGGCTCGGATCCGAGCCTGGAAACACTCTCACGTGTCTCCAGGCAAATAAAAAAAAACGCATCTCGGATTTCGTTGCTCCTTCGCGGTCCAAATTCTCTGGGCGTGATTTCCAGAGACGGAGGGTAGACATCCAGACGGGGAGTGGAAACCTTTCTGCGAGTGTGACGTCAGAAAGTTCCCTTGTTCAAAATGTCCCGTTTGGGCTGTCTTTTTTTTCAAACACAGAAAAGGATCACAAATGCTCAGTTTAGACATTTCGCAACTTTTAGCCATGGGGGATGGGGGCCCTAAACAGGGTAGGGGAGCTCACATTAACGTTCAGAAACCTCAGAAAGTGAAAATTAATTGTATTGTATTGTATTGTATTGTATTTCCTTAATTAATAAGGAAATACAAAAAAATGAGCAATATTTGATTCTTTGCCCTTTCACCCCTGACAGGTGGATGCCCGTTGACCTCTCAGCCCATGTCTGACCGCTCCTGTGACCCACCCTGTACCAAGGCGCGCTCCGTCTGCACTGAGGTGAGTGTCCACTGCACCAGTGGTTCTCAAACTGCCAATTTACTTTATATTTCTGTGCTCCTTTGGTTTAGACCTTGTTTAGAACTATACAACATGAGTAGCCCTTTTTTGAATGAAAAAGAGAGAAAAAAGAATAAAGATAAAAGTTAAAAATTATAAATTAAAGAAAAAATAGCGATAAACCGGCTAAGGTGCACATGTGGGAAGGCACCGTACAGAAACGCGCACGGGAATAGATGTAAAGTATGTATTGTCAAAGTTTAGAGGCAATTTACTCACCCCATTAGAAAGAGAAATGTCTTCCTGCAAACATCATTGCCTCCAATGAAATATGTAGTTCGGGGACACTTTCTTTTTGTCGGGGGCTTTCTGCTGGATGTGGTCATCTCCGATGTAACTACTGTTCGTCTGTTTGCCTCGAAATGTCCAATTATTCGCATATCCTGCCACTGTCTTTCGGCAGATAAAGAATCCGATTGCATTCTGTACATAAGCTCTGGAGAAAGTTTCTGGCGACATGAACGTGTTCTCCTTCCTTCTTGTGTAGCATTTACAGCCAAAGTTACGGATTTATGGAGCGTTATGGAGTGCAGTCAACTTCAGAATCAGATGTGAGATCCGCGTCCTGTTTGTCAAAGTGCTGCCATAACAGCCACGATTCAGTTCATCCGCAGTACATTTTGCTTAGTCCATCTTCATTCAATGATGAAAATTAGCTTCAAGGTTAAATGTGCGAATGAAAGAAAACACAGCTCCAGGTATGTTTGTGATGAGGAAACAAGATTATAACATAGATCAGAAAATAGCATAACATGGCTTTACCATATAGCCATAGTGTTTTCTCTCTCAAACTACTTCCATAACTATTTAGCATCACTTTATTTCTTTCTGTTTAGTTCCAGTTGTTTAGTGGCTTCAAGAAGTCTACTACTTTTATCAAATGCACTTCTGTGGGGCACTTTAATTAAACCCCCTCTTTAGAGCCTTTTTGTTCCAACACTTTGCAGTTTCAGCTAATTAGTCCCTCTCCAATCCACACGTTGTGTATTTAATGGGCCGTAGAAAGGGCTTTCTCTTAGCAGATGTCTGAAATTGCAGTTTTTATGCGCGTTGCTCCTCAGACATGCTACAGGAGTCCCGGGGCCCAACGGTGATCAGGTGTAGACAGCATCTGATCGATACAGTGTCCGTGTCCAAATGTCATTGTGTGTCGTGGTTCAGTTATTACCCCGGCACGCTCCATGAAGTCCAGACTCTGTCCACTGCTGTACGTAAGAATTATATATGAGCTGTGTAAAGGTCAGATATAACTCAAATGAACTACATGCGATATAGTGGAGTTTGGGTGGTGTACGGGGTTCAGCTTTGGCGAGGAATGAGTGGGTAGTCCGTTTGAATCTCATCTGAGCAATTTATACTTTGCAGCTGATGTCATTCATTTCCTGGGGACGTGTTGCTAACTGGAAGCATAGCTGTGTCTGAAATTACGTTACTGTGGCAAGCTAGCAAGCGTTAGTCAACAGTTTTTCAGTTATTTCAGTCACTCTCACCTTTTTTTTGTTGAAAATTAAACATCTAAACAGGACCATGAACGCTGGCATTGACCACAGACTCCTGAACATGTGTTGTCTAAATTAATTTCGTCTTTTGTTGTCTTAAGTTTTCAGACAATCTTAAAAGTTTTCTGGTATTTATTGCTAATGTGTGCATTGCTCCACCATGGTAACTGCTGAACATTCCACCCTTGACTTACATATAGAACCCAACAGCGTGATGCCGCTGCAAATATAAATATTGTTGAGTCCGTGGGTAGGACTTTTCACCCACATGCCCTACTCCAGTCAGTAAGAGTTTTTAGGTTCAACTGGAAGGGTTTCCAGCTTAAAAATCCCATCTAACAGTTCATTGAATGGATAAACTTTGGCTTTTGGACTCCAAAGGGACGAGAAGAGGAGGAGATGGTGAGGCTGAGGTGGTTGATGGTGGTCTACTGCTGGGTGGAGATGGGGCGAAGTAGCGTTGAACTTGAAAGGTGGGGAGGGATAATGCATTTATATGTTCAGACGTGAGTGAATATACCAGATGTCAACCAGTGATTGGTTGACTTTGACCCACGTGACACGTTCTTTGTTGAACTTTGCTGAATTAATGCGTTATTGTGTAATTTTTCAAGTATATGAACACACAACAATATAGCCACCAGGCCTCCCACAGCCACATCTAAACCAGCTATTTTAACACGACGTCTGCACCTTTACCGTCCATTAGCGGCGTGACACAGCAGCAGAGCGCACTCTCGGTCTGACACTTAGAGCCTAATTGGCAGGACTAATTACATTTCAGCCACACTAAGTAATTTAACAAGTGCTTCTTAAATGTAGGCCCTCTAACACAGACAGGGCTCAGTGGAATATGCTTAAGTTCATTATAACTTCAGCTACGTCTTACTTATATGATTTCCCATATCAATGAAAAATGTTGGATCTTGGAATCTTGGAATTAGGGAGTACTCCAAACAATACTTTGCAGTGGGGGTGTTCTCCATGTATTTCTAACATTTGATTGTTGTTTAGGAGTTGACACAATGCACACAATGTCAAAAAAGCGTCAAGGTTGTCTGAAAAAATAACACAAAATGGATTAAAATAACATATTTCAGAAGCCTGTGATCAGTACGAGCGATCATGGTCAGGCCCGGATCTAGACTGCACAGATTGAGGGGGCATTTCAAAATTTTGGTGGGGCATAGTGTGGAATTTCATGTAGAACTTTTTTTTTTCTAATGCAGGGGTTCTTAACCTTTTTGACGTTGAGGCCCAGTTTTCTCAGTGCAGAGTGGCTTGGGGCCCATTAAGTATTAACAGTGTATCAGAGGTGGAGGGAGAGGTGGTGAACATATACATTTGCCTGGAAGAATCCATGACTCATCGCTGTACCAGCGGCGAGTCTGGTAACGCTTGGTCCAGAATGCGCTGCTGTTGCGCTTAGACAGACAGCTAAGTGAACCAATCAGAGAACAGTTAACGGACAGCGACGTGAACCAAGCCGGTAGGAAGCAATGCAAAAACATCTTTTTTGAAAAGAAAGGCCTCTAGAGCTGTCAGCTGCTGTGGTTTTAAGGAATCAATGTGTTTTAGGTCATTTAAGACCAATTTTACAGCTGAATGGAAGGGACGTTGCGGGCAAAGGCGGGTGCACTGACGTCACCATCTTTGAACGAATCAGAATCGCGGAGTCCGTTGTTAACCGGAGGAGCGAGGGTGGAGCGAGGGTGTCCAAATGGTATCGCGCTGTATAGCAAATACAGAGAGATATCATTTGGCTGGCCAGGTAACATATACATGGCAATTATATATGAAAATTTTGGATTTCTTAGATGCAATTTCCAGCATTCTAGTGCATTTTACCGGGGCCAGTCCCGCTGCATTCTATATGTTTTAAGGCTGTAAACGCCTCAACACACATTCTACACTTTTCTCAGACTGGCATTAACGTTTTCTCACATTTCTCTCTCGTTTAAACACTCAAACTTTAATAGATTTTCAACAAAAAAATTTATTAATAGTGACACATGTATTTCACAGTTCCTTTGACCGTGCGTCTTCGTCCTGGCGCCGTTCCTTCTCGGTGCAGGCGTCTTTTTCCGAGTGCGCTCTTTTTTCTTTTGGGCGAGAAGATTCTTATAAACAGACATCCCACCTTTGATTATATTTGAGAACGTTTCATCAACATTGTGGGTTTTATCGGGGAGAAAACTTTCAAACATACAGCACTTCAGAGTCATACTGCGAGCGATCGTGATGCAATTTGATTCCAAAATTGATTCCAATTTGATTCCAAAAATTTCCTGCACACTTGTTTGACTTTATTCTTTATCCTTTATTGGGATAGAGTGAACAACGCGTTTCGCTTCCACAGGGTCATCAGGTTCGCCCGAGTAGTGCCAGGTGTGACTAATTACCATGTGACTAAATACCACTGTTACCATGATATCAACGATTGAACCTGGTGGACTAAATGAAGCACAGGATTTGAGCTGTTTTTTGTAAATAATTACTTAAATATTGCTTGTGTGGTGTGTAAATAGCGTGTAAATAGATTCATGTTGTGGTTGTGAGATTGTCCAATTTAAAAAATATGTAATATATATTTTTAAAAAATATGACTTTAAGAGAAAGAACATGTGACTGGATGGTATTTAGTCACACCTGGCACTACTCGGGTGTAACCTGATGACGCTGCGGAACCAAAACGGGTTGTTCGCTCTAACCCAATAAAGGATAAAGAATAAAGTCAAACAAGTGTGCATTAAACCTTCTTTTTTGGAATCAAATTGCATCACGTTGACAATAGCCATGCTGCTGTGTTGTTGTTTTTTTTTTTCAGAATTTACTTCCCACTGTTGCCAGTAGGGGGCAGTGTTTTACTCAACCTTATTTTAAACAAAGAATTTGAAATATCATGAAGTATCGTGCCTCTATGCCTGTTGTAATTGTGCGTAGGCGGTGTTTTGAATTCTAGATGTTTGTAGAGAAGTGTTCCCTTTGTTTTCTGAGTGTGTGTAAATGATGTGTGGTGCTTTGGGGGTTTTCAGGCTGATGATCCTCCAGAGACCCCCTGTGGTGAGGAGGAGCAGGCAGCCCGAGGAGGGGGCTGCCGAGCACTACAGACATGCTTATACACAACTATGTGGGTTATGCTATTGTTTTAGATTGGATTAGACCACAGTCCAATACAGAACAACACAAGTCTCTTCCTGGTTCTGAAAATGGATATTAAAAAAACTTTGTTGTGCACTCCATCAGCCAGTGAACACATTTAAAGCTACCATCTGCAGGTTTATTAGATGCAGATGGGAGAAATCCATTAAACTGGCCAGAATGCAACATGGCCAGGTCCACCAATCTAATTAGAAGTTGGGACTTTAAAGCTGTTATATATATAAACACGTATTATTTGCCCTATACAGTGGTCCCTCGTTTATCGCGGGGGTTACGTTCTAAAAATAACCCAGGATAAGCAAAATCCGCAAAGTAGGTCAGCTTTATATTTTACAATTATTCTACATTTTTTAAGGCTGTAAACGCCGCACCACACACATTCTACACTTTTCTCAGACTGGAATTAACGTTTTCTCACATTTCTCTCTCGTTTAAACACTCAAACTTTCGTAGATTTTCAACAAAAAAATGTATTTATAGTGACGCGTGTATTTCACAGTTCCTCTTCGTCCTGGCGTCGTTCCACCTCGGTGCAGGCGTGCTCTTTTTTCTTTTGGGCGAGAAGATTCTTATAAACAGACATCCCACCTTTGATTATATTTGAGAACGTTTCGTCGACAATGTGGGTTTTGTCGGGGAGAAAACTTTCAAACATACAGCACTTCAGAGTTATCCCATAAGAAAAAGAAATGTTAAGTTATATCTAACAAGTTGAACCAGTAGTTTTGTCTTTTGTCTTTGCATAATACAAAGCTTATTTTAGCTCACTCACATGTATCAGGTGTAAACGGAGGTTGATCTGCAATATGGCGTCTTGAAAATAAATAAAACTAAAGACCGCGCCCCCAAAACACCCCAAAAACCCCAACGGGATACAACATGTGGTAATAAGACTCTTTATCCCGTTGACAAAAAGCTCACGTGCCCTCTGACCTCCTGCTGTAAACACGTGTGAACACTGTGAGCCCCGTCCCTGTGTGCGGAGACGGCAGATGTAAATGATTCCAGAGTGGATCTGCCAAGTGTTGCATTATGGGGGATTTCCTAGACGATTATCCTGCTGACGACTGGAGCCCCCCTGTGGAGTGGTGGAACAAACACGGCCCCTCCCGTCACGGAAATCATGTTTCGTGTTGCCAAGACGACCCACTGGGGTTTTTATGGGGCAGCTGTAGACAATAACCAGCAATTTTTAGCAATTTGGGGCAAATTTTCAGCAATTTATGGTGGGGATTCAACATTTTATGGCAAATTTTCAATTTTTTTTTTTCTTTCAATTTTTCAAACAATATTCTGTGTCTGGGTAAGTGGTCATATTATAGCGCAGTTTTGTCTCCACTGGGCACAGACAATCCAGAAGCAATTTACTCAAAACACTAACTAATCAACTGATCAATACTGCCTTTCAAATCATTATACATTTAGAAGATTTTTTTTTTTTTACCAAGTTCACAGGAATAAATGGAATATTTTTCATGGTGAGCACCAAATGGTACAAAGCAACCTTTGAAAGTTTATTGCAAATCTTTCACCAAACCAATGTTTAAAAAACTTTTTTTTTTTTTCAAATTTTCAAAACAAAGGCAGATAGACTATAGTAATATGAAGAGACGAAGTGCCTTGCCCAAGGTCTCCATGTCAGTATGCATTATCAGAAGTGGCGATTCAACTTCAACCCCACAACCTTTGAATACATTTTTTTTCTTTATTGATCCCATTTCTATATTTGATCCAGCTTTGATATTTTAGAAATTATAAGTTAAATTGATTTAGTTTTGGAGATGACCAGTGGTGGAAGAATTATTTCAAATTTGTTACGTAAAAGTACAGTAAAAGTACAGATAACAGAGCACAGAAATACTCGTGTAAAAGTATCACATAAAAATGTACTTAAAGCCCCAGTGTGTAGGATTCGTGGCGCATATGTGGATGGTGCTATTGCACTTTCTGTTTTAGCTACGGCAGACCTCGAGTGTCACCCGGGCGCGCGCACGAGCCGCACGCCGCTACATATAAATACGTATAAATAAAACGCGGTCCCGTTTTTTTTTTTTTTTTTTTTTTTTCTTTTCTCATGAAAACACACATTCCCGATCATGTACCATGACACTCTACACATCAAATGAAACCTTACAGTCTCCTCTTTTTGACTATGCAATTCATTTCCCTGCAAAACAAACACTCCCCGAGCACATGGGGCTTTTATACGGAAAAGCACAAAATGAGGTTAGCTTACCTTAGAATGCTTTGCACAGGTCAAACTCTGTATTTCACCATAAACTTGCTCTCAATTTGTCCGTAAGGATCCAGCGAATAAAATCCAGTAAAACAATTTAGTCCAAAACACGTGTTAGATCCATTACGACGTGTGATCCGGCAGCATGCTTGTGTTGTTTACCCAAAACCACGAGCCTTGCCGAAGGCGAAGGCGGAGCCCAAATGTCCTTCTGCGGCTCTCGTATTCAAAATGGCTGCCTCTGCATGGGGAAGATCCCCCTTTTATGTGACTATATCTAAGTCCAAAAGAATACTTTGATTTCATGATGGAAGTGAAAAGGCTTGGAAAACAATGTATTTTTGAATTGGTATCTTCAATTTCAGTAATTAACGGGTAAAAATCTTACACACTGTCCCTTTAAAGAGTAAAAAGTAAATGTATCCCACACAGAATTTTAGATCTAATAAAGCTTCAAATGTACTGTACTGTGTAAAATTTTCTAGCTGTATATTTAGTTTTTTCTCAAACTACAAATTTTAAAAATAAACCCTTATACTTTCACTTTCCAGTCCTGTTAAAAAATGTAGTAGAAAGTACAGATCCCTGCTCTCAGATGTAGTGAAGTAAAAGTAAAAAGTATCAATTTTAACATACAAAAAGTAAAGTACAGTAAGTAAAATGTATACTTTACTATTTTTACTTTATGTTCCACCCCTGGACATAACTAAACCTTAAATACAGTAAATATAAGACTGTACCAAACCATACTAAAGAAAGCCTTCTGTTTGTGCTGCAGTGTCCTATATTTTCCGTCTGACCTGAAAAATCGTATTGTATGTGGAAAGTGTAAAATCAATATTAGCAGGTCAGGTGTGGGCTCCTTTGGGTGCTCTGGAATTGGGTCGGAGGGACGCCCCAGGGTGATGCATCTCTCAGTGATTAAGAAAATAAAACCGGAGAGCGGAGTGAGTACAGAGCCGGTGGTGGTGGAGTAATGGGGGTTGATCTGCAAAATGGCGTCGTGAAAATTGTATTATATTTTGTGTTTTATTGAAATGCCCCTTGAGATGCACCGTCTCGTTTTCAAGGGCGTCCATAAAAACACAAAACATTAATAATACACAATACAATACAATAAAACAGACAGAATACAAAACTTTTACATTACAGAACCTGATTTATAAAAAATAGAGTATACATTATATAACAATGACATGAACAAACTGGGAAAAAAAGACTATAAACTAAAAACAAAAACATTAAAGATGATTTGAATGAACTGAAAGATGAAAATAAGTTCTTAAGGGTGTGAGTAAAATAAATGATCAAAGATGAGATTAAAAAAAAGATAAAACCTGTCTGTATTGTATTATGTCAAATATAAAAGTACCCATTTCTAACTGCAAAGTAGAATTTGCAGTATTTGATTAAAAAAAAATATTTATGTCGAATGGTGGAATAGCAAATACGTCAACTTTACTTGTACTCTCATATGAAACGTTGAGTTCATCTTCAGTTCAGTTTAGTTTATTATATTTGTTATTATTATTATTATTTGTTATTATATTTATTATTTATTTGCCATTTGCAGTATAAAAAAACACATTGGAAAAGCGAGAAGTTTTCATACACACGTTCAAACAGACAAATTAAAACATTAAAAACATAAACCATAGACTATGAACGCAAGTAAAAGACACCATTAAAACATCATTTAGCCAAAGATAAAATAAATACATAAATATAAAGTGCCTGTTGTGGTCTTAAAGGTCCCATGGCATGAAATTTTCATTTTCTGAGGTTTTTGAACGTTAATGTGAGCTCCCCTACCCTGTTTAGCCCCCCCCCCCATGGTTAAAAGTTATGAAATGTCTAAACTGAGCATTTGCGATCCTTTTCTGCGTTACAAAAAATCGGAGCTCAAACGGGCGAGTTTGAACAAGGCACCTTATTGACGTCAGATCGAAAAAAGAAATGCAAATGCAGTTCCACCCCCGTCTGTCTGTACTCAGCGTCTCTGTAAATCACGCCCAGAGAGTTTGGACTGCGAATGCGCTAGGCAATGCGAAATGCGTTTTTTTACTTGCCTGGAGGCACGTCCGAGTGTTTCTAGGCTCGGAAGTCCTTTATCTGAGCCTCTGGACCTTTGAACAGCAGTGGTTTAATTTTATTTTCTGTGGAAATGTGTTTATTTTTCAATGGAACGCTTCAAATCTCTCCCCCGTGCAAAAACAAGGAAATGGATCAGCTGTGAGCTACAGCGGAGACCGGAGCGTTTGGCCACGCCCCCACCCTCTACTATTGGCCAGCTTTTTTCTCCTCATTTGCATTAATGCAACAACGCCCAGAATAAAGAGTTTGAGAGAGATATTTATGACTCTTTCTCATCTTATCTCTGTTTCTCATGCACTGAGTGTTGATTTTGAAGAAGGATTCATTTACAGTATTAGGGAACCATTAAGGAGCCATATAAAAGCATCAAGAAGTACCATGTCATGGGGTCTTTAACCTTGTTGGAGGTACTGAACCCCACCAGTTTCATATGCACATTCACCGAACCCTTCTTTAGTGAAAAATAAAATATGATTTTTATTTTTTTATTTTTATTTTTTTCCATATTCAAGACATAGGTATATGTTTTACTGGTGCACAAAATGAACTGTGCATTAACGTCATTGTGTTCAAAGAACAAAAACAATAAAATGCATGAACTCACAACAAATTACAGACCTTTTCACAAAGACATGACCTTTTTTTTAAAGTACCACACTGAAATGGTTTTAATTTTTAACCTTATGTATTCCAATAATGAACTTATTGTATTTGTGCTATTTATTGTTTTTAACATTTCCATGAGGCGACAATAATAATGAATATTTACTGCAAATCAGTGTGACTTCTTCTCACGAATCATATGAGTCGGGTGCGTGTCTTGACCTCCGGCGAACCCCTGAGACTGACTCACCGAACCCCTCGGGTTCGATCGAACCCAGGTTAAGAACCACTGCCATAGACTATGAACGCAAGTAAAAGACACCATTAAAACATCATTTAGCCAAAGATAAAATAAATACATAAATACATAAATATAAAGTGCCTGTTGCGGCCTTAAAGTGCACATCTCAGTGTGTTTTAGTCTCTATATTCACACAGTCTTTACTCTCTGATGAGCTCCTTCTCACCGTTTAATACGTGTGAAATCCTTTGTTAGATTTTTGGTGCTCACAAATGGTTTATTTTTCGCCGTTTTTGTGTTCTGAGAAATGTGCGAACTAAGGATGGCACGATTCTCTTAAGTCACGATTCAATTCGACTTCCAATTTTAGACTCCCCATTTTCGATTCTCTTAAATTAACATTATTTCTTATCTTAAAACGCAAAATATACTATTAACATTGAATTAAATAATAAAGTAATTGCTATTATTGCTCAGACCTTTTCTTAGCATGAACAATAAATCATAACCCAGTGTTCTTACTGTAGATATCTGATATAAATGACGTAAAAATAACAAATAACTTTCTAAATTAAGTAAAAAATAGATTGTCAGTTCTTAGAATTAAACTAAAATAGACCCATAGCAATTGGCCACTATGAATAAATATTTTGCTTAAAAGGCTATAGTCATTAAAAATGTCTCATAAGGAGCAGGTGGTTTATGAACTGCTGTTAAGGCTGTTAGACATAAACGTCACCATCATATCGTTCTGTTTTCTGCATTTATTTATTTTGAGGGCTCAAAATCTCTGCTCCTCCTGACGCTCATGTCTGTGTATCTGCTCGTTTGTGGGTCATTCCAGAATTGGAGGAAATTTTTGGCTTTAAAATTCTTGAAAAATAAACCTTCACTTTTCAGATTTTCTGCTACATATTCATCAATAATAGGCCATAAACTATCAAATGCTTGATTAGCTCAGCTTATGGATCAATGGTACAATTTTATTACATGATTTATTTGGTTTATTTATTGATTTCCTCTAATCACAGTAACAGGGTTGCAGGTAACAGGGTTGCAGATCCGCACTAATGTTCACTTTATCTCAGTAGAAGCTGTTTAGCTGTTACTGCTAATCAAGAGGAAAAACTTATTTATACAAATAAGTAAAGGAAAAATAATAATAATTGTCTTATTCTGATCATTTGCATAACAGGGTTGCATGAGGTAGAGTGAGACATTCAATCAAGGCTAACGATGTTATAAAAATATGAAAAATAGAAGAGAAGATAAACCTTTGCTCTGCCCATTCTTTTGGAAAACTGTTTGATGATGTCAAGTCCAGGGGATCATGTGGTTTTCTGCTTTCTTCTTCTTCTACCAGGCTAAAAATGTTCTGGTAACAGGGTTGGTGCAGGTTGTGGGACACATGTTCCATGAATAATAATTGTTATTTGAAATATTATGTCTATGAAAACTAGTCGCCAGAGTAATTTGAAAAACAAAGAGACAGATTAGGGGGGATCGTTTTCAGAGCTTTTTCAGTGTAGGGAGCGCCTCCCGGCAGCTAGATATAAACAGTGTCTAACCAGTACAATAACCAGAGCTGACGAAGCCTCTCAGATGAGCGGCGAAACGTTTTCAACCAAACAAACTTTGTCCAGTTGACAAATTGAACTTCTCCTTTTATCATGGATTCTACCTGGACGACTGAGGGACTCTTCACGCATCTATGAAAACAAATGTTCCCACAGTTACAAGAGACTGCAATGAAACAAATAACCCAAAAAATAAATAAAATAAATGTAATTTGGTCTCAGGACAAGTAAATTCACTCAGAAACTGTATGTTTTAGTATTTTGTACGTTGATTATTTAATATTTGATGGGTGGAACGTAAAATGTCCTCCAATTCTGGAATGACCCTTCTGCTTTGTTCCCAGCAGCAGCCCATCCCCTCCCTCTGGTAAAAACACTCTCTCCTCTCCTCTTTTCACAACTAAACATGTTAGAAGACGTAATAATGTCTAAACGTGGTATTTACTAAGATGGTGTTTTTAAAAATATGTGAACACCTGTGCCTCTGTTCAGATACATGTTTGAACCAAGTTAAAAATAAAAAAAGTTGCTAAAAGGATCAAAAACTAACAGTGTATCCTCCCCTTTGTTCAGGCTGGAGTGTGCGGCTGTGAGGAGGGCTACACGGAGGTCATGACCTCAGACGGTCTGTTGGATCAGTGCACGCTCATCCCGGTGCTGGAGATCCCCACGGCCGGAGACAACAAGGCTGACGTCAAGACCATCAGAGCCTTCAACCCCACGCAGCCCGCCGCCAGCTCCCCGGGCCGCGCCGGGAGGACCTGGTTCCTACAGCCGTTTGGACCAGGTACCAACAGAACTCGTGGTTTTGATGATGCTTGAACGTTTTGAATACGGAGAAACCTCTTTTGTCAAGTTAGAAATGTTTTAAACAAACCCGAAAGCAAATAGTTTAATTGATTTTGTAGAATTGGATTAGCAACTACAACTTAAGACGTAGTCCTGGATTTAGTCCTGGTTTAGTCCTGGTTTAGTCTTGGTTTAGACCTGGTTTAGTCTTAGTTTAGTCCTGGTTTAGTCTTGGTTTAGTCCTGGTTTAGTCCTGGTTTAGTCCTGGTATAGTCTTGGTTTAGTCCTGGTTTAGTCCTGGTTTTGTCTTGGTTTAGTGCTGATTTAGTCCTGGTTTAGTACTGGTTTTGTCTTGGTTTAGTGCTGATTTAGTCCTGGTTTATTCCTGGTTTATTCCTGGTTTAGTCCTGGTTTAGTCCTGGTTTAGCCCTGGTTTAGTGCTGATTTAGTCCTGGTTTAGTGCTGGTTTAGTGCTGGTTTAGTCCTGGTTTAGTCCTGGTTTAGTGCTGGTATAGTGCTGATTTAGTGCTGGTTTAGTCCTGGTTTAGTGCTGGTTTAGTGCTGGTTTAGTGCTGATTTAGTCCTGGTTTAGTCCTGGTTTAGCCCTGGTTTAGTGCTGATTTAGTCCTGGTTTAGTGCTGGTTTAGTGCTGGTTTAGTCCTGGTTTAGTCCTGGTTTAGTGCTGGTATAGTGCTGATTTAGTGCTGGTTTAGTCCTGGTTTAGTGCTGGTTTAGTGCTGGTTTAGTGCTGGTTTAGTGCTGATTTAGTCCTGGTTTAGTGCTGGTTTAGTGCTGATTTAGTCCTGGTTTAGTGCTGGTTTAGTCCTGGTTTAGTGCTGGATTAGTCTTGGATTAGCCCTCCTTTGGGCTTGGTTCCTACAGCCGTTTGGACCAGGTACCAACAGAACTCATGGTTTTGATGATGCTTGAACATGTATTTGTATTTGTATACAGAGAAACCTCTTTTGTGAAGTTGAAAATGCTTTAAACAAACCTGAAAGCAAATAGTTTCATTTATTTTATAGAATTTGATTAGCAACTACGACTTAAAGGTCCGCAAATTTTCTTGTCTCTTGTCTCCATGGAGATGTTATTGCTTTCCCTGAAATGTTCCATGGTATGACATTAAACGCATCGATCTAGCATTTATTCATGGCAGGTGTTCAAAAATACAATAATTCTCTCTGTGAATAGGGTTGCCTCTCCATAGATCTGACCTGTAATGTAGCCTATAGTTGTCTCGCTTGCACTAGACTAGAATCTCTACTGAATCTCCACTGGAAAAGTTACTCAGTGCACCTTTAAACCTTCAAAAAGTGCTCACAGAGAAAGAGGCAATGCAAAAATATCAAATATCAGTATTGAGAATTGATATCGTCCAATACCGAAATGTATCGCCCATCCCTAAATAGTCAAAATAAACAGGGAACTTCCTTTTTGTCAATGGAAACCGACCCAGGCCAGTCTGTGCCGCTCGAGTGAACCCACGACAACAGGCAAAGTGTTCCAACAAGATCCAGGAAGTAAACCAGTGTGTTTTGTTCTCACTTTATTAACACGATTCTTGACAAGTCTCATTCTCACCAGCTAAAAATACACTCGCGCTTCACAGTTCGCAACCAGGGAAATCATGTGTCGTCATTCGGTAGAAAAATAATGAATAAAACTCGGAAATAAAACTGGAAAAATCTCCCGTAGAATGTATTTTACACACCAAAACAAGATTAGTTTAAGTAACAGATTGGATTATAGTTTGAGCATTAAGATTTTAATCGAGGGTCAAGTGGAATAAGGAGTAATAATGCTGGTTATAACAGAGATAGCTAAGATTTGTAAACCTAGGGGAATTCGGAAAGTGGTAAATTATAGTAGTTCAGAGAGTCAGTAGTGTACCAAAGCACGTTGTGATTTTTATCTGTGAAAAGCTCTATATACCGCATTTTTTGGACTATAAGGCGCACTTAAAATCCTTTAATTTTCTCAAAAATCGACAGTGCACCTTATAATGTGATGCACCTTATAGTTAAAAAAAATACGGTAAATAAAGTTTACTTAAGTGCGCCACACACTACAGGAGAATTTGCCCGATTTAGGCTGTGATTTCTTCTCCTCGAGTTAAAGGTCCCATGGCATGAAATTTTCACTTTCTGAGGTTTTTGAACGTTAATGTGAGCTCCCCTACCCTGTTTAACCCCCCATGGTTAAAAGTTGCGAAATGTCTAAACTGAGCATTTGCGATCCTTTTCTGCGTTACAAAAAATCAGAGCTCAAACGGGCGATTTTGAACAAGGCACCTTATTGACGTCAGCTCGAAAAAAGAAATGCAAATGCAGTTCCACCCCCGTCTGTCTGTACTCAGCGTCTCTGTAAATCACGCCCAGAGAGTTTGGACTGCGGAGGAGCTACGCAATGTGAAATGCGTTTTTTTATTTGCCTGGAGGAACTTGCGAGTGTTTCTAGGCTCGGAAGTCCTTTATCTGAGCCTGTGGATATCTGAAACAGCAGTGGTTTAATTTTATTTTCTGTGGAAATGTGTTTATTTTTCAATGGAACGCTTCTCATCTCTCCCTCCGCGCAAAAACACGGAAGTGGGTCACAGCGCACAGCTGAAAAGGAAAGAGTGGAGAGTTTGGCCATGCCCCCACCCGCTACTATAGGCCATCTCTGTCCTCCTCATTTGCATTCAAGCAACAACGCCCAGAATGGACTGTTCCAGAGTGACATTTATGACTCTTTCTCATCTTATCTCTCTTTCTCATGCAGTCTTGATTTTGAAGGATTCATTTACAGTATTAGGGAACTATTAAGGAGCCATATAAAAGCATCAAGAAGTACCATGTCATGGGACCTTTAACAGAGGCGTGACCCGACGTTATGTCTTTGTGTGCGATTTTGAAGCCGCTACGCTCCTCGTGTGTGCGGTGTCAGATCGTAACCACCAAACATCATTAACGCTACAATAACAGCCGATAAAACAGAGCGTTAAAGGCAGAGGAGTGACGGACACGAGGTGCAAGATACAAACTCAATTCGGGAAATACCAAAAATAACGAGGCGACTTTATTACTCACCTGCCGTCAAGTTGTACATTTAACTGCAGCTTCTCATACACGTTATCCATAGAATTTGTCCTACACAAATAAGAACAAGTCCATAAAATATCGCTATAATCCAGTTTGAGGCGTTCTTTAAAAGTAAAAAGGCCAGAGTAGTTCCTCACGTGTACATCCACAGCGCACGAATTGAGGTGAAGCTGCAGATTAGCGAGAATGACTCTACTTCCTGTGGACTTTATCGCTAATCTTCTGTGCATTAATAATCGTGTATCTCAGGTTTTACGCCACATTTCCCAAATAATAACACAGTTTTGTCTTGTATCTAAACTAGAAGTGCACTTAAGAACACTTAAGAGTCTCGCACGAGTGGTTTTACTGTAGACAGGGAACGGCAGACACGATCGCGCTCACAACTTTATAGCCTGTGGTCCGCAGCCATATCCCGCTGAAGTCTTTGCGATCGGAGATTTGAAATCTTCATAACATTCTCCTCGTGTCTGTGGTGTGCACGGTCTGTCGCACATTTAAAGATCGCTTAAGACTGAAAAATCCTGTAGTGTGCAGCGGCCTTCAGTGTCAGTCTGTTTTAGTACTAGTAGTTGTCAGTTCTTGGACCCTGCTCTGCTCCTTGAAATACAAATATTTACCTTTACATCATTCATGGGAGTAGTGGTAGGAGTGGTATCTGCAGCTTGCTTTATGGTTTAGTTGGTAGCCTGCTTTATCTCCAGTCTGTAGTAGTATTAGTAGCAGTAGTATTCGTGGTAGTAGTAGTAATCTTGTAAGCATCTCAGTACCACAGTCAGCTCCATGTATACTTTCATTCTTGTCTTCTTGTAGTAGTAGTAGTATAAGTGGTGGTAATGGTAGTAGAAGTGGTAGTGGTAGTTGAAGTGGTAGTAGTAGTAAAAGTAGTTGTAGTAGTAGTAGTAGTAGTAGTAGTAGTAACAGTAGTAGTAGTAGTAGTAGAAATAGTAGTAGTAATAGAAGTAGTAGAAGTAGTGGTAGTAATGGCAGTAGTAGTAGTAGTAGAAGAAGAAGTGGTAGTAGTAGTAGTAGTAGTAGTATAAGTGGTAGTAATGGTAGTAGAAGTGCTAGTAGTGGTTGTAGTAGTATGGTAGTAGTAGTAGTAGTAGTGGTAGTAGTAGTAGAAGTGGTAGTAATGGTAGTAGTTATGGTAGTTATAGTGCTAGTATTGGTTGTAGTAGTAGTAGTAGTAGTAGAAGTGGTAGTAATGGTAGTAGAAGTGCTAGTAGTGGTTGTAGTAGTAGTAGTAGTAGTAGTAGTAGAAGTGGTAGTAATGGTAGTAGTAATGGTAGTAGTAGTGGTAGTAATGGTAGTAGTAGTAGTAGTAGTAGTAGTAATGGTAGTAGGCTAGTAGTGGTAGTAGTAGTAGAAGTGGTAGTAATGGTAGTAGTAGTAGTAGTAGTAGTAGTAGTAGTAGAAGTGGTTCATCATAGTTCATAGTGCTTTATTATTATGCTTTATTGTCAAAAACAATCATATGTACATGTACATAGAATGAAGTAGTAGGCTAGTAGTGGTAGTAGAAGTGGTAGTAATGGTAGTAGTAGTGGTAGTAATGGTAGTAGTAGTAGTAGTAGTAGTAGTAGTAGAAGGGGTAGTAATGGTAGTAGGCTAGTAGTGGTAGTAGTAGTAGTAATGGTAGTAGTAGTAGTAGTAGTAGTAGTAGTAGTAGTAGTAGAAGTAGTAGAAGTGGTAGTAGGCTAGTAGTGGTAGTAGTAGTGGTAGTAGTAGTAGTAGTAGAAGTGGTAGTAGGCTAGTAGTGGTAGTAGTAGTGGTAGTAATAGTATTATCATAGTCTCCTTCACGTTGTGTGCGGTGTCTAAACTTACCTTTGATTCCACTGCCCTCTAGTGGTCACACATGAGAATTACACCTCCCAGTATTTTTTTATTATCTAAGTTTTTTCCACCCTCATCTCACTTAAACCCAGTAATAGTTTAAATCTGTTTTGCATTTGGGTAAATAAGCTCAAAATAACATGAAAATAAGTGTTTTTTTCACCATACCATCAAAAACTACAGATATTTTCACCAGACAGTATGCCCCCCTCATGTACTTTTATTATATTTGAACACTGTTTGAAGCCTTGTTGTTGTTGCAGATGGGAAGCTGAAGACGTGGGTGTACGGAGTAGCAGCAGGAGCCTTCGTCCTCCTCGTCTTCATCATCTCCATGACGTACCTAGCATGGTAACGACACATGCACACTACAGTACACCTTACACACAGGTACAATCTCAGCTCTGTTTTTTTTTTTTGGCAAAACTTCATAATAATCGCACCTGAAGTAGCCTTAACTTATTGTGTAACTTTTCTGGAGAGCGTCTGCAACCCATTTGTCTCCATGGAGATGTTAATGCTTTAGTTTAATGCCATAGTTTGGACAATTTAAACCAATCTGTCTTAAATGTATTAAACTCCAGGTGTTTATGTGCTCAAAAATATCTTTAAAAACATGAATTCTTACTGTGAGTGGAATCGCCTCTCCACAAATCTAATCTAATAAATCTAATAAAAATCTAATAAAAATGTTATTTGGCCTGCAAGTCTCGATGGATAGTCATACTGTGGAACATTCTGGGCACATCTCCATGGAGACAAGCAGATGAAGCACAAATTACACAATGTACATTTAATAAAGCGTGAACAAAGAAATAATGAATGTAATGAACATGTTTATTAAGAATGCTAATTATTACTCTAACACTCTAACTAAAGTGACATTGTGTAACTTTCTGGAGGCTGCATGGAAATAGACAGTAAAAAATATTTTGGAACATTTTCGGAACAACATATCCATCCAAACAATGTCAGGTAAGAGTCAGGTTTGTGGAGATGCAAGCCTGCGTACAGTAAGAGCACGGCTCAACTAGGGACATCTGGAAAAAAAAAAAGTGAATAGACCGGATTCAGACCGGGTTTACTCCTGTTTAGTCCTGTTTAGTCCTGGTTTAGTCCTGGTTTAGTCCTGGTTCAGTCGTGGTTTAGTCTTGGTTTAGTTTTGGTTTAGTCCTGGTTTAGTCTTGGTTTAGTCTTGGTTTAGTCTTGGTTTTTAGTTTTGGTTTAGTCCTGGTTTAGTCTTGGTTTAGTCCTGGTTTAGTCTTGGTTTAGTCCTGGTTTAGTTTTGGTTTAGTCTTGGTTTAGTCTTGTTTTAGTTTTGGTTTATTCCTGGTTTAGTCTTGGTTTAGTCTTGGTTTTTAGTTTTGGTTTAGTCCTGGTTTAGTCTTGGTTTAGTCCTGGTTTAGTCTTGGTTTAGTCCTGGTTTAGTTTTGGTTTAGTCCTGGTTTAGTCTTGGTTTAGTTTTGGTTTAGTCCTGGTTTAGTCTTAGTTTAGTCTTGATTTAGTCTTGGTTTTTAGTTTTGGTTTAGTCCTGGTTTAGTTTTGGTTTAGTCCTGGTTTAGTCTTGTTTTAGTTTTGGTTTAGTCCTGGTTTAGTTTTGGTTTAGTCCTGGTTTAGTCTTGTTTTAGTTTTGGTTTATTCCTGGTTTAGTCTTGGTTTAGTCTTGGTTTAGTCCTGGTTTAGTCCTGGTTTAGTTTTGGTTTATTCCTGGTTTAGTCTTGTTTTAGTTTTGGTTTAGTCCTGGTTTAGTTTTGGTTTAGTTTTGGTTTAGTCCTGCCCTAGTCCCATTTTATTTATGGTTCAAGTCTTTGCACCTTGAAAGGACAAGTCATTTGTTTATTTTCATTTCATTATGTTGCTTTATTTATTGTATGTATGTTTTCCATTTTTAGATTTATTTAGGGCTGCACAATTTTGAAAAATAAAAATCCATTTGTAATTTTTCTGAAAGTCCGAGCTGAGTCTTCGCGTCCAGGAGCGTTCATATTTAAAGCAGAAATAAAACACAAACTTCTAAACTAACGCAAGTAGGACTGCAGAGATTAATTCCGTAATCGTGACTAAAATAATAATAATAATAATAATATTTTGATAATTGTAATTGTTATCTGGATTATACAAACTGTAAAACAAATACGGAAAAACATTTTATAACAAAGATTATGTTACATTCTTAATATTACTAAATTAGAAAGAACAAATTAAAAGTAAAAACATGATCTATTTAGAAGCCTTCAGTCTTTATTTCAGCCTTTATGGAGGTTGTTTTGCACATCGTATTTCTGAAGCCAGGAGTGTCGTCGAAATCAAAAATAGAAAGACTCCCGCACTCTGTCATAACACGCTTACCGGGAGACGTTCGGAAACATGCAGATGACAACTTCTGATGTACTTCCCGACACTGGGCATGTGATAAAACCGTGGATTCAGCAGCAGCGTCTTCACAACCTGCCAAAGTTTTCCACGGGGGACGGGACTCGTGTCTTCGATGTCACTTACAGACAGCTGGTTGGAACTGTTGATCTGCCGAACATAACAATGACTTTTTTTTTAAATTAAGTTAGACAAATTATCCATCCATCTTCTTCCGCTTCTCCATTTCTGGGTCCCTGGGGCAGCAGTCCAAGCAGATCTGCCACCCAGAACACAACGCAAAAGCCTCCATGAATCCTCCTGTGGGTGATGGGTCCACAGGAGGACGGCCCACGTCACAACTGGCCTTAATTTAATTCTGCCATGGGGAGACCATGTGCTACCAGTGTCTACAGACACAGGCGAGGTGGGGTTAAGTGTCTTGCCCAAGGACACAGCTCTCGTCTGTGGGAGCTGGGATCACACATGGCCAACCTGTGGAGAGCGGGATTCCAAACTGCCAACCGCTGAATCATTAGAAACGCTCTACCAACTGAGCTACTGCCGCCCTTAGACAAATTATATTGTATTCTTTCTTTTTTCATTTTATAAATTGCAGATTTATTTATGTATGTATTATAATAGACAAATTATAATACATAAATTAATAGGCAATTTATAAAAGGAAAAAAGAAAGAATCCAATGACATCTAGATGAAGAAAACCGACCAATTTTCTCAGTTTTCCAAGATTTTGTCAGAGTTACTATCGCCAACAAAGGAACTCGTCATCCGCATGTTTCCAAACATCTTCAAAGTTCAAAGTTCAGCTTTATTGTCAAAAACCATATGTACAGGTTGCACACACAGGATTTGAAATTGCAGCGCCCCCTAGGCCCACAGTGAACATAAAACATGTGATAAACAAGACAATAAACACCATGACTAAAACATCACATATACCCAAAAGTGCTGTACAATAAACTTTATATAATACAAATCAGTAAAACACACAATGTGTAGCGTAATAAAGCTCAAATGGTGTCATTTATGCAGCAGCGTCAGTGTCATTTAAGCAGCAGCGTCAGTGTCATTTAAGCAGCAGCGTCAGTGTCATTTAAGCAGCAGCGTCAGTGTCATTTAAGCAGCAGCATCAGTGTCATTTAAGCAACAGCGTCAGTGCCATTTAAGCAGCAGCGTCAGTGCCATTTAAGCAGCAGCGTCAGTGTCATTTAAGCAGCAGTGTCAGTGTCATTTAAGCAGCAGTGTCAGTGTCATTTAAGCAGCAGTGTCAGTGTCATTTAAGCAGCAGCGTCAGTGTCATTTAAGCAGCAGCGTCAGTGTCATTTATGCAGCAGTGTCAGTGTCATTTATGCAGCAGCGTCAGTGTCATTTATGCAGCAGTGTCAGTGTCATTTATGCAGCAGCGTCAGTGTCATTTATGCAGCAGTGTCAGTGTCATTTAAGCAGCAGCGTCAGTGTCATTTATGCAGCAGTGTCAGTGTCATTTATGCAGCAGCGTCAGTCTCATTGAAGCAGCAGCGTCAGTCTCATTTAAGCAGCAGTGTCATTTAAGCAGCAGTGTCAGTGTCATTTAAGCAGCAGCGTCAGTGTCATTTAAGTGTCTTCTGATGTTGTGACACAAGCGTGAATAGAGCCCATTGCTAAAAGTTTCCTTTATTTACAGTGGAGCAATGTTTTGGCACATAGGCAAAAAAAAGCGTTATTTGTAAGTGCATTTTTTAAAAATGTGTCTAAGAATTGTCACTGTACAAGAATCCCATGTATTTCAGAACCTAAACTACAAATATTCGTATAAATTGCAGTTTTCATTGTGAGATATTGTGCAGCCCTAAATTCATCCGCATCTTTGTTCATTTCATTTGTCCTTTTTTTTTGTCTTTCATTTTGTCTTCCATCGTCCATCCATCCTCACTCACTGTAACATCAGCGTTTGGCTCAGCTCCACGCTGCCCCCCTCTGACGGGGAGGGGTACTGGGCGGAGCCTGACTGCCCCACGGAGCCTTACCTGTGCCCCGCCTGTCAGAAGCTGGAGAGGGAGGGGCCACAGCGGCTCGGCCAATCAGAGGAGCCGATACTGGGGCCTTGTCTGACAGAGCGGTCTTCACCTCTGCTCGCCCCATCACCCCCGCAGCCTCAAATCGAAACGCTCATCACATAATCGCGCTTTAACAGAAACATGTGCCTGATCAACATGTGCCCGTGCTCCCTCTCAAAGCTTCAACCCCAAGAGGTAAAAAAAAAAAACAGAATAAACTTAGAAGTACAAAACACTTTCAGCTCTTAAGATGTTTTTAATACACTGAGCAGTACTAAAGTGGAATTAAACTGTTTTTTTCCCCCCACTACTGCACAGTGTTTATGGTGTTGAATGGAATTATCTACTGTTACTAGTCATTTCTTATCAAATCTGATTAGGCAGTGTTTAGCTTAAAGGGATATACCACCCCCAGGTCAAACTTGGGCATCTCCCCACAGTCCAGAGACTAAAATAAGTGGTGGAAAGCGTTTTCCTGATGACCCAGCCATTGTCCGAGTCTGTCAGCACTGAACGCAGCGGCGGCGACGTTAGACTGGAGTCTAACGACGCCAACGAAATATTTCGGCCAAAAGGAATTAATTTGCTCGATGCGTTTCCCAATTACTTCCTGTGTAGTGCGCATTCATATCGAGTGCAAATAAATGTGCAAATCAACACGGAGAGCTTGACTTGGTCATTTTGGGTGGGAACTATTTTTCAGTGCGGAAAAAGACAGACGAAGCACACACCACGCTGCGTAACGGGAACTGCCAACCTGGTGCGTAACAGGGATTCCCTTGTCAGCGTGGTGTGTGCTTCGGCTGTGTTTTTCCGCACTGAAAAATAGTTCCCACCCAAAATGACCAAGTCAAGCTCTCCGTGTTGATTTGCACATTTATTTGCACTCGATATGAATGCGCACTACACAGAAAGTAATTGGGAAAAGCACCGAGCAAATTAATTCCTTTTGGCCGAAATCTTTCGTTGGCGACGTTAGACGTTAGATACCGCGGTGGTCAGTGCTGACAGACTCGGACAATGGCTGCGTCACCAGAAAAACGCTTTCCACCACTTTTAGTCTCTGGACTGTGGGGAGATGCCCAAGTTTGACCTGGGGGTGGCATATCCCTTTAAAGTGATAGTTTTTTGTTTTTGTTTTTATGTGAATCTGTACGGCGTCCCCTTCAGCAGTGTCGTGCATTAACACTGACTTACCCCTGACAGTGTCCTCTGAGCCGAGTTCTGCCCCGGTTCTGGAGCTGACGAAAGTAGCGGGGACAGTTAATAAAGCTTGTTTTTCTTCTCAAAACAAAAAGTGATATATTTGCGTCACAAAACAGTTGCACACGAAAAAGCCGGCAGTCTAAATCACTTGGTGCTATTTTCTCTCGAGTCGTATCACTATTATTACTATCATTATTATTATTATTATTATTAGCTTGTTAGTACGACTCGAGAGAAAATAGCACCAGTAGCACTGCTGAAGGGGACGCCATACAGATTCACATAAAAAAAAAAAACGAACTATCCCTTTAAGGTAGAATTATTATTATTAGAACCATTTTTCAATCTCAGTGCGTCAATTCTGCAAGAAAACACAAACAATATTTCCAGAGATAATTAAAGGCAGAGCTCAGGTCATCTCCTGTGCTCTGCTGCCATCTTGTGTTCAAACTCATCATCTACGTCTTTTTGTGTTTGTCCTGGTTTCAACCTTGTCCTGGTTTAGTTCTCGTTTAGTCCTAGTCTGTTTCTATTATAGTCCTGGTTTAGTCCTGGTTCAGCCATGGTTTAGCACCGGTGTAGTCCCAGTTCAGTCCTGGTTCGGTCCTGGTTTATTCCTGATCTAGTCCTTATATAGTCCTCGTTTAGCACCTGTTTAGTTCTGGTCTAGTCCTCGTATAGTCCTGGTTCAGTCCTGGATTAGTCTGGTCCTGTTATAGTCCTGGTTTAGTCTTGGTCTAGTTCTGGTTTAGTCCTAGTCTATTCTTATATTATTATAGTCCTGATTCAGCCCTGCTTTGTTCCTAATTTTAGTCCCAGTCTAGCCCTGTTTTAGCCCTGGTTTGATCCTTGTCCAGTTTAAATATAGTCCTGGTCTAGTCCTGGTTTAGCCCTGGTTTAGTTCTCCTTTAGTCCTAGTCTATTTCTATAATAGTCCTGGTTTAGTCCTGGTTTGATCCTGGTTTGATCCTAGTTCAGCCATGGTTTAGCCCCGGTTCAGTCCTGGTTTGGTCCTGATCTAGTCTTTGTATACTCCTAGTTTAGCGTTGGTTTAGTTCAGGTCTAGTCCTGGTCTAGTCCTGGTCTAGTCCTGGTTCAGTCCTGGATTAGTCTGGTCCTGTTATAGTCCTGGTTTAGTCCTAGTCTATTCTTATTATAGTCATGATTCGGTCCTGGTTCAGCCCTGGTTTGATCCTTGTCCCGTCCAAATATAGTCCTGGTCTGGTCTGGTCCAGTCCTGGTCTTGTCCTGGTCCAGTCCCGGTCCAGTCCTGGTCCAGTCCTGGTTTAGCCCCGGTTCAGTCCTGGTTCAGTCCTAGTTTAGTCCTGATCTAGTCCTTGTATAGTCCAAGTTTAGGGTTGGTTTAGTCCTAGTCCAGTCCTGGTCCAGTCTCAGTCCAGACCCGGTTCAGTCCTGGTCCAGACCCGGTCCAGTCCTGGTCCAGTCCTGATTTATCCCCGGTTCAGTCCTGGTTCAGTCCTAGTTTAGTCCTGATCTAGTCCTTGTATAGTCCAAGTTTAGGGTTGGTTTAGGGTTGGTTTAGTCCTAGTCCAGTCCTGGTCCAGTCTCGGTCCAGACCCGGTCCAGCCCTGGTCCAGACCCGGTCCAGTCCTTGTCCAGACCCGGTCCAGTCCTGGTCCAGACCCGGTCCAGTCCTGGTCCAGTCCCGGTCCAGTCCCGGTCTAACTCCTGTCTCCTCTTCCAGTAAAAAGCCAAAGAAGCCCCAGAGGAGGCAGATGAACAACCGCCTCAAGCCCCTGACGCTGGCCTACGACGGGGACGCGGACATGTGACCATCACTCCCCCCCAGCCCCTCCCACCTGGGGGTCGCCATGGAAACCCCGCCGTCGCCCGTCACCATGGAAACCCCCGCCTCGACACCGCCACAGGGACGCACAGGGTCGCCATGGTTACCCCCCTCACCACCGCACCATCAGGCTGCCTCTGGCCAAACGCTACGGACTTTCTCCGACTTCTGACCACCTCCACACTGCAAAAATAAGGATCTGTTTGAGCTGGCTTTACTCGAATTTTAATCTGAATTTGAGTCGTTCTGACGAGTTTAGATTTGTTAAACGTATGCAACATTTTTTAAATCAAAAATTCCTTCAAATCTTGCAAAATAGCAGTAATTTTCATTCAGATTTGAGGTAAAATTTGTCAAAAAAGAAAAAATAAATAAAATTAGAACAGAATAAAATACGAAAAAGTCAGATTTTTTTAAATATTCTTTCAGGTATTTGGCATATTTTACACCTGATGCCCTTCCAATCATAACCAGCCCCATACATTTTTCACAAATTTTCAAGAACATAAAATAATAAGATGCAATTAAAAATTAAAAATTTTACTTTCTTTTAAACCCATCTGGAATTTCTACAATTATTTTAAAATAAATTGAAACAAGTAAACATAATTGGGTAAATTAATCAAACTAATTGAAACTGCTTAAATTAAGATTAATATTCAAACTTTGTATATTCATTCAGGGATTTGGCGTACATTTACCCCTGATGCCCTTCCAGTCACAACCACCCGCACAAAACAAACACATTCTCATTACTTTAGCATTTTTTTAAAGAAATTAGAAGAAAATAGAACATAGCAATAATAAAACGATTTCAAATTAAGTCGAAACTCATCACATAATTGAGTTTTTTGAGTCATTAAAACTGCTTAAAATAATAATATTCTGAATTTATATATATCTTTTCATGAATTTGGCATACTTTTACACATAGTAGTGCAAGTTTTTCGTACAGCACAATTAATATACAAATAATTCAAAGTGTCAGATGCCCTTCCAGTCACAACCAGGTCCAAAAAATAAATAAATCCTCAGTCCATTGGCACAAACTTTTCAAGAATATAACATAACACAGTAACGCTCAGATTTCACTTTCTTTTTAAACCTACTGGGGATTTCAAAAAGTATTTTCAGATAAATTAAAACAAATTACATAATTGGGATTAAAACTACATCTATGTATGTATCTATGTAAAGTAGAAAGTAAAAAAGCATTATACTATTTTATATTCTTTTAAACCTACCGGGAATGACTAAAAACATTTTAAAATTCAGTTCCATCACTGAAATTGTTTGAGTAAATAAAAATGAAACTGGTTAAAACGGTTTAAATTAAGACTAATATTCTGAATTCATCTGTCTTTTTGGGATTTGGCGCTTACTTTTAGGCCAGATGCCCTTCCAGTCACAACAAGGTTTTTGCATTCTTTGTCCTGGTTTAGTTTCAACTTAGTCTCGTTCAGACCTGGTTTAGTCCTAATTTAGGGCTGATTTAGTCCTGGTTCAGTCCTGGTTTAGTCCTGGTTTAGTCCTGGTTTTGTCCTGGTTTATTTCTGGTTTAGTCCTGGTTTAGTCCTGGTTTAGACCTGGTTTAGTCCTGGTTTAGACCTGGTTTAGTCATGGTTTAGTTCTGGTTTAGTCCTGGTTTAGTCCTGGTTTAGACCTGGTTTAGTCATGGTTTAGTTCTGGTTTAGTCCTGGTTTAGTTCTGGTTTAGTCCTGGTTTAGTCCTGGTTTAGACCTGGTTTAGTCCTGGTTTAGTTCTGGTTTAGTCCTGGTTTAGTCCTGGTTTAGTTCTGGTTTAGTCCTGGTTTAGACCTGGTTTAGTCCTGGTTTAGACCTGCTTTAGTTCTGGTTTAGTCCTGGTTTAGACCTGGTTTAGTCCTGGTTTAGACCTGCTTTAGGTCTGGTTTAGTCCTGGTTTGGACTTGGTTTAGTCTTGGTTTAGTCTTGGTTCAGTGCTGGCTCAGTCCTAGTATAGTCCTGGTTCAGTCCTGGTTTAATCCTGATTTAGCTCTGGTTTAGTCCCGGTTCAGTCCTGGTTTAGTTCTGGTTTAGTCCTGGTTTAGACCTGGTTTAGTCCTGGTTTAGACCTGCTTTAGTTCTGGTTTAGTCCTGGTTTAGTCCTGGTTTAGTCCTGGTTTAGTTCTGGATTAGTCCTGGTTTAGTCCTGGTTTAGTCCTGGTTTAGTCCTGGTTTAGTCCTGGTTTAGTTCTGGATTAGTCCTGGTTTAGACCTGGTTTAGTCCTGGTTTAGACCTGCTTTAGTTCTGGTTTAGTCCTGGTTTGGACTTGGTTTAGTCTTGGTTTAGTCTTGGTTCAGTGCTGGCTCAGTCCTAGTATAGTCCTGGTTCAGTCCTGGTTTAATCCTGATTTAGCTCCGGTTTAGTCCCGGTTCAGTCCTGGTTTGGTCCTGGTTTATTCCTGATCTAGTCCTTATATAGTCCTAGTTTGGAGCTGGTTCAGATCTGGCCTAGTCCTCGTCTAGTCCTAGTATAGTCCTGGTTCAGTCCTGGATTAGTCTGATCCTGTTATAAAACAGCACAAAAAAATCACCCAATAAAGTGATTCCCCTGGTAGAATTTGTTTAATTTTATAACTGAACACATTAATGCTAAATTTGTACTTTTAAAGAAAAACATTTCCAAATATATTTAAAAATAAATTGAAACAAATCACATAATTGAGATAATTTAAGTAAACTGGTCAAAACTGCTTCAATTAAGATTAAGATTCTAAATTTGGTGATCTTTTCGGGCACTTACTTTTACTCCAGATGCCCTTCCAGTCACAAGAACCTTCTCAGATTCTTATTTCTGCAGTGCTTCCATCGCAGCCGTGGTGTTTTTCAGTTTTCACTCGAGCCTTCATGATTTTGTATAAATATTTTTGTGTATTTTTCTGCCTTGGAACCATCCACCACTGCCGCCAAGCCCTGGTCGGAGAGTCTTGCCCAAAAGCACAAACTCACTGGTTCAGGTTGTGGCGGCTCACAGGGAGGACGCCGAACTCACCGAACTCACCGAACTCACCGAACTCACCGAACTTCAACCGAGTTTTGTTTACTTAAAAAAATGAGTTGAACTGACGCTGCGAAAACAGATCTGAAAACGGCGGAAATGACCTGTGGAGGAAATATTCCTTTTACAATGAGTAGTTTTTTAGAGTTTTGCTGTGACAGGAAAAATAGCATCAAGTAACATGCTAACACGCACTTCCTGATGATCCAGTAGAGCGATTTATAATAGATGAAACAGGCCAATGCGGATGTATTTTGGCCTCAAGAGCTGCTTATATGATATCTGTACTGGGGCAAGATACATTTTACTCAAATATATAAGGAAAATATGGGTACAGGAACTTATTTTTTTTATTTTATGGCCAAAAAAATAAATAAAAAAATTCTAGAAATAAACTGCAGTCGCAAAATTCACCTGAAATAACAATTGGCAAATGATTCTGTATTGAAAAAAAGCACATTTTGTAGTTTGAAATAGTCATAAACAATAGGTTATGACTATAAACTATTATAAACTGTTGTTATAATATAGATATAGGTTACAGTCATTTGAATTTGAATCTGTATGAATATTATTTAACTTTCCCCCCCTAAACTATTTAATCTGTCCATTGGATATTTCATAATTTATGCCTTTTTTTTTTCTTTTTTTTTAAAACTCTGATAGAATTAACTTAAAATCATGAATCAAATATTACTACAAATACATTTTTTAACTTCAAAACACGGCTCATTTATTACAAATTTAATCTAATTATGTTCTGCAACTTATTTATCCTGCGAGTAATTTCTGGACAGCTTTGTATGAATTAAAGTCCACGAATATAAACAGAAGAATCCCATAATTAGGACATGTCTTAAAGGTCCCATTTCACTTTCTGAGGTTTTTGAACGTTAATGTGAGCTCCCCTACCCTGTTTAGGCCCCCCCCCATGGCTAAAAGTTGCGAAATGTGTAAACTGAGCATTTGCGATCCTTTTCCGCGTTTGAAAAAAAGACAGCTCAAACGGGCGATTCTGAACAAGGAAACTATATGACATCACACTGAAGCAAAAATGCAAATGCAGTTCCACCGCCCGTCTGGATGTCTACCCACCGTCACGGCCAGAGTTTGGACCGCAAACGAGCTACGCAATGCGAGATGCGTTTTTTTATTTGCCTGGAGGCACGTGAGAGTGTTTCCAGGCTCGGATGTCCTTTACCCGACCCTCTGGACCTCTGAAACAGCAGTGGTTTCATTTTATTTTCTGTGGAAATGTGTTTATTTTTCAATGGAAATCATCTCATATTTTCCTCGGGCATAAAGCACACATCGCACCGCTAAATGAGGAAAGAGCGGAGAGTTTGGCCACGCCCCCACCCGCTGCACTGGCCTGTCTCTGTCCTTCTCATTTGCATTCAAGCAACAACGCCCAGAATAAAGTGTTCCAGAGAGATATTTTTGACTCTGACTGTGTTCATGGGTCTTTCTCATGCACTGAGTGTTGATTTTGAAGAAGGATTCATTTACAGTATTAGGGAACCATTAAGGAGCCATATAAAAGCATCAAGAAGTACCATGTCATGGGACCTTTAATGATTAAATTCACAATTTGCAAGTAGAACGGTGTGCAGGATTCTTCTCTGTTCATGTTTTTGGGTGGCTTCCTCTCCTCCAACGCACCCATATCAAGAAATTTTAAGTGAATTAAAGGAAAATTAAAGTTTTTTTTACAATCTGAGCCTTCTTTCGGCAATAAAACAAGTAGTTTTACTCACCCATAGCAGTTTGGTGTCAATTGGAGCAGTATCCCAGAAGTTATGTTGAGCCGTTCTGTTCTACCAATGATCCCGTATCCGTTAGCGTGAGTGCTCGGGGCATTACTTTGTGTCCAAATAACACAAACTTTAGCACTTTTCAAATCACAGAAGATCGCTGTGTCAGAGTAGACATTTAGTGGATTCCAAAATGGCCTGAAACCCGATATGCAGCTATAGTTTCATTTGATGACGTCATCAGAGAGGACAGTGCGCATGCGTGAACTCAGCTGTTTTGTAAACACCGCTAGTCCGAAAGAAGCTAACACCGCTCTGAACTTTACTTTTCTGTTGCGATATCGGGTTTCAGGCCGTTTTGGAATGTACTAAAAGTCTACCCTGACACAGCGATCTTCTGTGATTTGAAAAGTGCTAAAGTTTGTGTTATTTGGACACCGCAAATCAGTGCCCCGAGCACTCACGCTAACGGATATGGGATCATTAGTAGAACAGAACGGCTCAACATAAGTTCTGCGGTACTGCTCCAATTGACACCGAACTGCTATGGGTGAGTAAAACTACTTGTTTTATTGCCAAAAGAAGGCTCAGATTGTAAAAAAACGTTACTTTTCCTTTAAAGTCTAAACATTATGAGACGTCCTAAGACTAATTCTGTCATTAAAGAGTCTTATTACGTTGGAAAATAAAGGCCTAATCAGAATATTGGAGGATCTGATATGGAACCAATCCATTATGGATATCGTTACATCCCTAATATCTAGAAACAAATTATACAGATTAAAAAATTCAGACTGGTCCAAATTACTCAAAACAACTTAAAGCACTCTACTCAAGTCCTTTAAGTTGTGCGGATGTGTTTTTGAAAGCACCTGGAGTTTTGTTTAGTTTCATTAACGAATGTTGGGGTAAGGTTTTATTATTTTATACATGTCCAAAAGCTCTGTTTCACTCCATGATGTCATGAAGTGGTACAATACTTTTCCAAATTTGCGTGGTTTGTGTTTTAAACATGTGTGAATCAAACAAAACACAAATCCAGCTATGTTTTTAGTGAGGAAAAAGCATGACAGAGATTACATAGATCAGAAAACAGTACAATATGGGATTTTTCACCTTTTTATTGTTAAATAACTAAATTAAAATCATAAATATTGTGTTCAAACAACCATTCCGTTTCTTTTCTAGCTCAGTTCTTCAATATTTCTCTACCTGTGTTCAAAATAATCTAGAAACTAATTATATAGGCTCATATTAAATCAATTCAGACTACTATTCTACTCCTTTACATCATTATACATCTCCAAAATCTCTTTTTCACCCCATGATTTCATGAAGTGGCACAGTACTTTTCCAGATTTGCAGGGTCTGTGTGTCAACCATGTGTATTCACACAACAAAATACAAATCCAGCAATATACAATATTGCAATATGTTTTTTTCCCACTTTTATATTGTTAAAGATCCCATGACATGGTACTTCTTGATGCTTTTATATGGCTCCTTAATGGTTCCCTAATACTGTAAATGAATCCTTCTTCAAAATCAACACTCAGTGCATGAGAAACAGAGATAAGATGAGAAAGAGTCATAAATATCTCTCTCAAACTCTTTATTCTGGGCGTGTTGCTTGAATGCAAATGAGGAGAAAGACCTGGCCTATAGTAGAGGGTGGGGGCGTGGCCAAACTCTCCGCTCTCAGCTCTCAGCTGATCCATTTCCGTGTTTTTGCACGGGGGGAGAGATTTGAAGCATTCCATTGAAAAATAAACACATTTCCACAGAAAATAAAATTAAACCACTGCTGTTCAAAGGTCCAGAGGCTCAGATAAAGGACTTCCGAGCCTAGAAACACTCGGACGTGCCTCCAGGCAAATAAAAAAATGCATTTCGCATTGCCTAGCGCATTCGCAGTCCAAACTCTCTGGGCGTGATTTACAGAGACGCTGAGTACAGACAGACGGGGGTGGAACTGCATTTGCATTTCTTTTTTCGATCTGACGTCAATCAGGTGCCTTGTTCAAAATCGCCCGTTTGAGCTCCGATTTTTTGTAACGCAGAAAAGGATCGCAAATGCTCAGTTTAGACATTTCGCAACTTTTAACCATGGGTTAAAATTTCATGCCATGGGACCTTTAAATAGCATTAACATAAAATCATAAATATTACATTCAGACAACCATCAATTTCTTTTCTAGCTCAGTTCTCCAATACTTCTCTACCTGTGTTCAAAATAATCTAGAAACTAATTATACAGGCTCATATTAAATCAAATCAAACTTGTCCAAACTCCTCAAAACGGCCTAATATTCTCTCCTCGAGTCGTTGAAGTCGTGCGGATGTGTTTCCGCAGCGTCGCTCCGCCCTCACGCTCCAGCCTGCCCCTCCCTTTGATTTCCAGGCATAACTTTTGCACTATATTAGTGCAGCATGATACGATGTACTTTACTTGTCTAGCTTGGCCATAGGAAACTGCCTCTCTCAATACAAGATGATGGAAGCGCTAGAAATGTTTCAAAAAGGACAAAAAAAAACAGAAAAGTAGAACACTTTTTTGCAGACACGATGTTTCATAATATTTTCTTCTATTACCTCTTGTATGTGGTGGGGGACTGGGTCATTGTAAATAGGTTTTGGCTGGTCTGAAATTTGAAGTTTTTATGGTGTAAGCTGCTGCCTGACGATGTCTCTACTGTGGATTATTTCTACTTTTGTAAATGCCCCCTAGCTGTGAGCGGCGGAACAGGAAAGAGGAGGACCAAAAGCGTAACTTAAACGAAATTAGCTCAGAGTGACATGTTGGACGACGCACTTCACTAAAACTAAAACGGAGCGAACGTCTTTAGATTTAAGGCTTATTGTTTCACCTCCTGGTTGGACACAGGCTGCAGATGCGGCAGACGAAGAGTTTATTCCACAGATCTGACCTGTAACTTGGCTTGATGGTGGCTCCTGATCCTGATTAAAGCCATACTGTGGAACATTCAACGCAAAACTGTCTCATTAACATGGAAACAAAAAGGCAATGGACCTTCTACCAGGAAAGTTACATCTTTAAAGTTTAATTTTTAGGAGAAAATTGGGTCTCTGGAGGGCCACCAGATGAGATCTTCTCCAAAAAAACACTTCCGGTCTCTTTCCTGTTCCTCTTCTCAAATGATCTTTCGCTCTATCTTCAGGTACTCGAGAAAAACGACAGAAAATAACCCCGTTTGTACGAGCAGCTTCACTCACTGTATGCAAATCAGCTGGACTACTGCCCCCTACAGTCCACTGTCCACACGGCACTCCGACGTTCTGTGTTGCTAGTACGTTAATAATGGAATGTTTCGTTTCTATTTCCGGGAATATGATTTGTAAATAAAGTGCTAATTATTTTCTTTTTTTTTCCTTTTTAATTAATTTATTGTTCATGTATTATAATATTAATAATAATTATATGTTTGTTTTTTACTGCACACACCCAACGCAAAAAAAAGATGTAAAATGGAATTCCAAATGTTCGGAATGTGGGTGTGCTCCGACCTCGTGGAAAACTCTGTACTTTTCCTACTCTTTGTTTATATGTATTTGACTAACTGCCCAATTAAAGGAGGGAAGGATTTCACTGGGTTCTGTGGTGCTGTTTTTATTGTGGATTTGGGATTGATCAGTCCTGGTTTAGTCCTGGTTTAGTTCTGGTTTAGTCCTGATTTAGTCCTGGTTTTATCCTGATTTGGTCATGGTTTAGTCCTGATTTAGTCCTGGTTTAATCCTGATTTAGTCCTGGTTTAGTCCGGTTTAGTCCGGTTTAGTCCTTGTTTTATCCTGATTTGGTCATGGTTTAGTCCTGATTTAGTCCTGGTTTAATCTTGATTTAGTCCTGGTTTAGTCCGGTTTAGTCCTGGTTTAATCCTGATTTAGTCCTGGTTTAGTCCTGGTTTAGTCCGGTTTAGTCTGGTTTAGTCCGGTTTAGTCCTAATTTAGTCCTGGTTTAGTCCGGTTTAGTCCTGGTTTAATCCTGATTTGGTCCTGGTTTAGTCCTGATTTAGTCCCAGTTTAGTCCTGATTTAATCCTGGTTTAGTCCTGATTTAGTCCCAGTTTAGTCCTGATTTAATCCTGATTTAGTCCTGGTTTAGTCCAGATTTTGTCCCGGTTTAGTCCTGATTAAGTCCTGGTTTAATCCTGATTTAGTCCTGATTTAGTCCCGGTTTAGTCCTGATTTAATCCTGGTTTAGTCCTGATTTAGTCCCGGTTTAGTCCTGATTTAGTCCTGGTTTAATCCTGATTTAGTCCTGATTTAGTCCTGGTTTAGTCCGGTTTAGTCCTGGTTTAATCCTGATTTGGTCCTGGTTTAGTCCTGATTAAGTCCTGGTTTAGTCCCGGTTTAGTCCTGATTTAGTCCTAATTTAGTCCTGGTTTAGTCCTGGCTTAGTCCTTTTTTTATTTTTATTTTTATTTAAAACAAGGACAGTTCTTCAGATTTAGTTCCAAGCTTCTTTCCATCTGCAGTCCTTGGGCAGGTACAGATTTACATTTGACCAACAAAATTTCATCAGTAACAGTGACTCCTTAAAATAAGTAATACAAATAATTTAGTAGTGATTCTGTTCTGGTTTTGTCCCGATTTAGTTCTTGTTTAATCCTGTTTTTCCCATTCTCAGTTTATGTGGAGCTCAGAACCTCCAGAATTCCCTCCCTGAGCTGCAGACTTCTGGGGTTCTGGGGTCTTTAGGTTTAACATGGAAACTAGCAACACAAATCATACTCATTCTGTTTTCTGATTGGATCATTTCCTTGAGAATCAAAACACCAAATTATAATATACACATCACATTTTTAAATTAGGAATCAGTCTTCATTATCTTATTAGTAAAACCTCTATTTGATTTGAAAATGCATCTTGGGGCACGGATCATGTAACAATAAATGGCAATAAAATTAAAAATGTCTCGGGCTCCTATTAGATTCTTCTCTTAATTTCAAAAAGCATGTGAAAAACATTAGTAAAACCTTAAAATACAACTTGGCAACTTTCAAAAACATAAGGAACTCGCTTTTTATAGAAGCAGCAAAAAGTTATTTAAATGCGATGATACTGTCACATTTCTCATATTGCATTTCAAGCAAATAAAACACTTTGAAGCCCTTAGAATCCATTTACAAACATGCACTCAAAATCCTTGATAAAAACACACAATTATAGCATCACTGTCTTGTACTGGACACGCATAAATTGCTTAGGTTTGATCATTTTATTTCCTTTTCCCAAGTACAAATGGTTTATAAGATTATTCACAATCTGGCTCCGCCTTCCCCTCAAAGAGTTCACTGATCTCAGAAGTAACGACTAGAATCACCAGAGCCTCTAGCAGCGGACTATGCAGTATTCCCAAGTGCAGAACTAGCCTGGCCCAGTCTCCATTCTCAAACCAAGCAACAAACTCCCTACTGAGCTGAGACACGGAAACAACTTCAGCAACTTTTCTAGAGAAGTAAGGAAGTGGTTCAGTGAAAACCAGAGCTGCACACACTGAAACATTTTAAATTGATATTATAAACGCTCTAATTGATGTTGCAAAACTACGCAATTATGTTTATTATAGTGAACCTTTAAAAAAGAAGAAAAAATATATATGTATGATTTAGTCTCTAGATTAGATTGTTGAGCTATAACTGTTCATTTTTTAGCATAATGAATTTGAAATGTAAGCAGTTTCTGCATTGAAATACAATGTATGATGAGGATGAACGGGAGTATGGAGTACGTTTTTTTTTTTTTTTTTGCACCGTATGTAATGTCCCTTGTCCTCTTCTCCCTAAAGGACTACAGATGGAAATGAGCTTTCAAGCTATAATCTGGTACAAGCATCTCTGCCTTTGGCAATATGTGGCTGTACAGCCATCCATCATTGTCTTGTTAAATAAATAAAATGAAAAAATGAATATTTGACGTTTAAAATACAATTAAACCTTTAAATAAAAATGTATTTCTAATATTAAATCTTCCATTGGGTAGTAAAGCTGTCATGTGCTCTCCTCACCACCAGAGGTCAGTAAAGGACAGCTCAGAGTGGGATGTTAGACTCACACTTCCTGCAGACACATTCAAACTGGGACAAAACCAGAGCTGAACCAGGTCCAGGTCTTGATCCTGGTCCAGGTCCAGGTCCAGGACCAAGACCAACAGGCAAAACAACTGAAGAGAGAGAAACTGTGAGTAAAACACTTGATATTCTTTTATTCTTCTATAAAAATGGTTTCATTAAAGGTCCTGCTCAAACCAGCTGAGCACGATTTAAAAGTTTACCCGGAGTTGTGTTTTGTTTCATTCACACGTTTTTTTTGTTTGTTGTTTTTTTGGAACTTCTTTTTCTTTTCAGTGATCACGCGCAGTCACACATTACATCACATTTACAGCACAAAATGGAACAGGTAATAAAAGTCAGGTATAAAAGTCTTTGGAGAGTTGATTTAAGTTGAAGCAAAATAAGAATATCTGCCATATTTCACAGATTATTATTATTATTTTTTTTTTTAAATATACATTGGATTAATCCACAACATATAAATTCTTTTGATAATACTCCACCAGTTCACACCAGTATTTCAAAGTCTTGTTATATGAAAAAAAAAGGAATAAATAAATAAAAATAAAATAGAAATAAAATAACAATATGTAATATAAAAATAAAATGAAAATGTAGGGCAACTCTAGTCTATTTACTTATAAAAGCATCTGTTTTTAGTTGTAATAATGCAGTCAGGTATTCCATATTATAAACCTCTTGGATTCTTTCTTGCCAGTTTACCTCTTGTGTCATCGTTGGGGGGTGTGGTTGTAACCATGATGCTGTAATAACTTTATTAGCAATGAAAAGAAGTATTCGCAATATGTCTGTATAAGTATTTTCTTCAAGATCATCCGGAAGTACCCCTACTATGAAATATGGTGGTTCTAGTGGTATGTAGACCTGCGCGATTAATCAATTAAATCGATTAATTCGACTTTACAGTTCAGGACAATGTGTTTTTATGAAAATCGATTTTTTAATTATTTTTTACATGCGAGCGGAACTAATGCGCGGCCACGTTTTACACGGGTAAGTTTAGTCCTGGTTTAGTCCTGGTTTAGACCTGGTTTCGTCCTGGTTTAGACCTGGTTTAGTTCTGGGTTAATCCTGGTTTAGTCCTGGTTGAGCCCTGCTCCTGGTTTAGACCTGGTTTAGTTCTGGTTTAGTCCTGGTTTAGACCTGGGGGGTATTCCACGAACGTCGCTAAACATAGCGGCGCCTAAGTGGTTAGTCCTCGCCTGAAGTAGCCGCAACTTAGTCTAAAGCCTGAAGTCGTTCCACTAACGCATCTCAGCTGCGCCTCAGCAGCGCTAACTTCAGCCGCGCCTATCCTGACCTGGCCTAGACGCGTGCACAGGGTACATAAGAAGGCCAGAACAAGCGACTGTCGAAAACGCGATCATGGCTAAGAGTCGGGCATTATTTCATCGCTTCGGAGCAGAAGTTGCTCATGAAACTGTATGATGAATACAAAGGCGCAATTACAAAGAAAGGCAACACGGTTGCTATAAATAAGGCGAGAGACGTGGTGTGGCAGAAGATCGCCGACCGCTTAAATGTGTAAGTTAAGTTCTATAAGAGTGCTGAATGTGGAGTTTCTTTCTAAGAAACGCTCGGTTCTAAGAAACGCAAGACGAGCCCGTGGGGGAGAGGGCTCGCTACGGTATTTCACGTGGGCGACACATGTTCAATACTCAAGAAGAGCAGTTGATGTCATAATAGATGTTTATATTGTAGAGCAGTTGTAATTTCTTTTTACTGTGTATTTACACAAACTAATAAGTGAAATTGCGTTACCTTCCCTTTGGAGCAGGAGTGGTGTTAATACTGTAAAGAGTCCTGCTGTGCAAGTCAAAAGGAAGCATAAAAACATTTTGCAGAGTGGTAAGTAGTTACCGAAGATGGCATCCAGTTGCTAGACCCTCCTCAGCAGTCCTCCAGCACTACCTTGCCTGATGTATGTGTGAGTATATGGAGAAACCGTACTCTGTTCTGTCTGGTGTTCTTGTTTCTAAAGGTTTCACCCATGTCCACAGGAAGAGGGCACAAGGGACTGATGAGGAGACGCTGTCTACGCAGATATCCCACAGGTAGTGTGTCTGTCACTGTGTTAACATTGTATCCTCCTTCCCTGCAGTATGAGCCAGTGGCTGCGTCCAGCAGAAATGAAGTGAGTTACTACTTTTATGCGTGTACATTTGGACACCATAATCGACTGTTCTACTTTTGCAGGATGTGCGCTCAATATACAAAAGGCACCTCCTGCTGAAAATGGAGTACACAAAATTAAAGATGAAGGTCTGGCTGGACATCCAAAAGCTCCAGAGAGATGTAATTTAAAAATAACAGTAGGACACGGTTTTGGGCGAAGGTAATTACATCATTTTTGATTTGGTTTCTTTTTTTTTTTACAGCTTGATGAAGATGAATAAAAAGACAAATGAAACAAATTATCCCCTTGTGAGTTTATTATTTTGTAAAGGCTTGAAATAATGGTGACAATATTAATTCACTAAAATACGTGTCTCTGTAGACGTTCCAGAGGGGCCCCTGTACCATAATATTTTGACCGGGAAAGGTGCTTCTCACCTGGGCAGGAGTTGTAGGAGAGAGCCCGTGGTTGTCTGGAAGTCTGTGGCTGACTTCCAGAGGGGCCCCTGTACCATTGTTGTTGATGGTGGACTCCCATCAGCAGCCTCAATGGCTTCAGGTCCAATTTGGTCCCAGGGGTCCTCCAATTCCACAGGGGGCATCTGCTCCCGACAAACAGACGCAATATTGTGCAGGACCGCACAGGCTACACAAATATCGCATGCCCTCTGGAGCCACCCGCAGACTTTTGAGGCACTGAAATCTGGATTTCAGCTGCCAAATGTTATTTCTATCCGGGCCCTTGTCTTGGCATGTGCGTAATTAAACGCCCTCTCTGCCGCTGTAGCCGGGTCCAGATGCGGGGTCAGCAGATGTGGCAAACAGGGATAGCCCCCATCTCCCACCAGAATGCCACTGAACTGCCCTAGAGAAAGAAAAGGGGTAGGGTTAGATGCATATGTATGACAAACTTTATTCTTTTGAATATTCTCTTACCTTCTGCCAACCTGCGAGAGGGTAGACGCTCTGTAAATGCATGTGTCATGTGCTTATCCTTTCCATTTTGCCTCAATATTACTTATGAGGAAATCCGCATCACAGATCATCCAACAACACAGTGTAAGAATAGAACAATGATTTAAAGATGACCAATTTAAACTGCACTTGCATGATTCTGTAGTGTTATTAATAGCAGCTTTTCAGAAAGGTTTCATAATAATTTCCTTATACAACTTATGTGCACAAACATAACATCATGAAGCTGATGTTTGAACGGCCTCATATGAGCAACTTGTCATTTCACCAGTTGCTCATACAAGCAAAATGGGATCCAAGATGGCTGCGGAGTGCGCACATGGGCAGGTGCTGTGTGCCACCCAGACAACTTTCCCTCTGCTGGTTTTCTGTGGTTTATATGTCCAGTATTTTGGTACTATCTACAAGACTCACGTATTTTCAAAAGAAAAATGACTGCGCCCGTTAAAATGGAAATGCTTTTATAACACAAAGTCCATATTATCGTTCAATAATGCACAGGATATGTTATCACACACAGTCTTGGTTTAGTCCTGGCTTAGTCTTGGTTTAGACCTGGTTTAGTTTTGGTTTAGTCCCGGTTTAGTCCTGGTTTAGACCCGGTTTAGATTTGGTTTAGTCTTGGCTTAGTCCTGGTTTAGACCGGCATGTGCGGTGACCCACACCCAACATCCCGGCGCCGGAGCCCCGCTAGCCGCATTCCCTCACCTTCCCGCCGGGTCGGCCTGCTCCCCCGGCAGCCCAGGTGTGTCCGTCGGTGGACTGTTGCCCGGTTCGTCGTTGGATTTGCCCGTGGCTCCTGGGCTTGGTTCTGGGATAAATGTCGAGGGCAAATGTGCTTCCCCGCGTGTCTGTTTCTTCCTGTGGCATGAGATGTGCCCCGGGCTCCTGCGTGGCCCGGACAGACGGAGTGTGACCGAGGGGCGGATGCTCCCGGTGAGTGTCCCGCCGCGCTGACACGACCCACTGGCTCACAAGCTCCAGGCCGAGGAACCGGTTATCAAAAAACAGAAGTAAAATATTCCAAACTCTGAATCAAGCCAAAATGGTTTGGGACTCAAGTTGTAAACCTCGTGGAATATCCGGGGGTCACATCCGGAGCATGATCCCCAACGACTAAACAACCAATGCTTCAATTTAAATATAAGACATCAGTCCTGGTTTAGACCTGGTTTAGATCTGGTTTAGTTCTGGTTTAGTCTTGGTGTAGATCTGGTTTAGACCTGGTTTAGACCTGGTTTAGTCCTGGTTTAGACCTGGTTTAGACCTGGTTTAGACCTGGTTCAGTCCTGGTTTAGTCCTGGTGTAGACCTGGTTTAGTTCTGGTTTAGTTCTGGTTTAGACCTGGTTTAGACCTGGTTTATTTCTGGTGTAGACCTGGTTTAGTTCTGGTTTAGACCTGGTTTAGCTCTGGTTTAGTCCTGGATTAGTCCTGGATTAGACCTGGTTTAGTTCTGGTTTAGACCTGGTTTAGTTCTGGTTTAGACCTGGTTTAGCTCTGGTTTAGACCTGGTTTAGCTCTGGATTAGACCTGGTTTAGTTCTGGTTTAGACCTGGTTTAGCTCTGGTTTAGACCTGGTTTAGCTCTGGTTTAGTCCTGGATTAGTCCTGGATTAGACCTGGTTTAGTCCTGGATTAGACCTGCTTTAGTCCTGGATTAGACCTGGTTTAGTTCTGGTTTAGACCTGGTTTAGTTCTGGTTTAGACCTGGTTTAGTTCTGGTTTAGTCCTGGATTAGACCTGGTTTAGTTCTAGTTTAGACCTGGTTTAGTTCTGGTTTAGTTCTGGTTTAGACCTGGTTTAGTTCTGGTTTAGACCTGGTTTAGTCCTGGTTTAGTCCTGGATTAGACCTGGTTTAGTTCTGGTTTAGACCTGGTTTAGTTCTGGTTTAGACCTGGTTTAGTTCTGGTTTAGTCCTGGATTAGACCTGGTTTAGTTCTAGTTTAGACCTGGTTTAGTTCTGGTTTAGACCTGGTTTAGTCCTGGTTTAGACCTGGTTTAGACCTGGTTTAGTTCTGGTTTAGACCTGGTTTAGTTCTGGTTTAGTTCTAGTTTAGACCTGGTTTAGTTCTGGTTTAGTTCTGGTTTAGACCTGGTTTAGTTCTGGTTTAGTTCTAGTTTAGACCTGGTTTAGTTCTGGTTTAGTTCTGGTTTAGTCCTGGTTTAGTCCTGGTTTAGTTCTGGTTTAGTCCTGGTTTAGACCTGGTTTAGTTCTGGTTTAGTCCTGTTTAGTTCTGGTTTAGTCCTGGTTTAGTCCTGGTTTAGTCCTGGTTTAGACCTGGTTTAGTCCTGGTTTAGACCTGGTTTAGTTCTGGTTTAGTCCTGTTTAGTCCTGGTTTAGTCCTGTTTTAGTTCTGGTTTAGTCCTGTTTAGTCCTGGTTTAGTCCTGGTTTAGACCTGGTTTAGTCCTGGTTTAGTCCTGGTTTAGACCTGGTTTAGTTCTGGTTTAGTCCTGGTTTAGTCCTGGTTTAGTCCTGGTCGGTCACTACTTTAAGTAAACAATAGAACTGCAGGTGTTTTTCGCCGTCCGTTTTATTGTGACCCGACAGTAGTTGACAATTTTGCTTTTTAAAAAAAAACTTTGCGGCATAGGTGCACTGTTCGCCGTGTTTCAAATATCTCCAAGATGGCGGGCTTCCGGATTATGACGTCACGTGAAAATGATCTATATCGAGTATTGATCTGGCGTTTCGGCCGATACAAATGCCAAAGAATTAGCGTTGATATCTGCCACATTATAACAGAAAATTGCATAATATGGACTATTTACTCTCTATTTCACTACATTCACAAGCTTAAAACAAAATTCAAGCATTCATCTTTAATTATTCACACACACACACACACACACACACACACACACACACACACACACACACACACACACACACACTCCGCCTCTTTCCCTAATGTAACTCTAATGTAATACGGACTTTATCTCCTGAACTGCTCTGATCTGCATCTCTACAGTAAAAGGACGCTCCTCCCGTTTATCTTCTCTTCTCCGTAATCTCACCTTCTGAGTCCACACAGCCCCGCCCCCTCCAGACGAAGCCCCGCCCCCTCAGACAGATACCGGACCACTGACCTCCGAGACATCAAGATCCAGAAGAGGAGAATGGACTCACGAAGAGGAATCTAATGAGGTAAACGAGAGGCTACGGGGTAATTGTTTTAGGCCGTGTTCCTCAAAAGTTGGAGATAAAACTGGTGTGATCAGGTTAAAGCGATACAGATCTGAGGAGGAGAATGGAAGAATGGAAGCGCTCTATCTGATTTTTACCAGATTTTTTAACAGAATTGGTTCGTTTTAAAAAAGTTTGCAGTGGTTGCAGCTGACGATAATGTCGATATGTCCGTTTTCACAGTAATAAGTCAGAAAATTATTAATATTTTATCTGTTCAAATATTAAGATGTGTCAGAACACCACTGTTTCATATATTTTATTTGTAAAAATCGCTTACCTTTACGATTCATGTGACCTTTTACTTTGTCCCAGAAGTAAACAGAGTGACAAAATAGTAGCTGCAAAAGAGACACAAAAACGACAGAGAGAAACACAGAAAAAGTGTAAAGAAAAGACGTCATAGTTAAAAGAAATGCTACTTAACTACTGCGGTAAATATTGTTTTTTGTATTTTTTTTATAAAGGTTTATTAGTGTAATTATTATTAGTTTATTATAAGGATCTGGTTTAGACCTGGATTAGACCTGGTTTAGTTCTGGTGTAGACCTGGTTTAGTTCTGGTTTAGACTTGGTGTAGACCTGGTTTAGACCTGGTTTAGTTCTGGTTTAGTCCTGGTTTAGTTCTGGTTTAGACCTGGTTTAGTTCGGGTTTAGGCCTGTTTTAGTTCTGTTTTAGTTCTGTTTTAGACCTGGTTTAGTTCTGGTTTAGACCTGGTTTAGTTCTGGTTTAGACCTGGTTTAGTTCTGGTTTAGACCTGGATTAGACCTGGTTTAGTTCTGGTGTAAACCTGGTTTAGTTCTGGTTTAGACTTGGTGTAGACCTGGTTTAGACCTGGTTTAGTTCTGGTTTAGTCCTGGTTTAGTTCTGGTTTAGACCTGGTTTAGTTCGGGTTTAGGCCTGTTTTAGTTCTGTTTTAGTTCTGTTTTAGACCTGGTTTAGTTCTGGCTTAGACCTGGTTTAGTTCTGGTTTAGACCTGGATTAGACCTGGTTTAGTTCTGGTGTAAACCTGGTTTAGTTCTGGTTTAGACTTGGTGTAGACCTGGTTTAGACCTGGTTTAGTTCTGGTTTAGTCCTGGTTTAGTCCTGGTTTAGTTCTGGTTTAGTTCTGGTTTAGACTTGGTGTAGACCTGGTTTAGACCTCGTTTAGTTCTGGTTTAGACTTGGTGTAGACCTGGTTTAGACCTGGTTTAGTTCTGGTTTAGTCCTGGTTTAGTTCTGGTTTAGACCTGGTTTAGTTCTGTTTTAGTTCTGTTTTAGACCTGGTTTAGTTCTGGCTTAGACCTGGTTTAGTTCTGGTTTAGACCTGGATTGGACCTGGTTTAGTTCTGGTGTAAACCTGGTTTAGTTCTGGTTTAGACTTGGTGTAGACCTGGTTTAGACCTGGTTTAGTTCTGTTTTAGTTCTGTTTTAGACCTGGTTTAGACCTGGTTTAGTCCTGGTTTAGTACTTAACTACTGCGGTAAATATTGTTTTGTATTCTTTTATAAAGGTTTATTAGTGTAATTATTATTAGTTTATTATAAGGATCCCCATTAGCTGTGCTTTACCGTCTTCCTGGGGTCCTTGTTAAAAAGCACAAAAAACAAAAGTACAAAACATATATTTCAATAAATATCACACATCAATACATTTCATCTCTATAAAAATCTCTATAAAAAGACAAATCAAAGTCTGCAAATAGCTGAGCAATTTTCTGTATCTCTTATTTTTTTAGTTTTCAGTGTTCACGTTGTTAATGGAGTTGAGGGAGAAAAAAAATAAATATGTGTCTATATTTATTCTTTTATATTTTATTTTTACACGTGAGCATCAGTATGAAACGTGAAGAAAACCAGGTAACTGCAGTGGTCCAAAGTTATTCCTTCTTTCTGCCTTCAGGACATCCTAGTTATACACCACGATGAGATTATAAGAGCTTTTCAAAAGTTTTAGAGGCCAGAGTGAAGTTTATAAACAACAAGCATGCTATATTTATATATATATATACAGTGGTACCTCATCTTATGAAATTAATTCGTTCCAGAAGTGGTTTCGTAACGTGAATTTTTCGTAAGTTGAGTAGCTATTTCAATGGAAAAGGCCTGATCCCGTTCCAAGTCTTTTTTTTTTTTTTATAGTGTAACATTTTTTTTTTATAGTGTAACACTGTGTCCTGCGTAGAGACTGTAGACCCAGGACTAAACGTGGACTATACCAGGTCTAGACCAAGGTCTAAACCTGGACTGGACTGGACCAGGTCTAGACCTGGACTAAACCAGGACTGGACCAGAACTAAACCTGGACTAAACCAGGTGGATTAAAGCGCCGTGTGCGGGTCTATTTCCTGGTTTCGTTTCGAGTCACGGCTGAGGCGAGCAGCGAGGACTCCCCTCGGGGCCGCACGCAGTCTGAGCACATGAACGAACGCAGGAAAGAGCCGCGGTGGTCTAATCCTGGTTTAGACCTGGTTTAGACCTGGTTTAGACCTGGTTTAGACCTGGTTTAGACCTGGCACGGTTTGAGCGGGTCTCGTGCTCGCAGCCCCGCGCCGGGTCATGTGGGCTATCACACACGTGTCCGCGCGCACACACACCGCCCTCCCCCTTCCCCCCACGCTTCACTGTTAATACATTTTGTTGAAAATCTATGAAAGTTTGAGTGTTTAAACGAGAGACAAATGTGAGAAAAGTTTAAATTCAGTCTGAGAAAAGCGTATAATGTGTGTGGCTGAGCGCGCATTATTTGAATTTTTGAGATTTCGCGTTTCGTAACTTGAATTTTCTTTCGTATCTAGAGACCAAAATTTAACGTGAAGGCGTTTCGTAACTTGGAATTTTCATTTGTTGGGTCTTTCGTAAGGTGAGGTACCACTGTTTGTGTTTGGACAAAAGGAACATTTTTGTTTGAGTCTATAAACTACTGACAACAGTTCCCCCAAATTCCAAATAAAAATATTATTGTTTAGAGCATTTATTTGCAGAAAATGACAAATGGTCAAAATAACAAAAAGATCCATGTTTTCAGACCTCAAACAATGCAAAGAAACAAGATCAAATTCATTTTTAAAACAACATAATACTAATGTTTACACTTAAGAAGAGTTCACAAATCAATATTTGGTGCAATAACCCTTATTTTTAATCACAGCTTTCATGCGTCTTGGCATGCTCTCCACAAGTCTTTCACATTGTTCTTGGGTGACTTTATTCCACTCCTGGTGCAAGAACTGAAGTAGCTCAGCTTTGTGTTTGTGTTGGAATTCAACAGACGCTGGAATGGAATGGCTGTAATACATGTAGAGATGCTGATTTCAGAACAAAATGCAGTGGTGTCTTATTTTTTTCCAGAGCTGTATGTGGTCTATTTCTTTGGTCTTTTTTTCTATTTCGTGGTATTTTTTTAAACAATATTTGTACAGGGGTAAAACAAAACTAAATTCACTTTATTACATGAACAATTGAAACATAAAAAGCTCATAGTTTTTTATCCTAAACTGCGTTATGTGTTTAATCGACCTTTTGGAGTTGTTATAATTCTTTAGGTCTCCCTCTGTATACGTCATAAAGTGGGTCTGTCTCCCTCTGCTGGCCACAGTGGGGAGTGAAGGCAGTTGTAAACATGTCCATGACCTGTGCTTAAGCTGCAGCTGGAGAATCAAATGGGACGCTCTGAGCCCGAGAACAGCCCTCCAATCCCCTCCAATTACCTGTCGTCCCATTCTAAAAACTATTATTATCATTAAAACTAAATAAATACATGAATCTGAAAGGCATATTTCATTACTCCGTTCCCCTGAGCTTTAAAACAAGTCTAAAAAGGCTATTAAAGTGATTTAAATTAGCAAAATGCACGCTGATTGTGTTGTGATAGCGCTCTGAAGGGGGAGTGACTAAGCTAAAGGAGCAAACGGAGGGGAAACTGAAACTTATTTAAAAACGAATTACATTGTTTTCAGCAAATATGGAATTTTCAAAACAATAACTATTATTATTATTAGTAGTAGTGTTAAAACTGAATAAATAAAATTCATCTGAAAGGCAAATGTCATTACTTTATCCCCGAGTTTTTAAAAAAGTCTAGTAAAGTTATTTGAATTTAACACCAAAATTGCGATACAACATGAAACAAAACAAAAACAAAAACAACACAACAACTTCACAAACCTATGGAAGCCCATTCCCGCCAGTAAAAAAATAAAAAGTTGGTTACACTAAGTCATAATTATGAGATTAAAAAGTCAAAATTATGAGATAAAAAGTCAAAATTGTGAGATAAAAAGTCGAAATTATGAGATAAAAAGTCGAAATTATGAGTCGATATTATGAGAGTCGAAATTATGAGATAAAAAGTCGAAATTATGAGATAAAAAGTCAAAATTATGAGATAAAAAGTCAAAATTATGAGATAGGCAGTGTGCATGTCTCAAGCGCGTGAACGAAGGCACGACATCCAAACTGTTAACATAGAGTGGATTCACTACACTGAGGACTATTTCAGAAGGATGTTCTCAAATGATGAAATTCTGGCAGTATTAGCTGAAGAGCACAGCGTAGTGTTGAGCTGACGAACTTTGGAACGGGCAATGAGAATGAAAGGACTGTGGCGCAGGAAAGACAAAGTGGACGAGGCAGATGTAGCAGCTTTCATTGAAGCGCAACTACAGACTTCTGGACAGTGTCATGGGTATCGCTGGATGCATGTGCACTGCGTATCTCATAATTTTGACTTTTTTTATCTCATAATTTCAACTTTTTTATCTCATAATTTTGACTTTTTTATCTCATAATTTTGACTTTTTTATCTCATAATTTTGACTTTTTATCTCATAATTTTGACTTTTTATCTCATAATTTCGACTTTTTATCTCATAATTTCGACTTTTTATCTCATAATTTCGACTTTTTATCTCACAATTTTGACTTTTTTATCTCATAATTTCGACTTTTTATCTCATAATTTCGACTTTTTTATCTCATAATTTTGACTTTTTATTTCATAATTTTGACTTTTTTATCTCATAATTTCGACCTTTTTATCTCATAATTTTGACTTTTTAATCTCATAATTTTGACTTTTTATCTCATAATTTTGACTTTTTATCTCATAATTTCGACTTTTTTATCTCATAATTTCGACTTTTTATCTCATAAGTTCGACTTTTTTTTATCTCATAATTTTGACTTTTTATCTCATAATTTTGACTTTTTTATCTCATAATTTCGACTTTTTTATCTCATAATTTCGACTTTTTATCTCATAATTTCGACTTTTTATCTCATAATTTTGACTTTTTTTTTAATCATAATTTTGACTTTTTTTTATCTCATAATTATGACTTAGTGTAACCAACTTTTTTTTCTTTTACTGGCGGGAATAGGCTTCCATACAAACCTGATGCGACAATTATTATGATTTTTCCTGTGTGAGATCAATAAAAGGTCAATCTTCTAATCCTTAATCACTGTAAGGCGCTTTGTGTTACATTTTTTTGTATGAAAAGCGCTTTATAAATAATGTTTGATTTATTGAGTAGTTTCATTAGCAAAATGCACGCTGATTGTGCTGTGAAAGTGAGTGCAAAGGAAGGAGGAAACAAACTGAAACTTTAAAAATTGATAACGTTGTTTTCAGCAGAGGACTCGCAGGAGAAAATGTTCAACTTAAGGGGCCGGTGATGCTCTGAGGAGAATAATCTCAGGGACTAAAGTTATTTACCCGAGAGACAAACTTGGGGGATTTATTTTTCATTTATTTAACTTCGATGAAAGTTTCGATAAGACCCTAACTATTTCATAAAACCTGTTAAACGCATCAAAACAAAACACTACAACTTCACAATTCTTTTATATATAATTTTTTTAAAGATTCCATGACATGGTACTTCTTGATGCTTTTATATGGCTCCTTAATGGTTCCCTAATACTGTAAATGAATCCTTCTTCAAAATCAACACTCAGTGCATGAGAAACAGAGATAAGATGAGAAAGAGTATTTTTTCTCCCTCAGAACAGGTCATAATGGGCGTTGTTGCTTGAATGCAAATGAGAAAAGAGCTGGCCAATAGTAGAGGGTGGGGGCGTGGCCAAACTCGCCGCTCAGAGCTGTCAGCTGTGCCCTCTGATCCATTTCCTTGTTTTTGCACGGGGGAGAGATTTGAAACGTTCCATTGAAAAATAAACACATTTCCACAGAAAATAAAATGAAACCACTGCTGTTCAAAGGTCCAGAGGCTCAGATAAAGGACTTCCGAGCCTAGAAACACTCAGACGTGCCTCCAGGCAAATAAAAAAACGCATTTCGCATTGCCTAGCGCATTCACAGTCCAAACTCTCTGGGCGTGATTTACAGAGACGCTGAGTACAGACATACGGGGGTGGAACTGCATTTGCATTTCTTTTTTCGATCTGACGTCAATAAGGTGCCTTGTTCAAAATCACCCGTTTGAGCTCCGATTTTTTGTAACGCAGAAAAGGATCGCAAATGCTCAGTTTAGACATTTTGCAACTTTTAACCATGGGGGGGCTAAACAGGGTAGGGGAGCTCACATTAACGTTCAAAAACCTCAGAAAGTGAAAATTTCATGCCATGGGACCTTTAAGGAAGTTTACTCATACAATATTTACAAATCACATTTTTTTCTTATTTTCAAAACAAAACAAAAAAAACAAGACCTAAAACAAGCAGAAGTTTCATGCCTCTTACGACTGATTTATACCTCTTGGGCTTTTTCATTGGTCGATGTGTGCGTTTGTTTGAGAGTACCGGTAGATCATTTTGCTTGCTGGAAAAACAAAGTGCTTCAAGCTCCTCCATGTTTGAAAATTGCGGTCAATTATTTCTTTAAACGGATGTGACGAAATATTACATACATCTTTACCGAGGGTCGCATTCGCACGGGATTAATATTACCTATGGTAATTCCTCCAGACCGTTTTACAGAAGGTGAAACTGGCTGTAAATTTCACAGACATACTCCGTTATGTTTACGGACATGGCGCGTTGAGACAGGACTAAATTCCCCGGTAATTATTACTTCACCCCATGTCACCCCATAAAATTAATCCCGTACGAAAAGGGCTTTAGTCACAATGTGAACACACCCCAAGAGTCTGACTAAACAATCCTCGTGTTCGTTGTCCTTGTCTTTACCGGAGCTCTTTGAGAAACCTGTCCATCAAACCCACTGAAGATCATCTTAAAGTTGTGATCAAAACCCCTTCCTCGCTCTCATCACCGCGTTCCTCTTTAAACCTCGTACATCTGTCTCCGGTGTGATCTAAGAATAGTGTTGTCGGTGAGCGTGACCTCTGTCCCCTGCAGTAGAGTCGTGTTTGAAGCTTCTCTCTGTTATTTTTATCCCAAACCTCTTTATTTAGACCTTCTTCTTCTCTCTGTGCGATCACTCCTTTTATCTGACAGGCCTCCTCGTCATGAAGACTCGAGACGTTTTAGTCGCAAAGTCAACAAACGGTAAAAAGTAAAAAATTCTGAAACATATCTCGACCAATCACCTCGCAAGATGTTGATAAACGCTAAACGCACCTTATGTCATCTATCACTGTGCATTCTTACTGCGACTCGGCTCTCCTCTTCACAGATCTGACCCGTAGCCCCTGCTGGCCATCGCCTGTTGTCCCTGATAGATTCACTAAATGCCACACTGTGGAACATTCAGACCACACACAAAATAAAAGCACGCTTATTTCATTTCGGATGTTTCTATTGCGCTGAAAAAAGTGTCCTTACTTACTGTGAGCGGGCTTGCATCTCCACAAACCTGACTCTTATTTGGCCCATAGAAATGCTGTTCCTTTGTCTTTAATGTTCCACTGTATGGCATTACTTTCTCTACTTTAAATTTCTGTACCTTTAAAATAATGTAATGATCAAAATCTCACAGTATCCACCTCTCCAAACTATTTTTATAACAATGTCATCGTAAATAAATCCATTATTGTGACCACAAAATATTAAAGGGCCCATAATTCTGTATTTTCTGATCTGTTGTACTGTTGCGTGGCAAACGGAGAAATTCAATTTGTCAATTGGACAAAATTTTATTTGGTCGAATACGTTTCGCAGCTTGGGAGGGAGGGAGGAGCTAACTACAATTTAACCTTAGATGTCGACAGAAGTTCATTGTAGTTAGCGTCCCCTTCAGGCAGATATAGGCAGTGTCCACCAGCGTCTGACCAGAACTGAAGAAGCAGCTCGGATGAGCTGAGAAACGGATTCGACCAAATAAACTTTGTCCAGTTGACAAATTTAATTTCTTCTTTTGCTACCACACCTACTTGTTTTCAGTTGGTGTTAGTTAGGTGGGCCTATTAGATCTGCAGTGGGAGTGGAGTGTGGGTCTTGTTAGCAGAACCATTCAGGACCATAATGGGTGTTTTCACACCTCTGGACCTGACCTGGGGGGTATTTCATGAACGTCGCTAAACATAGCGGCGCCTAAGTGGTAAAGCCTCGCCTGAAGTAGCGACAACTTAGACTAAAGGCTGAAGTCGTTCCACTAACGCATTTCAGCTGCGCCTCAGCGGTGCTAACTTCAGCCGCGCCTAACCTGTCCTGGCCTAGGCGCGTGCACAGGGGACGTAAGAAGCCCAGAACAAGCAACTGTCGAAAACGCCATCATGTCGAAGATTCAGGACGATTATTTCAGCGCATCAGAACAGAAGTTGCTTTTGGAACTCTGCAACACATTTGCAATAACCAAGGCCAGAGACATGGCGTGGCAGAAGATCGCCGAGCGCTTAAATACGTAAGTTAAATCCTATAACAGTGCTGGATGTTGAGTTTAAGTATGTTTTTACCAACGGTGTTAAGACAAGTCCGTGGGGCAGAGGATATGCTACGGTTTGGCATGTGGGAGAAGCAAGTTCGATGCTTAGGCAGAGTCATAAAATGTTTATATTCATATTTTAGAGTAGTCTTCTCAGTTGTAATTTATTTTTACTGTATAAAAATATTTGCTCCAACTAATCAGACCCCCCAGGATTTCGCGGGCATTTTTTGTGATTGTTGCGGGCTAAAATGCCTGAATTTGCGTGAGCTTTTCCAAAAAGTTGCGATGAAAGTTGCGATTCTTTTAAGGTTTTTGTTGCGATTTTGTTGCGGGAGGAAGTGAAAGTTGCGATAAATAGTTGCGATTTTCCCTTTTTGTAATTAAAATTGAGTAATATTTTGAATACTGAGTTATTACTGACAAAGAAAAATACAAAGACACAGAGATCACAGATATGGTCCTAAAACAACCTTACCAACATCGAAAATAAATGACTACTAGGAGGGGAACTGTTTCGGTCTTTTGCTGTTATTTTTGTGGGCAAATGGCACCGCAGACATGTTTCTTTGCCATTAGAAGCCGTGTCCCAATTCCCAGAGTGCACAGTTCGGAGCGTGGTTTGAAGGGCATGTGCGTCATTTCTTTTTTGTCCCATGCGCAGTTAACACGCTTTCGCAGACCGCAGTCGTTTCCATGGAAATCGGGGCTTGGACCAAGCGCGTGAAAAAGCACGCTTCGCACACTCGTATATCCCAGCATGCACCGCGCGCTACTTCTACGGGAGAAAATGGAGTCGGCAGCTTGTGCGTACCTGTCGCATTTTACAGACGGCCATGCGGTCCGCGGAGTGCACTCATGGCTGAGCAAGTGTGCACCGCCTTGACTGCAGTCTGAGCCCCCTTCAAACCACGCTCCGAACCGTTTCGTCACACGGAAGTAAGGCAGAAGGAAGTTGGTCGACCTGAGTTCAGTACGTCGCCAATGACTGGTCAAAATTGGTAAAAATTGCGGGAAAGTTGCAACGATTGGTCAAAATTGCAACACCGCCCTGAATTCACGGGGATTGGCTGAAGTTGCGTTGAAGTTGCAAATCGCAACATCGCGAATTCCTGGAGGGTCTGATTAATACGTTAAATTGTGTTATCTTTTCTGACCGTCTGACCAGAACTGAAGAAGCAGCTTGGATGAGCTGCGAAACGTATTCGACCATTTTTTTTATAACAATTTCAACATAAACTAAATCTATTGTAACCTTATTGTAACCTCTAAATATTGAAGGGCCCATAATACGCTATTTTCTGATCTGTTAGTCTGTTGTTTTCTCATCTCAAACACACCTGCGGTTGTTTCGTTTTCTCTCAAACAGAAAACACATGTGGTAATACAGGAAGTGCTCCACTAATCTCCACAAACCTTCATTAGAATCATTTTGATGATTTCAAACCTGGAATTTCCGATCTCTACTGAACTAAAAGTAAAAGGAACAACAGTAAAGAGTTACTCAAGCATGTGAATGAAACAAAACACAACTCCAGGTGTGTTTTTGATGAGGAAACAACGTTCTAGCAGATGAGAAAATAACAGTTCTTTAATATTTAGAAGTTACAGAACGGCCGTGCTTTAAGTTACATAAGGTACAAAGTGGAAGTCCAAGTTTCTTTCCAAAGTTTGATCTGAAATGAACTTTCTTGAATATAAAACTCGTGATGGTAATTACCCGAATGGAGCTATTGATACAAGCCAGCTGCGTCTTATGACCATCCCTTTCCTCAGCCATTTCTGTCACAAAATAAAAAAACAAACATGAAACCACCTCAGATCTGGCTCCGGATCCTCCAGACTGAAGGGCCTGGCATCCTGCAGCTCTCTGCCCACCACCGGGCTCTTTCTCTGGGCTTTGTGAGGAGACACGTGGCCCTTTGGTTCTTGGGTTCTTGGGTCCGGTTCTCAGGAGGAGACCATTCAGAGCCTGAGGAGGAGGCAGCTGCTTGGACTTGTGCCATGATCAGGACAAACCAAACTGTTACGTACAGCAGAGGAGAAGTGGGAGGTACTTTTACTTTTACTGCACTTTATCGCAGTACTTTTCACATTTTGTTTGTTTTTATTATTTAAATTTCTTATTCTATTAAAGACCCATTGCGTAACATTTCAGCAAATAAATCAGCCAAAAAAGGAATACTGATGTGTGTATTTTAATTATGTGTGTTATTTTAACTGAATGAAGATGAAGACCAGGTGAGAACTAAACCAGGACTAAGTCAGAACTAAACCAGGATTAAGTGAGAACTAAACTAAAACTAAACCAGGACTAAGTCAGAACTAAACCAGGACTAAATCAAAACTAAACCAGGACTAAGTCAGAACTAAACCAGGACTAAGTCAGAACTAAACCAGGATTAAGTGAGAACTAAACTAAAACTAAACCAGGACTAAGTGAGAACTAAACCAGGACTAAGTCAGAACTAAACTAGAACTAAACCAGGACTAAGTCAGAACTAAACCAGGACTAAATCAAAACTAAACCAGGACTAAGTCAGAACTAGACCAGGAGTAAGTCAGAACCAAACCAGGACTAAATCAGAACTAAACCAGGAGTAAGTCAAAACTAAACCAGGACGAAGTCAGAACTAAACCAGGACTAAATCAAAACTAAACCAGGACAATCAGAAATAAACCAGGACTAAGTTAGAACTAATCCAGAACTAAGTCAGAACTAAACTATAACTAAACCAGGACTAAGTGAGAACTAAACCAGGACTAAGTCAGAACTAAACTAGAACTAAACCAGGAGTAAGTCAGAACCAAACCAGGACTAAATCAGAACTAAACCAGGAGTAAGTCAAAACTAAACCAGGACTAAGTCAGAACTAAACCAGGACTAAGTCAGAACTAAACTAGAACTAAACCAGGACTAAGTCAGAAATAAACCAGGACTAAATCAAAACTAAACCAGGACAATCAGAAATAAACCAGGACTAAGTTAGAACTAATCCAGAACTAAACCAGAACTAAGTCAGAACTAAACTATAACTAAACCAGGACTAAGTGAGAACTAAACCAGGACTAAACCAGAACTAAACCAGGACTAAGTCAGAACCAAACCAGGACTAAATCAAAACTAAACCAGGACAATCAGAAATAAACCAGGACTAAATTAGAACTAATCCAGAACTAAATCAGAACTAAACCAGGACTAAGTGAGAACTAAACTAAAACTAAACCAGGACTAAGTGAGAACTAAACCAGAACTAAACCAGGACTATGTCAGAACCAAACCAGGACTAAGTCAGAACCAAACCAGGACTAAATCAGAACTAAACCAGGAGTAAGTCAAAACTAAACCAGGACAAAGTCAGAACTAAACCAGGACTAAATCAAAACTAAACCAGGACTAAGTCAGAACTAAACTAGAACTAAACCAGGACTAAGTCAGAAATAAACCAGGACTAAATCAAAACTAAACCAGGACAATCAGAAATAAACCAGGACTAAGTTAGAACTAATCCAGAACTAAACCAGAACTAAACTATAACTAAACCAGGACTAAGTGAGAACTAAACCAGGACTAAACCAGAACTAAACCAGGACTAAGTCAGAACCAAACCAGGACTAAATCAAAACTAAACCAGGACAATCAGAAATAAACCAGGACTAAGTTAGAACTAATCCAGAACTAAATCAGAACCAAACCAGGACTAAGTGAGAACTAAACTAAAACTAAACCAGGACTAAGTGAGAACTAAACCAGGACTATGTCAGAACCAAACCAGGACTAAGTCAGAACCAAACCAGGACTAAATCAGAACTAAACCAGGAGTAAGTCAAAACTAAACCAGGACAAAGTCAGAACTAAACCAGGACTAAATCAAAACTAAACCAGGACAATCAGAAATAAACCAGGACTAAGTTAGAACTAAATCAGAACTAAACCAGGACTAAGTCAGAACTAAACTATAACTAAACCAGGACTAAGTCAGAAATAAACCAGGACTAAATCAGAACTAAACCAGGACTAAGTCAGAACTAAACTATAACTAAACCAGGACTAAGTCAGAACTAAACCAGGACTAAACCAGAACTAAACCAGGACTAAGTCAGAACTAAACCAGGACTAAGACGTTAACCTGCTCGTCAGTCATGGCTTTGGCCCGTCCTGTTGTTGTGTCCTTGGGCCCGACACTTCTCCTCCTTGTTTAAGTCTGAATGTGCCGAGGAGGGAAACCCAAACCTGCAGAAGATCAATTCTTGTGACTTTTGTGAGCCGTCTTGATGTTTCTTCTTCTGTGTTGTGCACTTCTGTGGTTTGAACACAGAAACATGAACTGAAACAGACCTGGAGATGTTTCAGGACTTTATGAAGCTCCAGTGAAGCTCCACAGACAGGTGTGATTGACAGGCGTGATTGACAGGTGGATTACCCAATCAGGGGCACTCGCTGTCCATCCACATAAAAACTAATGTGACGGAAAAAAATCACAGGACTGAAAAATATTACAGATTTCTACAGAATCAATGAGAAATTCTAAACTCTGATCATCCAAGGTGAGAAATAAACAAACTGAAATAAACAAATCTGATTTTGTTTGGTTCTGGAGGTGCGATGGGGGGACCGGACTGACCCTGTATGAAGAAAACGGAGAGAAAAATATCTGGATTTGTGATGCAGATTTGTGGACAGGAAGAACGTCGGTGCATTTCTCTAGATTCAGAAAAAACTCTCCATAGATCAGATAGGATCCAGAGTGCACCACACTGCCCTCTGCTGGTTAAACCAAAGCAGGACTGAACCAAGACCAAAACTAAACCAAAACCAAACCAAGACCAGAACTACACCAGGACTAAACCTCCACGTGAATCCTCCAAATATAAACCTCCACACAAATGAATGTGCCAGACTCTTTCCTTAAGTCTTCATCTCCCGTTTCATTCTCCTCCTCTCCTCCACCTCTCCTCTGCTCTTCCTCCTCTCCACCTCTCCTCCTCTCCACCTCCTCCTCTTCTCCTCTCCACCTTCTCTCCTCCACCTCCTCTAGTCCACCTCTCCTCCTCTTCCCTCTCCTCCACCTCTCCTCCTCCTCTACTCCTCCTCTCCTCCACCTCTCCTCCACCTCTCCTCCTCTCCATCTTTCCTCTCCTCCACCTCTTCTCTCCTCCTCCTCTCCATCTTTCCTCTCCTCCACCTCTCCTCCACCTCTCCTCTTCATCTCCTCCTCCACCTCTCCTCCTCCTCTCCTCTCTACCTCTCCTCCTCCTCCACTTCTTCTCCTCCTCCTCCTCTCCACCTTTCCTCTCCTCCACCTTTCCTCTCCTCCACCTCTCCTCCTCCACCTCTCCACCTCCTCCTCTCTCCTCCTCCTCTCCACCTCCTCTCCTCCACCTCTCCTCCTCCTCCACCTCCTCTCCTCCTCCTCCACCTCTCCTCCTCCACCTCTCCACCTCCTCCACCTCTCCTCCTCCACCTCTCCTCCTCCTCTCCTCCTCCACCTCTCCTCATCCTCCACCTCTTCTCCTCCTCCTCTCCACCTTTCCTCTCCTCCTCCTCTCCTCCTCCACCTCTCCCCCTCCTCTCCTCCTCCACCTCTCCTCCTCCTCCACCTCCTCCTCTCTCTCCTCCTCCTCTCCTCCTCCACCTCTCCTCCACCTCTCCTCATCCTCCACCTCTTCTCCTCCTCCTCCACCTCTCCTCCTCTCTCTCCTCCTCCTCTCTCTCCTCCTCCTCTCCTCCACCTCCTCTCCTCTGACTGACGGCCTGTTGGACCATCTCCATCTCCAGTTCTTCTCATGTTCGTGTGGGGGCCACGCCTGAGGGGCCCCGGCAACATCTGGCCCTTACAACGGGCCCCTGGAACCCCTCCAAGCCTCCTCCTCTTCCTCCCCTCCTCCTCTTCCTCTCCTTCTGTCTTCTCTGTCCGTCAGCGCTCTTCTCCTCCGTCCAGTGCGAGCGATTAAAACGACTCTACCCTAGAATTTTCCCCGGCACAAAACGGACGCCAAAAAAGCTGCGAGAGGAAATGAGCGACTTGACCTCGTGATAATGTGTCATCAGTGAACGACAGAGGAAGAGGAGGAGAGGAGAGGGGGAGAGGGAAAGAAAGAGGGGGGGGGGGTAGGAGGAGAGTGGTGAAGAGGAGGATGACAAGAGAGTTAAACAGAAAGATGAGGAGAGAGAAAGGAAGAGGGAGAGAGAGAGAAAGGAAGATGAGGAGAGGAGAGAGAGGGGAAGAGGAAGAAGAGAGGAAGAAGAGAGAAAACAGAAAGGGGGAGGGGGAGGCGGAGAGAGGAATACAATGAGAGAGAGAGTAAAAGAAAGAAGAGAGGGAGGGAGTGGTTCGAGGAGAGTGAGGAAGAGGAGAAGAGAGAGCGAGAGAGAGATGAAGAGAGGAAAGAGAGAGGGAGGAGGAGAAGAAAGGAGAGAAGGAGGGAGAGAAAGGAAGATGAGAGGAGAGGGGAAGATGAGAGAGAGGAAGAAGAGAGAAAAAAGGAGAAAGAGGGGGGAGAGAGGAATACGATGAGAGAGAGTATGAGAGGAGAGGAGGCAAGAGAGAGAGGAAGAGGAGGAGAGAACAGAGAGAGAGAGAGAGAGAGGGAGTGGTCAAGAGAGCAAAGAGAGGGAGGAGGAGAAGAGGATAGAGAGAAGATGAGTAGAGAGAAAGTGGAGGAAAGAAAGAGAGAGAAAAGAAAGAAGAGAGTGTGTGTGGGAGTGGAGGAGAAGAGCGAGCGAGAGAGAGAGGAGGAGAGGAAAGAGAGAGTGGGAGTGGTTAGAGGAGATTGAGGAAGAGGAGGAGAAGAGAGCGCAAGAGAGAAAGATGAGGAGAGGAAAGAGAGAGGGAGAGAGAGAGAGAGAGGAAAACTAAGAAGAGAGAGAAGAAGAGAGAGAGTGTGGGGGTGGTTAGAGGAGAGCGAGGAAGATGAGGAGGAAAAGAGAGAGGAAGAGGAGGAGAGAAGCAGGTGTGAGATGTTCAGTGACGTACGAGGAAAGAGGTGGAGGAAGATTTTTGAATGAGATTTATTGTAAAACCACATGAGCCGTGACAAAGAACCAGAGTAGAAGTTTTTCAGGAGGTTGACAGTGTTTTCTTATTCAGCCCCAGGGCAGCTGTGGCCTGAGGCGTTCAGAGCGTCGAGAGTGAACGAACGGAGGTCCTGTCTGTTAGAATAGTGTTTCCTCCTCAAAAACACACCTGGACTTCTGTTTTGTTTCATTCACATGTTTGAGTAACTTCATTATTAGTCTGTTTACATCTCCACTGCTCAGAATGCTGTTCCACATTGTGATGTCATGAACTGGGAGTTTTCAAATTAAGGTGTTAAAGGTCCCATGGCATGAAATTTTCACTTTTTGAGGTTTTTGAACGTTAATGTGAGCTCCCCTACCCTGTTTAGCCCCCCCCTCCATGGTTAAAAGTTGCGAAATGTCTAAACTGAGCATTTGCGATCCTTTTCTGCGTTACAAAAAATTGGAGCTCAAACGGGCGATTTTGAACAAGGCACCTTATTGACGTCAGATCGAAAAAAGAAATGCAAATGCAGTTCCACCCCCGTCTGTCTGAACTCAGCGTCTCTGTAAATCACGCCCAGAGAGTTTGGACTGCGGAGGAGCTACGCAATGCGAAATACGTTTTTTTATTTGCCTGGAGGAACTTGCGAGTGTTTCTAGGCTCGGAAGTCCTTTATCTGAGCCTGTGGATATCTGAAACAGCAGTGGTTTAATTTTATTTTCTGTGGAAATGTGTTTATTTTTCAATGGAACGCTTCTCATCTCTCCCCCCGTGCAAAAACACGGAAGTGGGTCACAGAGCAGAGTGGAGAGCTTGGCCACGCCCCCACCCCCTACTATAGGCCACCTCTGTCCTCCTCGTTTGCATTCAAGCAACAACGCCCATAATGGAGTGTTCCAGAGTGACATTTATGACTCTTTCTCATCTTTATCTCTGTTTCTCATGCACTGAGTGTTGATTTTGAAGAAGGATTCATTTACAGTATTAGGGAACCATTAAGGAGCCATATAAAAGCATCAAGAAGTACCATGTCATGGGATCTTTAACTTGAAAACTACAGATTCACCTTTAACCTTTAGTTCAGTAGAGATTGGAAGATTTCAGCACTGGAATTGCTGTTATAATGAAGAAACATTATAACAACAGAAAAAGCATAATATAGGCACTTTAATCTTCTATTATCCCTATAACAATTACTACAACAACTTTATAAGTATGACTGTTAATGTCACGATACTAAAATTTCAAACTCACTTTCGATTCTAAGGAATAGACTTGATGATCGATACCAATTCCGATACCACAGTGATAATAAAAACACTCTGAAATGCAAAGCCAGCATACATCCCATTATTTTTCCCCTTTAATTTTTATTTTGTGTAAATGTTAAAGTAAATTGGTAGTTTAAGTTAACAAAATAGCAATGTAATGCAAAGAGTAGATTGTGTATGCCTGTGTAATATAATATATATATATCCCTTCTGAAATAATAAAAAATAGAAAAAGTACAAATATTTAATTAAAAAAAATAAAAATGAAATGATTTAATAAAATAAATAAATAAACATAAAAAAGATGAATAAAAAATAAATAAATAAAATTAGGGCTGTCAGTTTAACGCATTAGATTAATTAGTTACACTGCAAATTAATGTGTTAGAAAAGTGAACTCGATTAGTTATGAGCGGCAAGTCAATGCGCGCTCATTTTTAAATTTGGTGTGTGGCGAGCAAATCGCTGCCAGGGCCTTTTAGGGGTGGATATTGGCAAAGAAGTCACGATTCAATTTGAATCACGATTCATATGCCACGATGCGATACTATCACGATGCATCACGATACTTGAATTATTGCGATGCATTGCAATATATTCGACATACTTCAGTGAAAATGTACCAAAAAAAAAAAAGAGGATAACTTAAATATCAGTGGCTGTGTATCTGGGTAGTGTCTTCAATTGATACAGAACTCTGAGCAACTCAGTTCATAACTGAATTTATTGAATAACAAAAACAAATAAACCAAACCAATAACAAAAAAAGTGCATAGGATTTTTTCTAAAACAAAAAATGATGTTCAAACATTTGCCATTTTGGAGGTAGCTACCATCATAACAAACAATACCCTTTCACAAAGACAAAAGTGCATAGCATTTATTTTTTTTAAAACTAATAATTGATTGATTGATTTATTAATATTAAATATTAAATCATTAAATATTAAATTATTAATTAATAATAATCGATTTGTGGCATCAAGAATCGATGCAGTATATTGTGAAAGTTAGTATCGCGATGCATTGTCATGACGATTATTTTGCACACCCCTAGGGCCTTTGAACGGCAAGTTTATTTATAAAAAGAACGAAGACGGGACGATCAACAAGAACTCCGTGATTTGGAGCTTTTGTCAAAAAGAATTTTCCGATCACAGAAGCTGCTCCAGCCTGATGGATCATTTGAACGTCCGGACAAGTTTGAGCGTTACCGGTGATAGAGCGAGCGTGAGCGCACTTCACCAAACCACCAAATCAACAAACCAACAAACCACCCTCGCAGAATTTGGGAAACGAATGAGCAAAGCGACCACAGAAAAACTGACAAACACTGACAAAGTGGGTTCATTCGCTCGATCGATCGCTCACTCAAAATCTCTCTCTCACACACTCTTAAAATGCGATTAATTAGATTAATTAATTACAAATCCTGTAATTGATTAGATTTTTTAATAACCTGACAGCACTAAAATAAATACAAATAAAAAAATCTCTTAACTGCTCAATTACTGTGAGTCATTTAAATGTTAAATTGTGGTAAAAAAGGTAAAAATTGGTCAGTGACTTCACTCTGTAAGCGAGCGGTCTCCGTACGTCCACGGGCTGAAGCGGTTCCTCTGCTGTCAGGTGTTATCCAGACTCACATCCATCACCTGGACCTCCGTGTGTCCCCGTACATCCCACACGAAGGACACACTGTACACGGCTTTTACATTTAGCTCTGTCAAAAATATATCCTCCTGGGGAAGGGGATGGTTTTAGCTCTGACCTCAGTGTTGAAAAAACATAAGAATGTACGACACTTTCCAGATAACTCTTCTCATTTAAAGTGTCATCGTGGGACTTTCTTGGTGGTTTCATTTGGTTGTTTCCATGGAAATAGACAAATTCATTGCAATACTGCGGAACACTTCTCCATATCGACGAGTAAAGGAATCCATAACAGGCTTTAAAGATCCCATGACATGGTACTTCTTGATGCTTTTATATGGCTCCTTAATGGTTCCCTAATACTGTAAATTAATCCTTCTTCAAAATCAACACTCAGTGCATGAGAAACAGAGATAAGATGAGAAAGAGTCATAAATATCTCTCTCAAACACTTTATTCTGTGCGTTGTTGCTTGAATGCAAATGAGGAGAAAAGAGCTGGCCTATAGTAGAGGGTGGGGGCGTGGCCAAACTCTCCGCTCTCCCAGAGCAGCTTTCAGCTGATCCATTTCCGTGTTTTTGCACGGGGGGAGAGATTTGAAGCGTTCCATTGAAAAATAAACACATTTCCACAGAAAATGAAATTAAACCACTGCTGTTCAAAGGTCCAGAGGCTCAGATAAAGGACTTCCGAGCCTAGAAACACTCGGACGTGCCTCCAGGCAAATAAAAAAACGCATTTCGCATTTCCTAGCGCATTCGCGGTCCAAACTCTCTGGGCGTGATTTACAGAGACGCTGAGTACAGACAGACGGGGGTGGAACTGCATTTGCATTTCTTTTTTCGATCTGACGTCAATAAGGTGCCTTGTTCAAACTCGTCCGTTTGAGCTCCGATTTTTTGTAACGCAGAAAAGGATCACAAATGCTCAGTTTAGACATTTCGCAACTTTTAACCATGGGGGGGGGGGGGGCTAAACGGTAGGGGAGCTCACATTAACGTTCAAAAACCTCAGAAAGTGAAATTTTCATGCCATGGGACCTTTAATTTTCCTGGAGAAACTTCACTTCCTGTAGGTGTGTGACGCCCTCCGACGGCGACTGCAGGTGGTGTACAAAAGAGTTCCACCAGCTGCTTGTCTCCATGGAGTTTAAAGCAACACTGTGGACCTTTCATTTATTCATAACATTTCATTTAAAGCAACGACACACCCACCCTCATTCTCCTTGTATCCAACTGCCAATATTATACATTCTTAATGCGCCAAGAGGTTGCAAGAATATTTTGGGTCAAATGAAAATAGCGAAGACTAACAAACCCCCCTGATGTGGTCCCGGTTATCCTCCGGTAACGTAGCTTGTAAATGTAGTTCACGGTAAGTTCGCGGGGACATTTAATAAAGCTTGTTTTTCTTCTCAAAACAACATTTGTCCAAAAAGTGATATATTTGCGTCCCAGACAGTTGTCCGCAAAAAAATCAGCAGTGTAATTCGCATTTCTCTCGATTCGTATCACTGCGCGCATCTTAGCTGTATTAGCCTGTTAACTTTAAGTGGATTTTTATGACGGATGCGGTACGACAACATCCACCGTACGCTAATGTTTACAAGTGAACAGGCTAATAGAGCTAACGTGGGCGCAGTGATACGAATCTAGAGAAAATATGCTAATGCAAATTACGCTGCTGAATTTTTAGCGGACAACTGTAACTGTAACGGTAATCGAGTGGTGTCCCATTTCTTAGGGGAACAATCGTACCCCGAGCCCTCTCAGCTCAGTATCGAGGGGCAAGACTAAGACGTAGATAAAGGGGAAGGGGTAAGACCGAGTAATGGGACGCAGCCTTACATAGGGTAAGCACTAGAGCGAAGATTTGACTTTTGTTTGGAGAATAAACTTTTGGTTAATTTGAACCTTTTTGAATCTTGGTCGTCTCTTGATAGAACGCACAATACACAACAACCATAACAGGGAAATGTGACTCAGAACGGCCCCTTCACATTAGAAATACTTTATTCTCAGTTACAGGACAACAAATACATTTTTATGTCTCATTTTAATTTGGCATTTTGGATAAAACAACTATATTTCAGGAAGACTAATGTGAGGCTCATTCTGTTTTGTGATCGTCTTGAGAACCAAATTATAATATAAACAACTTGGCCATGTCTGATGATTTAGTTATTAAGGATAAATCAGTATTACAACTGTTGACAGTAAAAGCTGTATTTGAGCTATATTTGTATATTTACGGAACTTAAAGGGACAGTGTGTAAGATTTTTACCCGTTAATTACTGAAATTGAAGATACCCATTCAAAAATACATTGTTTTCCAAGCCTTTTCACTTCCATCATGAAATCAAAGTATTCTTTTGGACTTAGATATAGTCACATAAAAGGGGGATCTTCCCCATGCAGAGGCAGCCATTTTGAATACGAGAGCCGCAGAAGGACATTTCGGCTCCGCCTTCGGCAAGGCTCGTGGTTTTGGGTAAACAACACAAGCATGCTGCCGGATCAGACGTCGTAATGGATCTAACACGTGTTTTGGACTAAATTGTTTTACTGGATTTTATTTGCTGGATCCTTAGGGACAAATTGAGAGCAAGTTTATGGTGAAATACAGAGTTTGACCTGTGCAAAGCATTCTAAGGTAAGCTAACCTCGTTTTGTGCTTTTCCGTATAAAAGCCCCATGTGCTCGGGGACTGATTATTGTGCAGGGAAATGAATTGCATAGTCAAAAAGAGGAGACTGTAAGGTTTCATTTGATGTGTAGAGTGTCATGGTACATGATCGGGAATGTGTGTTTTCATGAGAAAAGAAAAAAAAAACAAAAAAAAACAGGACCGCGTTTTATTTATACAGTAGCGGCTCGTGCACGCGCCCGGGTGACCCTCGAGGTCTGCCGTAGCTAAAACAGAAAGTGCAATAGCACCATCCACCTATGCGCCACGAATCCTACACACTGGGGCTTTAAAATCTAAATCTTACACACTGTCCCTTTAAAGAGCCCGTGTTACACTATTTTTTGATGTTCTAATATTGTTTCCTCATCACATTGCTTCATTCACACATGTTTAACACACAAACCTGCATATTTAGTTCTTCTTTCAAACAGAAAACACTCTGTTCCACCTTGTGATGTCATGCGGTAATACAGGACATGCTCCACTGTGTTTTTAAACTCCATACACCATGATTTAGATAATTTCAGCCCTTGGAATTGCCGGAAAACTACCACTAAATGACATCACAAGGTAGAATTTTGAGCTTTGGAGGTGTAGACAGATTATAAAGGATTAGTCAAACATAAATGAAACAAAACACAACTCCAGGTCTGTTTTTGAGGAGGTAACGGCGTTCTAACACGGCGTAAAGCTCACCAGAGTTAATTTAGTGTAAAAGAGGAGCTTAAAGCGTGAGGGCTGCAGCTCTAAACTCTCGTATCGTCCCATTTTCAGCAGCAGACCCCTGTGACAGATGCCTGCTCGAGCACGCCGCATTGAGCTCGTGAAGGCTATCGGGCCCATTCACGGCGCTTTCCCATCAGCCCCGGCGGTGACTTATGGACGCGGCGACAGAGCCGGTCATGTTGTAGCAATGAGAGTGTGCGATTTATACCAGGCGCGTCCCTCCCTCCCGTTCTCCTGAGCCTGGATGGACTTTCTCTGGACGGTGAGGGGCTGTTTGTCCACCGTGGAAACTCAGGAGTCAGCAGCTGAGAAGGAGAGGCAGGACTCAGAAGGATGTGACTTTGTTGTTGGAAATATTTTGGGTACAGCGTGTATTTTTCGTTAGTACAGTTTAGAAGTAAACCAGTGTATTTTCTCCCACATGATGGTCTGAGAGTGTGTTTTAAAGATCCTGAAATTGAGCTTCAAGCCATGTTATAATGTTCTTACCTCCTCAAAAACATACCTCGTCTTATTTTTTGTTTCATTCACAAGTTTGAGTAATCCTTGAGTAACCTTGTACATCTCCAAAGCTCAAAATGCTCTTATGACCTCATGAACACCTGCTTTTTACATTTTGTTTAGTAAAAATTGGCAATACTAGAGCTGAAATGTTCACAAATGATTCTAATGAAGCTGTCTGGAGTTTGGAGCACTTCCTGTATTATATGTGACATCACAAGTGTTTTCTGTTTCAAAGGAGAATATATGTGAATGAAACAAAGCTGCAGTTATGTTTTTGTTGAGTAAGAAACATAACATAAGAGCTCGTGCAGATTTTGCAGCTCATCAGGTCAATTCTGGAGGTTCAGGAGAATGTGAGCTGTAATTGTAATTCCTTTTTTAAAACAATAAGAGTTCAGGTTTTACTGAACTTTTAACATGTTTTCCACACATACATATTTAAACAGGGATGAAAGAGTTCCGTCTTTTAGCGGATCTCCGATTTTTTTTCAGCCGTGGGGTAATTTTTTATTTTATTTTTTATATCTGTGCAAATTCGTTGAGAAAGATTTTGGGTGTATATATATATATATATGTATAGTTCTGTTTAGAGTTGCCAAACGTCCCTTGAAAAACAGAATCTTCCCGTATTCAGAAGAAAAGTACCTGTATCTCGTATTAAACTTCGTATTAAACTGCGGGCTGTGCGAGCCCGTGTCTGGAGCCGCGGACCGAGCGAGCGAGCACAGCTCTTTCGCAACAGCGTGTACCATTGCGTGTACACAGGTTAAACTTTATAAAACATCCTATACCTCGTCCTACCTGCCCTTGCCTCACTTAACGCGTCGCTCCTCGCTTTTTCACCTGCGCCTTTTAGCACGCATAAGCTCCTCCTCAATGCCTCTGATTAGTGCAAAGCAAAAACAAATCCAATAAGTGGTACCTCACCTTACAAAATTAATTCGTTCCAGAAGTGGTTTCGTAACGTGAATTTTCCGTAAGTTGAGTAGCTATTTCAATGGAAAAAGCCTGATTCGTTCCAAGGCCCCAATCCAAGTTTTTTTTTTATAGTGTAACTTTTTTTATAGTGTAACATTGTGTTCTGCGTCCTGATTGGCTAAGAGACTGTAGACTAGGGTGACCATTCGTCCGGATTTCGTCTGGACAGTCCGGTTTTAGAGCTGTCTGTCCGGCCGTCTGTCACGTGTCCTTTTTTACATTTTGTCCTCCTTTCAGACCCTCGTCGCCCACCGTTGCATAAATCGTCATAAATCCCCACCCATTATTTACACTTGCTAGTAGCAAGTATTCTTATTATGTTTTAACATATCCTAGATGAGATCTATGGTTATGCGGTGGCACAGAGTGAGACTTCACACAGAAACATCAACGCGTGCGGCATGACACGATATTGGTTAAATGCACGGAAACAGCTCGAAGCGCAAAGCTCGAAGAAGAGCGCTATAATGAGCGCTATAAGAACGCTATAATGTTTGGCGAGAATGTCTGGGTCTGGAAATACTATAAAGTTGATGACAACAACATTGCCATAGCAAACGGTGGGATATGTAAACTTGGGATTGCAAGGGGTGGAAAGGAAAGGGCGACATTTAACACAACAAACCGATACGGCACCTCAAAAACAAACACCAACCCAGCCAAAGACGAGTCAGCTCACGCTGCAGGAGAGTTTGAAAAGGAGACAAAAAATGCCCCTTGACAGTGCGAAGGCCCAGGAGAACACAGCAGGAGCACAAATGATCGCAATGAGTGACTTACCATGACTTGTCGTGACTTTTTTCATGATTGGCCACTTTCATCCCTGTTTAAAGGGCCTGTACCTAATTTTCTCTTATATATTCGAAAGAAAACGTGTCTTGCACCAGTACAGAAAAGTTTTGTAAATTACTCGGTAGTAAATGGTTGAGTGCTTTAAATAATATGATCAGTGTATAATATTTTACAAGGTCAGGGATCTTTAGGACAATCAGGCAGTGTCCACATAAACACACTTAATGTTTGGGCACGGGGCAGGAGATGGACGGGTCTGTTTGTATTTTTAATCTGTTTTCATGAGTTTTATCGTCTGTTGTTAAATCTGTCCTCTGGTTCTTTCAGCGCCTCTGACAAACACGAGCTCGGTGGAATCTCCAAATCTTTGGTTCAGATTCTGGTCAGGAGAACCTAGAGAGAGAGAGAGAGAGAAAGATGAAGAGAGGAAGATGAAGAGAGAGAGAGAGGAGGAGAAGAGAAAGAGACAGAGAGAAAGGAAAACTAAGAGGAGAGAGAGAAGATGAGGAGAGAGAGGAAAGAGAGAGAAAAAGAAGGAGAGAGAGGAAGAGGAGAAGAGAATGACAGAGAGAGGGAGTGGTAGTAGGAGAGTGAGGAAGAGGAGGAGAAGGGAGAGAAAGATGAAGAGAGGAAAGAGAGAGAGGAGAGAAAGGGAGAGAGAAAGGGAAACTAAGGAGAGAGAGAAGAAGATGAGGAAAGAGAGCGAGAGAGAGGAAGAGGAGGAGAGGAAAGAGAGAGACAGAGGAGGAGATGAGAGAGCGAGAGAGGAAGAGGAGAGAAAGGGATAAAGAAAAGAAAGGAGAGAGAGGGAGGGGGGAGGGGAGAGGGAGGAGGAGGAGAAGAGAGAGAGAGAGAGAAATAGGAAGAGAGGAAAGAGAGAGAGGAAAACTAAGAGGAGAGAGAAGATGAGGAAAGAGAGCGAGAGAGAGGAAGAGGAGGAGAGGAAAGAGAGAGACAGAGGAGGAGATGAGAGAGGAAGAGGAGAGAAAGGGATAGGGAGAAAAGAAAGGAGAGAGAGAGAGGGAGTGGTTAGCGGAGAGTGGGGAAGAGGAGAAGAGAGAGAGAGAAATATGAAGAGAGGAAAGAGAGAGAGGAAAACTAAGAGGAGAGAGAAGATGAGGAAAGAGAGCGAGAGTGAGGAAGAGGAGGAGAGAAGGATGGAAGATTCGCCTGTGGACTGTAGGTTTTACGTTTATTTTAGTAGTATTATTATTTAGTATTATTTTATGGTTTTATTACTTGATTTATTGATTTATTGATTATTTTAGGTGTTTTAAAGTGATGGATGTGTGGAATTAATTCAAAATCAAATATTTCATCCTTCAAGTGGTAAAAATCCTCAAAATAGCGACTGTAACTGGAAGTGGACCTCTCCAAACCTTCTGGAATTTTTGAGGACTGCCCCACACCTCACACCTCAGTCTCTAAATATACAATACTCCTGTTAATTCCCTGAGCCAGACTTCAAACTGAGGTGGAGAATCCGATTCCCACTATTTCAAAATGCATCTCCGAGCTATCACCATGCCGTAATTCACTACTGTTGTGACATCATGACCCATGTTTCCCAAAGTGCTAGAGAAGCCAAAAAGAGCAGTTTCAGGATCAGGGTCTATAAACTCTGGAAAAAAATAAGAGACCACTGCATTTTTGTTCTGAAATCTGCATCTCTACATGTATTACAGCCATTCCATTCCAGCGTCTGTTGATGTTGTGTTCCAACACAAACACAAAGCTGAGCTACTTCAGTTCTTGCACCAGGAGTGGAATAAAGTCACCCAAGAACAATGTGAAAGACTTGTGGAGAGCATGCCAAGACACATGAAAGCTGTGATTAAAAATAAGGGTTATTGCACCAAATATTGATTTGTGAACTCTTCTTAAGTGTAAACATTAGTATTATGTTGTTTTAAAATGAATTTGATCTTGTTTCTTTGCATTGTTTGAGGTCTCAACACATGTATCTTTTTTATTATTTTGACCATTTGTCATTTTCTGCAAATAAATGCTCTAAACAATAATATTTTTATTTGGAATTTGGGGGAAATGTTGTCAGTAGTTTATAGACTCAAACAAAAATGTTCCTTTTGCCCAAACACATACCTATAAGTAGTAAAATCAGAAAAACTGATCATTTTACAGTGGTCTCTTATTTTTTTTTCTAGAGCTGTAGTTACCTTAAAGGGACAGTGTGTAAGATTTTTACCCGTTAATTACTGAAATTGAAGATACCCATTCAAAAATACATTGTTTTCCAAGCCTTTTCACTCCCATCATGAAATCAAAGTATTCTTTTGGACTTAGATATAGTCACATAAAAGGGGGATCTTCCCCATGCAGAGGCAGCCATTTTGAATACGAGAGCCGCAGAAGGACATTTGGGCTCCGCCTTCGCCTTCGGCAAGGCTCGTGGTTTTGGGTAAACAACACAAGCATGCTGCCGGATCAGACGTCGTAATGGATCTAACACGTGTTTTGGACTAAATTGTTTTACTGGATTTTATTCGCTGGATCCTTACAGACAAATTGAGAGCAAGTTTATGGTGAAATACAGAGTTTGACCTGTGCAAAGCATTCTAAGGTAAGCTAACCTTGTTTTGTGCTTTTCCGTATAAAAGCCCCATGTGCTCGGGGAGTGTTTGTTGTGCAGGGAAATGAATTGCATAGTCAAAAAGAGGAGACTGTAAGGTTTCATTTGATGTGTAGAGTGTCATGGTACATGATCGGGAATGTGTGTTTTCATGAGAAAAAAAACAAAACAAAAACAAACGGGACCACGGCTCGTGCGCGGGTGACCCTCGAGGTCTGCCGTAGCTAAAACAGAAAGTGCAATAGCACCATCCACCTATGCGCCACGAATCCTACACACTGGGGCTTTAAGTGCTCGGGAAAACCATTTAAATACTGAACACCAGAAACCTTGGAGCCTTGGGCATAACCAGAATTGGTGCGAGCGTACTATTAATTGTCTTGAAATGAATATTACTCAAGTAGAAGTGCAAAGTGGTTGAAGAAATCACTCATGTAAAAGTAAAATAATATTTGGGGAAAGTAATTTGAAGTAGAAAACATTAAATAATGCAGAGAATGTAGTATTTTCAAAGAATATCTGAAGGAGTGGTGCAGGAAACACAAATATTCAAACCATTTCATATTGTCACATGAAACTTTTGTAGACTCTCAGTGGGAAGAGGAACCACAGCTTTTACTTAAAGGTGCATTGTGTAACTTTTCTGGTAATCTGCTTATTTCTATGGATATGTAATGTTCCACAGTGTGACATTAAACAGCTCTACTTTACATTTATTCAATTACAGGAGGTTTTATAGCTCAAAATACCTAGAAAAACCAAAAAAAAAAAAGGCATTCTGACTGTGAGCGGTGTCGCCTCTCCACAGATCTGACCTGTCACACACTCAAAAAAAAGATTTTTTTGACTGTGGCCTGGTCTGGTCTTCATGAAGACAGAAAAGTTTAAAGCCATACTGTGAAACATCCCAGGCACAGCAAAAACATCTCCATGGAGAAAAGCATTTGACGGACCTTCCAGCAGAAAAGTTACACACTGCACCTTTAAGTAAGAGTATTGCTACTTCAATCAAGTTGGCGTAAATATTCTGCCAGAAAAATACAATTTAAAAAGTTATTCGAGTAAATGTGTAGTCTAAATGTATTACCCACCTTTGACTCTAATTAATTTGCATAAAATGAACCAAATTTTTCCGCAACTGACGTTTTGTGGAGAAATTGCGCAAACCAGCGAGCAGAAAGGAGTTTATAATGAAGTTACCGACTGTATTAACACTCCAGCTTTCCCGGGGCGTCCAGGTGGGAGAACGGGGAGGGGGTACGGAGGAACCGGCTCTGTTTTCTGGGAGTTATTGGCAGCGCCGCGTTGACTGTCAGCTCATTCATCTACATCAGGCGCCAAAGCCGGTGCCAAGGTGAACGGCGCAGAGAGCGAGAAAGCGCCTCCACCGCCTCCACCGCCACCAATCTGCTCGCTCCTCCCTCCCTCCATCCCTCTCTCCCCCCCGTACCTCCACTGCCTACCACCTCTCCTCCCCGCTCCTCACATCGCAGTCCGCCGCTTCGCTTCTCCCTGCACACACGCGCGGTATAACGCAAAGCAAAGCGCACGGTTCCGCCCGCCTGCCGCCCGCCCGCCGCCCGCCCGCCGCGTTCTCACCGCTTTTACCGCTATGACCCAGAGTCCGGATTTATAAAGACGCACACACACCGACTCGTCCAACGCTCATGGGGTGCACCGGGCTGCTGGCGTGGAGCTCTGCCGCTTGAGAGGAGCACGGAGCGGGGCAGGACACGCGTGGATTTATGGTGCGAGGCGAGCGGAGGAGAGCGGCCAGCAGCGGGACAGCGGTGGAAGTGGAGCCCCGGAGGAGGATGCAGGGGACCGCAGTGTTTGTGCTCACGGCCGCGCTGTGTCTGGTGAGTGCGCGCAGACACACAACTTTTTACTACGACGCAAAACTCCACAACAATCACGCGTGGTGGTATCTAGTCCTGGTCCTGGTTTAGTCCTGGTTTAGCCCTGGTTAAGCCCTGGTTTAGCCCTGGTTTAGTTCTGGTTTAGTCCTGTTTGTAATCCTTGCTTTAAATTATATCTTATACTTGATTTGGTTTTGGTTTAGGTCTGGACCAGGACTAAACGTGTTCTAGTACAGTTCTAGTACAGTTCTACTCTTTTCTGACTTAGACCTGGTTTGTGGTGACTCTAGTATGTAATCTTAGTTAGGCTTTTTAAATTAGAATTTATACTTGATTTGGATCTGGTTTAGAGCTCGTTTAGACCTGGTTGAGACCTGGTTTAGTCCTCTTGGCTGTTTTTTTTCTCACTTAGTCCTGGTTTAGACTTGGTTCGTGTTGCTCCTGGTCAGTAGTCCTGGTTTAGGCTTTGTAAATTAACACTTATACATGATTTTGACTTGGTTTAGATGTTCTTTAGACCTGCTTTATGGCTGGTTTATAGTCCTGGATTTAGTTCTTTTTGGATTGTTCGGGTTAACGTGACACTAACACCTGGTTCAGTCCTTCCTTAGTCCTGGTTTGGTTCTGGTGTAGTCCTTCTTTAACCCGAGTTTATGCCTTGAAAATCGTTTATATTTGGATAAGTCCTTGTTTAGTCCTGGTTTAGTCCCGATTTCAAAGATAACAGTACAGAAAAGGTACAGTGTTTTTGCGTCTTTGCGGTTGGTTTTACGCATTACGCACGGCTGTTTACAACTCTGTCATCTGTAATCATAATAATTAGGCCTACTTATGAACTACAAATGTATTAATGTAACTCACGCGTAATGGTAGTCGTGGATGTCCTAAGTTTTAAGTTCTGTGCCAAACGTAACGTGATCGAACCCATTTTGGGCACAAAAGCGCTGTGCGTAAAAGCAATTTGGCACAAGCGACACGTCTCGTACCCACAGAAATCACATTTTCTAATAAATCTATTCCAATCACGAGTTTTTAGGTTTTTTTTTTAATAGTTCTGAGTGAAATGGCACATGTGTCGCGCGAAAGGAGACTGCAGTTTAGAGCTACGCGCGGTGGTGGTCACAAGGTGGCGCTAGAACAAATGGAAAGAGAAGACTGGTGACAGAAGCGCTCGTGTGACAAGTGCGTGAGGAAATATTTATGTTTGAAATGTAGCAGCATCAAAAATGTTTCAAATGTCCTACAGTTTCATGTTTAAAAAAAAAATAAAGGAAAATATAAAGGAGCTAATTTAATTAAATTTGAATTTGTAGCTTATGTCTATTTGAAATTACGCACAGCTCCCAGTATGACGCGTAAATGCTTTGCCAATAAATGTGTGTACAGTGGATATATACACAGTGTATTTACATTTTCAGTGTTTTGAGGCACTAGAAAGAATGTTTTTTGGCCAATATAATAATTAATAAATGAACCGCCCTTAAAATTAAAGTTACGTTGAACAATTTTAATTTTCAAACAGCACAAGGCCTCATGTTTTTATCTGTTTCTATCATGCTTTAAGGGACCACTTTCAAATGTTCAGCCACGGCCTCGGTGGTTTTATTTCATATAAATGGACTGTTTTAGGGAAATCCACGTGACATAAATAAAACTATGACACGGTTGTTGTTAAAATTATTGACACAATCATTGTTAACAACATTGTTATTTAATAATGAAAACGCACTGTTCATTAGCATTGTTGAATACATTTAAAGATCAGTTTTAAAAGTTGTTTTCACCGCAGTGGGAAGACGAGCCGGAGCTGTCCGTGGTGCTGAAACCCCACGAACGGCCGTCAGACACACCCCCTGCCCCTATTATTATTATTATTATTATTATTATTATTATTATTATTATTATTATTATTATTATTATTATTATTATGCATGTGTTAGTAAAAGTATTCCACCTTTTTTATGTGTTTTTGCTCCGGAGTGCGCGGTTAAAACAGTGAAAAGTGTAAAACTTGTTGAGGCCTCTCAGTGTTTAAAGCCTCATCAGTCCACTCCAGATTTTGTCAATAAATGAAAAGAAGAGAAAATGTTGTGTGAATTTGGTTTTGTAGTTCAAAAGTTTACGGTTATTTCAGGCGCCTTGAACATGTATTTTTTATTTTTTTACTTTTAAATAGCGCACACAGTGTTTCTCCGTGGAGCACGTTATTCTGACGTGAGTTTCACCGCCGCCATGAACCCACCGCCCCCGGAGCCAAATACCCCCGTGGATGTGCCCGGTGCAGCCCGGTGCAGAGCGCGCCCAGAGCGGCCTCGGAGCGGAGCCCGCCCGCTGCTCCGCTGCGGCGGCGCGGGATCCGGCTTAGCCCCGACACTTTGATGGTCTTACCGGTGTTAAAGGCTCTTGTCTCCGGTTAAGCCTCGTGTCTGAGAGCCGCGTGTGACCGATAAGAGCGCGCGCAGGTACAGGGGAGCGCGTGAGGGGCTGTGTGTGTGCGTGTGCGTGTGTGAGTTAGAGAGAGATAACCACACACACACACACACACACACGCTGTTATCATGTAGGACACGCGCACTGTGTGTGAGGGGGTCACGTTCATTTGCACACAGTGTGTGTGTGAGACACGGGAGAGGCACGTGAGAGGAGCGCGCGTGTTAAACGGTTTCACTTTCACTATGCACGTGCACAGTGTGCGGGTGCGTGAGGCTCAGTGTTTCATATTTCCTCTGATAAAATGAGTTTAACAGTGGAATAAAAACGAGCTCATGTCCCAAATACATCGGCTACAAACCTTAACACACATTTAATACACACACACACACACACACACACACACACACACACACACACACACACACACACACACACACACACACACACACACACACACACACACACACACACACACACACACAGGGCAGCTCCTGTAGGTCTGGATCTAACCAAAGCTCGACACTAAATCTGCTGCATGGGCAGAAAAGCCAGAGGTCCTTTCAGGCCTGAGGATTATGAACGTAAAGTGAGGAACAATTTGAACCAAACATTTTTCAAACTGCGGCTTTTCCTTCACACGTTTCACACTGTCGCTCTTGTGTTCTTCTGCTCGTGGACACGCTGCAGGTCTGTGGAGGCTTCCCTGGATCCTCTCTGTCCACGCACACACACACACACACACACGCACACACACACACAGATGCACACACACACACACATACACACACACGCACACGGACACGCACACACACACACACACACCGGGGTCCAGTCCACTCCTTCTTCAACACAATTACCAGGATTTAGTCAATTCTGCAAAAACTGCACTCTCTCACTCTTTTCTCTCACTCTTTTTCTCTCTTACTCTTTTTTCCTCTCTATTTTTCTCTCACTCTTTTTCTCTCTCACTCTTTTTCTCCTTTTCTCACTCCTCACTCCCTTTCTCTCTCACTCTTTTTCTCTTTCACTCTTTCTCTTTTTCTCTCTTCCTCTCTCTCACTCATTTTCTCTCATTATTTTTCTCTCTCACTCTTTCACCCTTTCTCTGTTTTTCTCACTTGTTTTCTCTTTCACTCTTTCTCTCTCACTCTTTTTCTCTCTCACTCTTTAGCTCTCTTGTTCTCTCACTCTTTTTCTCTCATTCTTTTTCTCTCACTTTTTTCTATCTCCTTTTCTCTCACTCTTTCTCTCATTCTTTTTCTCTCTCACTCTTTCACTCTTTCTCTCTCACTCTTTTTCTCTCTCTCTTTATCTCTCTCTCTTGTTCTCTCTCACTCTTTTTCTCTCATTCTTTTTCTCTCACTCTTTTTCTCTCACTCATTTCCTCTCTCTTTCTCTCTCACTCTTTTTCTCTCTCACTCTTTTCCTCTCTCACTCATTTTCTCTCTCTTTCTCCGTTCTTCCCTCTTTCTCTCTCACACACACGTGGGGTTTCCATGCTTTGTAGGGACATAGACGAGCGACCGATTCTAACCCTTAAAACTCCTAAACTCTTGTGAGGTGGTTTATGTATTAATGTCGTTTCCTCCTCAAAAACAAACCTGGAGTTGTGTTTTGTTTTGTTTTGATTCCTGATTGTGGGAAAGATGCACTACTGTTGTGTTTTAGTTTTGGTGATGCAGAAAAGAGCGGGCCGCTGTTAGCTTCACACACGTTTCAGTAACCCTTTAGTCCACCTCGTGATGTCATAAAGTGGGAGTTTTCACGTTAACAGCTCCTTTTACCTTTAGTTAAGTAGAGATTTGTAATTCCAGGGCTGAAATGATCCAAAAATGATTCCAGTGTAGAAATGTAAGCCGTGTTTTCTGTCTAAATCTGCAGAGTTTGTGTGAATGAAACAAAACACAACTCCAGGTTTGTTTTTGACGAGGAAACGACATTAGAACAGATCAGAAAATCGCGTAATATGTGTCAGTATTTGCCTAAACTTTACCAAAACCCAAACCATAACCTGTTTCAAACACGACCGAAATTTAACCCACGATGTTGGTGAAATAACAGATTTAAAACACGGAGAGCAGATTTTCGTTGTCATAAGAGAATCTGGTGTAACGTGTGTGTTTTAACAGATTTTAGACTTTAGCTTTTCTTTTTCTTCCTCTCTCCCTCGTTCTGTGTGTCTGTCATCTTTTCCTGCTCCGTTCTTCTCTTCTTCTCCCTCTTTCTCTCTCTCCTTTTTACACATTTTATTCGGCCTCTCTCCCTACTGTCCTTTTCTGCCCTTTCTGTATTTCTTTTTCTGTAACACACTTTCTCTCCCTTATCTTTCTTTCTCTCTCTCCCTCACTCACTTCCCTCTTATCTCTTATCTCTCTTCCTCTCTCTATCTCTTTCCTCCTTTCTTTCTCTCCCCCTCTCACACACTATTCCTCCTCTATCCGCCCTTTTCTCTCTCTCTCTCTCTCTTTCTCTTTTTCCCTCCCCCTTTTCTCCCTCGCTCTCTCACTCCCTCTGTTTCTCTCTCTCTCACACACAAGCACACACTCCCTCCCTCTCTTTATCCTCCCTCTTTTTGTCTCACTTTCTTTCCCTCTTTCTCTTTTACTTTTACGCTTTTACTCTTTACAACCCTGTGTGAAAAAGAAAAAAGACATTCATTAAATACTTATATACACTCATAGACTCGTGTAGACAGTAGTAGTAGTAGTAGTAGTAGTAGTAGTAGTAGTAGTAGTAGTAGTAGTAGTAGTAGTAGAAGTACTCCAAATACTTATTTATATTTTAGAAGTTTAAGGAAGGAGAGTTGTTTTTTACTTCCTGTTGTCTCACCAGCGGAGGTCCATGTCGTTTTTTTCTTTTCTTTTACACTTCAGTTACAACTTCCCCAGTGTATTTTAGACACAGACTCGATCCAAACAGGAAGTGAGCGCGGGGGCACTTCCGGCTCCACTGACTCTAGCTCCTGTTCAGTTTGTATTGAAAAAACGTCGCCCCTTTCTCTGTAGCTGCTGCCGTCAGGGTTTCGGTTTTAAAATGTTCATATTGACCCTCTCCAAGTGATCCAGTGTTTTTTATTTCGCATTCCTAATATGGAACTGGCTCCAAATTCATACCTGGAACCACTAGCCTCATTGAGCCTCATTTGACTGGATCTGGACGTCACAATCGCTTAAGTCCACTTCTGTGACAGTCTGTGAGTTTAGACCAACTGTCCCGTTATAGATATTTATTTTAGAGTTTTCAGAGAGAAATGTCGACAAAAGAGAGAAAGAGAAAGACAGAGGCGGGACAAAGAGGAGGGAGAGAGAGAGGATGAGAGAGGGAGGATGGACAGAGAGAGGGAGGGTGGAGAGAAGGAGGATGGACAGAGAGAGGATGGAGAGAGGGAGGGAGAGTGAACGAGGGGCCAGGGACAAAAGGTTTTGGGAGCTGAATTCCCAGTGCAGAGCTCCAGAATAGACACGTGTGTGTGTGAACAGACAGGCTGTGAGGCTGTGTGTGTGTGTGTGTGCATGCATATGTGTGTGTGTGTGTGTGTGTGTGTGTGCGCGTGCATGCATATGTGTGTGTGTGTGTGTGTGAACAGACAGGCTGTGAGGCTGTGTGTGTGTGTGTGCATGCATATGTGTGTGTGTGTGCGTGCATGCATATGTGTGTGTGTGTGTGTGCATATGTGTGTGTGTGTGTGCATATGTGTGTGTGTGTGTGTGCGTGCATGCATATGTGTGTGTGTGCATATGTGTGTGTGTGTGTGTGTGTGCGTGCATGCATATGTGTGTGTGTGTGTGTGCATGCATGCATATGTGTGTGTGTGTGTGTGCGTGCATGCATATGTGTGTGTGTGCGTGCATGCATGCATATGTGTGTGTGTACATGCATATGTGTGTGTGTGTGCATATGTGTGTGTGTGTGTGTGCATGCATATGTGTGTGTGTGTGTGTGTGTGTGTGTGCGTGCATGCATATGTGTGTGTGTGCGTGCATGCATATGTGTGTGTGTGTGTGTGTGCATGCATGCATATGTGTGTGTGTACATGCATATGTGTGTGTGTACATGCATATGTGTGTGTGTACATGCATATGTGTGTGTGTACATGCATATGTGTGTGTCTACATGCATATGTGTGTGTGTGTGTGTGTGTGTGTGTGTGCGTGCATGCATATGTGTGTGTGTTGTGGATTAAATAAGTGCAGTTTGCAAAGAAAGAAAACAGGTGAAAAAAAACCTACTCTTTTTTTTATAAACCTGTATTTTAATATTTCTAATCAATAACTGCGATCGAACTCTTGATTCCTTCTTTATTTTCCTGATTATAAAGAAAAACTCTGTAGATTCTCACTGAGGGTTTAGGGCATTTAGGGCCTGTAAATTCCCAAACTGTGGCGCAGTTTTATTAATGTTTCTGAGATTTTTCACTGAGTTTAATTCTGTGTTGAGAATACAATTTTGGCAAATCTGGAGAAAATTAGATTATCCTGTTTAAAAAATCATAATCTACATATGTTTTTCTCTTCAAGTCCCTGTATCCAATGTTTTTTAAAAATATGTGTCTTGCCCCAGTCCAGATGTTGTTGCTCTTGAGCTCAAACAGAATCTGCTGTGAAATCTGTTTATGAATGTGAAGTCTTTTGTTATCCGATAATCAGGAAGTGCGTGCTAGCATTCTAGTTGTGACAAAACTCTGTTTCTGAAAGTTGTAAAAAGTGCTTAAAAACTCATTCTGGAGAATCATCAGTCGGGGTGCGACAAGACGAGATTTTGTCATTTCTAAGATGTAAATAGTTTGATTTAGTTCCCAAAGTTGGCGTCAGACTTTGTATTTGCCTTATTTAAGTTTTCTGTGGTCATTCTGGCAGCAGTAGATCAGTTGGTGGAGGTTGGTGGTTCGAATTCCGCTCTTGACATAAAAAAAAAAACATCGTTGGTTGAGCGGTCAGATCCACTGACCCACAGGTTGGCGGTATGATTCCAGCTCCCACAGATGAATGCTGCTGTTGTGTCCTTGGGCAAGACACTTCACCTCGCCCCAGTCACTGCGTGCACACGGTAGGATCGGATTGGATTTCTCAAAAATCCGATCCCGTTACTCGGCGGCTGGTCTGTCCTATAATCCCAGTGCACATGATAATGGTCAGCGACCTGGCCGGCTCCGCTACGCTATGTGGCGCTGTCGTCCAACTACTTCCGGGTGATGGCTACTCAATAAAAACCCAACAAACTATGTGGCGGTATACAAAGATGGCGCTCGAGGAGTTTGACGGAGCATCACTGGTGTACGTGTTGTGCATTCTTTCTTCGCAGCCATGATTTCGTCTGACTTTTCCGACAACAATCACTACTTATGACGGAGTCGGCGCCTCCTGCCACTTCCGGGCGAAATCCCTGGTGAAAATTCCCACGCATGCGCAGTACGCTAATCCGGTCCGATATCGTGCACAAGGTGGCACCAAGCGGATTACTATCGGCCTAAGCCAGGGGTTCCAATCGGATTCGGGAAACCAATCCCTATACGATCCTTAGCCTGTGCACATGAATTCGATGCGATCCCAATCCGTTTGCAATCGGATTCCACTCGTCCATGTGCACGCAGTGAGTGTCTGCGTACACTGGTGTGTGAATGGGTGAGTGGTTCCTTGTTGTAAAGCTCTTTGGGTGCCTTGAAGTTGGAAAAGCGCTCTAAAGATGTGCCCATTCTAGCACTCTGCTTCTACTTTTTGGAACTACGGATTGTCAAAAGATGCAACCCACCAGCACAGAACTGTTTTTTCTCACGAGATTATTTTTCTCATGTGTACACAGTTTTGTTTGCCTGGAAGAATCCATGACTCATCGCTGTACCAGCGAGTGAGTCTGGTAACGCTTGATCCACAGAATGCGCTGCGGTTGCGCGTAGACAGACAGCTAAGTGAACCAATCAGAGATTGCGCCATCTTGATTCAAAACTGAGGCGGAACTTCCGCTGCCTAAGAGTGACTTTGCGGGCAAAGGCGGGTGCACTGACGTCACCATCTTTGAACGAATCAGAATCGCAGAGTCCGTTTGTAACCGGAGGAGCGAGAGTGGATGGAGGGTGTCCAAATGGTATCGCGCTGTATAGGAAATACAGAGAGATATCATTTGGCTGGCCAGGTAACAGTTTTGTGGCTTTTTTGTTTTGCGAGAACTTGTGGCACGGGATCTTGTCCCAGCCTTAATAATTAGAACGCTCTGAATCCAGGTAAGTGAGGAATAACTTTGGACCACAGGAAAATGTTTAAAATTAACTAATTTTAACACAGTTGAAATCAGACACAGCGCCTTTAACTAACCCCGTTTATATAA